>CM064898.1:22302098-22879598 GCA_030347415.2 Decapterus maruadsi
CCCTGAGTGATCTGGATGTACAGTATAATACATCCATGGTCTTCGTGAATTGATGCGTGATGGCTGTGTGACTTAATTTGCATATGTTTGGTATTAAAGTAATCCAAAAGTAACTAAAAGTAAGTAAGCCAAGTCAATTTTATTTGTATAGCCCTTTTTCACAAACAGTTTGTCTCAAAGGACTTCACATGACATTGTAACAACATCCTTTATTACAGAATCCGATGACTGAGGAAAAACTCCATAGAAAACCTTTAACAGGGAAAAATAACTGTCAGGGTGAGCAACCAATGATGCTTCCTTTTTGGAAGGACAGACGTTCTGTAATTATGTTGTTACAGACAAGACAGTTTACAGTTTTACAGTTTATGACAGAACATTTGCAGAGACCAACAGCACTTGTTACTGTACATACTATACTCTTGATGACTGCAATGGAAATGGTTACAATAAAATGGATGAATCCACAGCCACCTACAGTGGCACAGTGGAAACAGAAGCTGAGGGAGGTGTATGGAATGGAGGCTTTAACTGCTCAATTACAATTAAGGTCTGATGTTTTTGTGAGGACCTATAGCAAGATACCTCACTTATTTATTTATTTAGTACTTTTCTCTCATTCGTATTATTCAGCCTTCTGGGCCCCAGGTGTTTTTTTCTCCTGTCTTTAGCACTGTCATACATGTGTGATTTTGTCAAGGAATGTTTGTGTTTCTATTTAATAAAAGTAAAGTTTAAAAAAAAGACTAAATGACACATTATCAAGCTCTTACATACACCACATTTTGTACCTTGTGCGAGCAGTTGTGCACATGCCTGCTCCGACAAGGTGTTACTGTAGTTGTCCTCATTGTCATTGTTTCCACTACACAACTTTTGCAAGGAGTTCCTACTGAGACTTGAACTGACAAATTAACTCAAATTGCCTGGTGTGGAAAGTGATTACAGCGTTGAATGGTATCCATAGCAACAAGTATATCTGGGTTGTGTCCCTGAGCAAAGAAGGCACAGATGTAGGAAAGGAAGGATTGCCTATACCTACAGGATGTTAAAAGTGTGATATCAGTTCGATTTCACATAGAACCGTGAGTGCAGTCTTAACATTAGTACACGTGTGTGCATGCGTGCTTGTGTCTGTTCCCGTTCATGCATGCATGTACAACAATCGTGTCCCGCTGTGTGTGCGTGTGCTCAGTCCCAGTAAAAGGCCAGACCAATCGATCAGCAGGGGCTTAACGGCTTTAGTCAAAGAGCAAACTCCCGCTCGCTGCTCTACGCTCCGTGGGCCGCCGGTGCAGCAGTTGTTCTGAGGTTGAATTCAAGTGTAGAGAATCCACACTGACAAACAGATTGAGCCCCAGTGGACTGAGATTTTCTGACAGTGACCGAAGTGCTCATGCCAAATATGTGAGGAGCTTGAACAGGTCAAACACAGCTGTGATCGAGGTCTATAGTTTAAAGAAGATTTTCCTTTATTTTCTTTGTGAGCTCGCTCAAGTGAAAGTTCTTTTTTTTTTGCCAGACAATATCAGTGAGTCAATTACAAGCTATTTGCTAAATATTTTGATTGCAAACTCGACAGACTGACACCAGATGGACGTTATTAGCTCCCTGCCATTATCACCAGGACCTGTAGACTTTGTTCCGAAGACAAGAACAACCCTCTGTCACCTGATGTCTTTCATGATCACATCAGAAGAGCAGCCGGCCGTGAGAAACCTCAACAGTACTAGTCTACAGGCCAGCACACTCTCTGGAAGTCTGCACACAGAGTCCAGGGTAAATACTCGCATGAGAGCCCTCGCAGACTTGATGAGTTTTGGCAAAGGCCTGACCTGACCCCTCCTGCAAAGCCCACAAGTCAGCAAGTGTGGGCGAGAGTGGACTCTTTGGATTCAGCACATCTTTTGTCTTTTTCTACCCCTCGAGTTCTTTCACTTCATCTGAAACCCGCAAGGAAGAAGAAGTCTGAGCTGAGGTACTCAGCTTGACTGAGAGACTTCAGCTTTGTTCCAGAAATCATAAGTGACTCTAAATGCTGATAAAGGAAGATCCTACAAACAATTTTTATTGTTCTTAGAAGCAGCAGGTGGGTTAATTTCAGCAAAAACACTCTCCTATGCTAATGTAGATGCACAAAAATAGACAAATTGAGCCGAAATGTAATTAGCAAGAAATTGCATCAAAGTTATGACCAGATTGATTGTTCTTTCAGAGTCTGGTAATTCGCTGAGCGATGCAGCGTGCGCATGTTCTTGTCTTAACCTCGCCGCTAGACGGTTAATCAAACCACTTCACTTGTCAAACAGATTGGCTAAAAACGAGCACAATGGCTCTCGGCTGTGAGGGAAGAGAGCTCTGCATGTGTTTGGTCCCCAGTCTCTGCAGCTGGTTGTTTGTGTTTCCAGCAGCTTTGATTAGCGTGCTCCAGCCCACTTGGCGCCCCACATCACGGGGATACAGTGACAGAGCAGTGGGAGACGCTTCTCGCCACCCGGTCGTCTCTGAGGACAGGGAGCGACTCAGGAGGCAGAAATGTGTAACGCTCGTGCTGTGGGTCTAAAAATAAACAGACTGGTGGCATCATGAGGCACAAGCCAACAGTAGTGGCAGTCGGTCCACTTTTTAAATGTCGGGTGCCATAAAATAACTAGATCTGTGTAAGTGTTCATTTTCAATATTTGGGTTAATTAAAAAAAGATTTATTTTGCAGATCATGTCTAACTGCCACAACCAAAATAACTAGATCTGTGGAAGTGTTCATTTTCAATATTTGGGTTAATTAAAAAAAAGATTTATTTTGCAGATCATTAAATATGATTCTAACTGTGGATGGAGATAAATTGGCACTTTATTACACAGCAAAAATATTCATCTTTGGTGGGCGGCCTAACGCCCTGTGGTTCAAAATAAATACATAAAACCATCAGAACAGGCAGATAACATTCCTCTTTATCACATTACAACCAGAAAACCACTTTCCAGGGACGGAGCTTCAGGGGGGCTGGGTGGGCGGCACGCCCCCAGCCTTGGCCCCAGATGGGTCCGGGTTGGAGCGGGGACCTGGCCCCCCCCCCCCTCTGGGCCTCTTCCAAGGATTGGGGCCGGAGGAGCTCCGATCATGCAGACAGTTTTTTTTTTTTTTCTAATTTCCACAATCACGAGAGGTAGACGTATGTGAGTTTATAGGCTGCCCCAGTCAGGATGAGTCATGGTTGCTAAAAACTTTACTTTACAAGACTGATATAAGTGAAGTAGTAGGTGTAAAATACTCACTGACGCAGAGAGCAACTACGAGTGAACGTTTTCAATGCTTCTCCTTTTATCTCTGACTCTTCCCGTCATGGTTGCAACCTCTGAGCGCTCATTCTCCAAGTTAAAACTTTCCTCAGGAAAACCACTTGAGGAACACAGTTTTGACAACAGAACCAAGAACTAAAAATAGTTAAATGGTAAAATAGTTACCACCGAATCCCATCTTTTTCTTAATTGTTTTCTGAAAAATTCATAAACTTTGGCATTGTTTCCAAAATATCTGATTCCACATGGAGCCAGTGGAAATGACCCATCACCCAGCAGTATTCAATTCTGCCAGCAGCAAGTCCGACTGTTTTGAAATTTTACAGAAGTTTGATTGTTTTCCATAAACAAACTCAAACATGGGATTAAATGTTAACAGAACATTGTGGAGAAAAAGTTATTATCCCCATCAGTGATGATAAACAGCTGATAAGACTTGAACTGAAACACAGTGTTGTGGTTAGGACTCATCAGTCGTTTTGTTGTTTTCAGTACGTCCATATATTGAGAACAATGGAAACACTGTGTGTCTCAGGTTACAGGTAGAGCGGAGCAAGGCTGCGAGCTGCTCAGAGCTATGCTAGGGGGCTGATTCATATTGAAATTGTGTTTGTACATGAACATGTGGGCCAATGCGCCAGTTTTACTAAACTTTTTTACTACTGTGCTCTCATTAGTTGAAATAGTTAAAGTGGGTGTCAAAATGATCGCTATCCATGGTGCTGAACGTTTGTTTTTTAATCCGTGGTGCTAAACTGCTTTTGTGTTGTTTTATTATTCGGGGCCATGTAGCCTACTGTTTTTGTTGTTCTCTTGGTTTGTTATACTTCATGTCCGTTTGATGGACTCCAAAATGACATAGTTGCTAAACTTAACAACTCCCTTCTTCATTGCCTAAACCCCAATGGGACATGTGTATGTTGTAAAAGTGATGTTATTCTGATCTTATTATTTGACTAAAATATGGCAAGTCACAACTCCACTTCCAGGTATGGGACTGAAAAATTACATGTTTCTCGGGTCCTTTTGGGGAAAAGAGGGGAACATGGACCCTTTTTCACCACAGGAACTTTCCTCAGGAACCTTTCAAGGAACTATGCAAATTTTGACCAACAGAACCAAGAACTAAAAATAGTTAAATGGTAAAATAGTTACCACCGAAACGGCCCTGGTCGGGGTCTAGTACTGTACTTTCTGAGAGGTTCATAAACTTTGGGGGGGTGGTCTGTGTACTGAACATCTCTGATTACATGTGTACCTGCACCATCACCCAGCAGTATTCAATTCCAGCTGCAAGCCGACTGTTTTGTTTTTTTACGTGGATTTGTTTGATTGTTTTCCATCATTGCTATAAACAAAAACTGTAATCCTATAGGATACCATATTCACAACATTGTGGGAGAAATAAGTTATTATCCCCATTACATTGTAGTGTGTTACGTACTGATAAGACTTGACCTGAAACAACTTGTCCACCAGAGCGTTGTGGAGTTGTTGGATTGTGTATTTGATGAGTTTGATGAGGGAAACCAAGAAATCCCACTAGCCTCCGTAGCTCTGAGCAGCTTGCAGCTGCACTCCGCCGTTCTAAAACTGGCAGCGTTGCATATAGGCTTCACAAAGGTCAGAAAGATGACCTGGACCCTTTTTACCTTCACCAAGGGTTTCTTTTGGAAGACCTTAAAGGAATAGTTCACCCCAGAATGAAATTTCACTCATTATCTACTCACCCTCATGTCGACTAAGGTCTTGGAGAAGTTTCAGAGTTATCTGTGGCTTCTCTGAGTCACAGGGGGTCTCGATGTAGCAGTGCATGTCCATGTAATGGTTGCAAATGGACACCGGCGGTCTTCATCACAAAAAAACACATCCAAATACCTCCATGCTGCTCGTATGTAATGTCTGTCTTGTATTGAAGCCCCGAAATGCTAAATTGTCCCAAAAAAAATTAAATAAGTCCATATTTCAAGCTTGTTTGCAGCGGAAGCTCCTCTTTCTGGTCCGCCCAAGTCTCGCGAGATTTGCGTCAGTTAATCGCAATCACGTCGACGCAAATCTCTAGAGTGTCAACGTGAGGGTGAGTAAATAAAGAGTGAAATATCATTTTCTAGTGAACTGTTCTTTTAAGCTTGGTCTTCGCCATCTCCCCAAATGGGCATCTTCTACAGGACAGCAGAGGTTTTGGGGGGGGCTTACCCAGTTGGCATTCTGTTGAGGAGCACACAGGACCAAATGTTTTTCTCAGTGGGACTTGCACTGTTGCCCTCGACTTGAAAATCCCCTGTTAAGCTTCCGAGTCTCCGTATGTAGAGCTGTGTGGAGCTCCCTCGCCCTGCAGTGCGCCTCGAGCAGTGGAACTGTCCAATCGCTCTTCCTGCAGAGAATTTGATGCCAGAGCAGTGACTTGGAACACAATATGAAGTTGATCACATTTCTACACATCTTAGCATCCCCTTGGGCCAGATAAGGTGGCTGGATTTCACTGATGTCATCATAAGCTTCATAACAGCTTCCCCCAAAATACTCGACAGGGCCTTCAGCACTCCTCCTCCTCTCTCTGCAACCCCATTGGTTTTCCCGACAGCTTCTTGAACTCCACCGCACAGAGGCTGCTGCCATCTCGCACCGAGGCAGCATGGAACTTTCAGTAGCCAGCTCTTCTCTGTGATTTTGCTTGTTTGACAGTACCAGATTCACACAGTGCACTTTGTAGTGCACATAGAGGAGCATGTTAATCTGTAAAGACCTCCATGCATGCCAATCATGTTGCCTCTTTTATCCTTGGACACACATATTGCACTCTGATGCTCATGGCCACTTTTTTTTCTGCAAAAGGGGGACCACAAAATATTTCCCAGCTCCTCCTCTGTAGTCATAACCACACTGAGCAACTCAAGGAATCTTTTCATGTATTTGCATATGATGAAGATATCACACTACAAATGACATTTGACATCAGAGTTACATTTCAGCCTCTTTTATTTCACTTAACATTTCTCTCCTGATGTAACTACCCGTTGCTGCAATTATGTCATGTTATGCTTCTATTGTACTGCCAGTGACATGCGGGGCTTTGTCTTGGATGACTGGCAATATTTTCTGGGTGTCTGTCACAGCAGGGGAAAAAATACATTCACGAGTTCAAGGAAGTTAGCACGGCTGTTACCGGAGCGACTCTCATCATCGCCTCGGAATACCTGTCCCCGCCGTGCGAGACGCAGTGTCAGATCACTTAACCTGGTCAGGATTTCTCTATCTTTCTTGCTCTTGGACTTCCACCCCCTTTACATCTGATCATCAAATGAAGCCTGGGCTGCTGCTTTTTTCTTTTTTTTTTTACTTTGGGGTAATTGGTCCATCTCTTCATGCTTGTCATGTGGATTGAGTATTGCTCAGTTTTATTTCTTTATTTCATGAGAAGGGTTGTACTTTCTTATGCTAGTATAAAAGCATGCTTATCTGCTTTTCTTCAGAGAGGAAAAGCTGACAAGTTAGAAAAAATGCACTGATGGGTTGGTCAGTACTTCAACGTCACTATTTCTTTTTTCTTTTTCTTTTTTTTATTGAAAATATATAATACAAACAGAAACAACAACAAAAAACACCAACTAACAGACAAGCAGATCTAACAAATAAACAGAACAACAAGACCAACAAACCCCCCCCCCCCCCCCCAAAAAAAAATAATAATAATAACAATAAATATAAAAAAATAAAAATTTAAAAAATAAAATTAATTCATTGACAGTAACAGTATTGACAATAGTGGGTATTTACACAGATATTTATGAGATACTAAACATGCTCGTTACACACACCATAAATACATCTTCCTAATTAACCCTACCCAAAAATATTACAGAAATCCAAGTCTCAACCAGTCACTATTTCAGAAAACTTTTTTTTTTTTTTTGAATGGCCTCTTGGTAGTTTAAGCAGATTCTGTATCTGGTTTAAAGGGCCAACACCTTAGTATGTGCTGCTCTCATTGCACCTCATGTGAAGGATCTATACTGTAGGACACAGCATATATTAACTGTCTGCAATTACCTCCTCTCCTTCATTAACAGTTGGGACTTGCACTTTTTCTTCCTGTCTTACACAGGCAGAGATCCTGCCTCCATCTCACACTTATCTGGATCTAATGTGTCAGTGAACAGAGTTTCTGCAGCTCTGACTCTGACTTTCATCTCTGGCTCTATATGACCTATGACCTTTCCAGGGTGTACCTCACCCCTCACCCAGTGTCAGCAGTGACACACAGATTAACCCTTTATAGGGCACTCATTGAAATAGTTTGAAATTCAATATTCCAACCTTAGATTGTTATTCTAGGACATAACAAACCTTAATTGCAATTTTGACATTTTTCAAAATTTTTCATTTTCATGTAGAAATTGAAGGTCAATGCAATGTCCATTTTTGTTCCATTCAATGTTTGTGTAAAGAAAAAAATAAGTGTATGTATACAAAATATAAGAAAAATCATAATAAAGTGCAAAAATTATTAAAAATTTAGAACATGTATGGCTTATACATTGGGATTATTATAATATTATTGTAATAATAATAATATATATGTATATAGGCCTTTGTATATAATTTATACATCATATTTTATACGGTTATAAAGTCACTCATATTCACTATTTGTAGCTTCAAAATGTCTTGAAATTAGTTAAAAGAATATCTCTAAATGACTGAATAGTTATATAAAAAAACTTAAACTACATTAATTAATCTAAAGAATTTTCACAAATGTTTATAAGATCATAAACTGAGAAAAATCACTCATATTCACTATTTATAGCTTCAAAATGTCTAAAATTCTCTCTAAATCACTGTTAAGTTATATAAAAACATTAGGCAACATTAAACATACTTTCCTAAGTTTTATTGCCTTTTTTGTGCGTTCAACCAAAAGCACTTATATGGTTTGTTACCTGAATAGGGCATATGTCCAAAAACGGACACTTCAGTGTTTACCATAAACGGGCATATGATCAAATATGGACACTTCATTTTTTATGGTGTGTTTTCACTCATTTCCATAAGATCTCCACAAAACATACTTATGTCATGACAGGTTAGCACAACTAATCAACTGTAAAATGTTGAGTGTCATCAACTTAGCTTGATTAGTTGTGATGTATCGATCTAATTACAACCGAGAGCCGAGCCGACTTGAGCGTCTTTTTCCTCGATTGAAAAAAATTGAGAAATTTAGCGGCATTCCTGGTCGCTGCTGATTGGTCAAAAGCTATGATGCAGTATCCGTAACTAGCCTGGTCTTTGCTGATTAGCTTGGTGAAGACCGAGTTTCTTGCTCTTACGACTTTCATCTCTGGCACTATATGAAATGAACATCCAAGTGTCCAAAAACAGTCACTTGCCCGGTAAAGGGTCACAGTAAAGACAATGGATGGATGGTTAACACTTGATGTGCATGTGTTATATGTAGCTGAGGAATAAAGTAAAACTCAAACAAAGTTGTCAGATCTTGTGTTTTTTTATGCTTTTGATTAAAAATGTATTCTGTGGGCTAAATTAAGAAAGACTCATAAAATTAGGAAAAGAAGTAGAAATCAAATATCTTGTAGAGGGCACTTATCTATTCAGACGCCTAATGGGCAGCTTCTTGAAGTGTCTGTGCCTGGTAATAATGGTTCCATTAGGCCTAAAAATCTAATATAACAAATACACAGGTTGTAATTCTTAATAGAAATTGACCCTAAAGAGGTAAGATTGTGATAATATTACAGAGACAAGACATTCAGAACCAGTCCTGAGACTGTGTGACCTTACTTTACTCTGAATCCCCAGTCATTTATGAATTTCAAGGACTAAGAAGAGACATACTTATATGCTTTCTTACTGGAGCTGGGGGACATCGCAGCTGACTATAAAGACTGAGGTTACGAGGCCTGACAGCCTGAAAAAAAACACACACACAAATTGTCATTTATACATGAATCTTTGTAGGGATTAAACAAATGAGGTAGTGTTAATTATTCAGCCTTGGAGGTACTGTTAGACACAGTTTTGAACTATGGGCCTAGCTGCTTCCACTTAATCACCCTCCAGCTATTGCTTCATACTTAATGCACACATACATGAGAGTGATATTGATCGTTCCTCTGACTCTCCACAAGATCATGAATAAAAGTATTTCCCCAGCTCTCACTCTCTCTATTTACTTTATTAGGGCTTATTGTGGACATGTGCAGCTTTGCCTGCAAACCGTAAGAATATGTTAATTGTTTTTATTTAGGGAAAACAGTTTCCATATTTTTCCATGATTTGTTTGAGTGAAACTTTTCAAAAACTGTATCACCAAGCGACACAGAGTCTCTATGTTGCCGGGCAATCTCCAAATCAACGTCAATTCTGGGTGGGTGTATTTTCTCATCACAGAGCCCGTGTTAACCTCGTTTCAGACAGAAATGATTGTCACAAAGACAGACAGTTTTAATATTTAAAGGGTGAGAAGTTCACTGTGACACGCGCTCACTCTCTAAAGCATTCAGAAGTTCCCGCTCGCTCCTCAATGACCTCACACGGCGATCATTCTCCTGCTCTAGCCGGACAGAAGGGGACATCTGGGGATGACATTCTGAAGCAGATGCAACGAGTCCATTACGGCTGCCCCCCCAGCTCTGCAGCCATATTTCCTTTGTCATGTGTAACCACGGCAATGAGATTCTAAGGGAGGTGACCAAGAGCTTGGCCTTGTCTCCGGTGCAATCTGCTTTCAGGACGTGGTGCTCGCACACACACATAAACACACACACGGTGCCATATGGCCGTGCCACATAATGAGGGTCATTAATGTGTCAGTGAAACCCGTGATTGACAGGTGGCGAGGTGCTCTGAGTGGCAGGTCCATTCACAATCAAAAGGATAGAGATGATGGTGTCAGAGTCTCGCAGGCCGAACCGAACTGATGCGGTTCACAATATGATGTGTTGCTGACAGTGTCAAAGCTTTTTTTTTTTTTTTTTTACCTGGCACCAAGCCCCCCCCTGGTGAGACTCCTGATGAAATTGTTTGGCTTTTTATGTAAAAAGTTTAAGAAGCTTTTCCCCACCCCCCTTGCGCCAGGATATTATTGATGCCATTTTAGTCTTGTCTGCTCTGCACAGTTTGAAGTACTGTCATGGCTCAATATGATTATATTAGGCCATTTTCCAGGCAAAGGAGAGCACTTTCTGAAATCTGAAGGCAAATACCTTGAAACACAGCGTGCACCGAAGCTTCTTCCCACTGTCACCAATCATGAAGATAAATGGCAAACACAACCTCTGTCTAAACCACGCCTTGTACTAATTGGTGCTTTGACAGCAGCTTGTTATGAGTTACACTGAATAAATAGAGTGAATGGACTTTTGAATCGGCCTCAAAGCCAAAGATTCAAAGACTGAACAGTGTAAAATTAGCAGTAACAATGTTTCTTTTTTTTTGCTGAGAAACCTTTTGTTTCCTGAATTGTCAGCTAAATTAATTCTGATCTTTTTGGTTCTGACATTTCATATAATTGTTTGTTTGATCTGCCCAGACAAACTCAAAAATCTTCAAATTGGAATCCACTCATTGTTGAATAGGACAGATATTTGCCACCAAGGCAGCAGTTACTCTGTTTCCTCTTTTGACTCCACACCAACAAGGACAAAAGAGTAATAACAATTCATGAGGTGGCTCAAATATCTGCGACCTCACATTCAGTCTGAAAGTAGGAAAAGCTTTTGCACGGCAAGATTGCACTGCACTGGCAGTGTTGGGGAAGAACTCACCCTTTTGTTTGTAGAAAATGAGTTTCTCCAGAATGGAGACGAATGTTGCTTAATTTATAATATAAGGCCTCGAGTAGAACAAGTTGAACTTTAAGTCAGAAAATAAAATATTTTACTCATTAATCAAAAATAATCAGCCATGTTGGTGCCGTTTGGAGTTCAAACTTATACTGTGAAAATTCCAAAGTGTCAAAAGTCCATCCTTGGTCAACACACACAGACACAACATACAAGGCAAGGTTTCTTCACTTAAAACCTCCCAGTATTAAAAAATTCATTTCTCATATTGCATGCTTGTATTTCCAGCTTTCAGCTTACCAAGCAGTAATAACTTTTTTTGCACAAACATTTAGCTTTGCTGTTTATTAAAGCTGCAAATCAATGTCAGTGTGAGCGTGTGGCCGCTCTACCTGAACTTATTAGGCTGAATCTGTTGTGACAAGTGGCAGGCGGATGTTTTAAATGTTTAGAGACGTAGATAAAATGATTGAGCTGTAATAAATCATATTACTTTGGGCTATATAAGAGGAAACAAATGGATGCGTCAGTGATTATACACGGCCAAATTAATGTTTCTTGTCAACTTGCAGGAAAATGGGAACACTCATAAAAAATATATATAAATAACAGCAGAGCAAAATCAATAACAAAAAAAATTGGTGTGCATTTGGATTTTGATTATTAAACCATTTCAAACTGGCAGCCACTTTTCTCAAATGTTAAAGTGTTTACAAGTTTGGTTTATGACAGGGAGAGGCTTTAAAAGCACTTACTTCTTTCATTAAACAGGAGGAGGTTTTTCAATTTCCTGGGTTTAGGGTTAGTGTCTAATAATTTCTGAGGTAGTTTTCTGAACTATTTCATTTGAAGGTAATGTTATAATGCAACACAGAAAAAAAACTACTGTAGTGGCTGATTTTCAAGAGGAGATCCTTCCTCAGGTCAGGTCAGTCCCTGCTTGTTTGTCACAACCAATCACGGTCCAGCATGAAATTCACTGTGATGTGGAGTTTTCAGAGAAGCAAACCAGTGACATAGAAAAAAAAATAGTTTGGAAATGAATATTTGTATATTCATTGATTTGTGTAATTTTTCCACCTATCTATCTATCCTAAAATTTTAGAGACCTGCTGTCACTGGGAAGTTGTAATGCAACCAACAGAGGCTCCAGTAAAAATATTCCAGTTTTTCTGCATTTCTTACATCACATTTGCACAACCGTTAGTGCATTTCTCAAAACAATTTGTACAAACTGCAAAAGTGTGTGACTTGCTCAAAATGGATAGTTCATTCCTTAAAATGAAGTATTCATACCCTGATTTTCTCCCGGGAACCTTTTAAATGCTGGACAGCTAAGGGAATCGTTTCCCTGGGTGATCTCTTTGTTGGTCCTACCCTCATGACCTTTAATCAGGTTATGGAAAAATATGACGTATCAAGAAATGATCATTTTTGTTACTTTCAGGTCAGAGATTTTATTATAAAAGATACATCTTTGCTTACTGATGATGAGTGTCACACAGATAGAGAAACAAGTACTTCTCTCTCAGGGAAAGGCTGCCATTAGAGCCTTTTATACCAGTCTGGGAGATTGCTCAAGTTTCGGCACTCGGACACTGGGAGAAGTCTGGGAGAGGGAACTGGGTGTTGAGATGACAGAGGAGATGTGGGATGACATCTGGGATAATGCAAGGAAAATAACTGTCTGTAACCGGACAAGAGCGATGCAATTAAAGATTCTGCATAGAGCACATGTTGCCCCCAACCGTCTCTCCAAATATAGAAAAGATGTCTCTCCAGTTTCTCTTAAATGTAAGACAGAAATTGGTGATCTTACTCAACAATACAGAAATAGAAATATTGGAATGATATCCTGTTTGAAATTCAGAAGATTCTGGGAAAAAAAAGCTTGAACTCAACCCGATTTCTCTTCTTCTGGGTCTTTCAAATGATCATGGTATATGTATCAGAGAAAACTATATAATTTAAGACAAAAGTGGGAACAAGATCGTCATATGGAAATTCAGAAGGAAGACTGGTCTTACGTTTGTAGGCAAGTTCATAAATGCTCTTACAATTTAAGGCACAAACTTGCTCTGTTTAAGATGATACATAGGATTTATTACACTCCAGAGAAATTACATAAAATGAACAGTGAGATGTCTTTTCTTTGCTGGCGTTGTAAGAAACAAAAAGGTACTTTTTTTCATATGTTTTGGTCATGTGACTCACTTTTTTTTTTTGGAATTCTGTCACTCAGTTATTATCTCAGTGTTTGCATGTGTCTATTCCATTGTCATCTCGTTTGTGTCTTTTGGGAACTAATACAGCTGATAAATGGAGTAAACATCAATGCAGGTATATAGATCTTGCCATGTTGGCAGCCAGAAAGTGTATAACCTTGAAATGGAAGGAATCGGAACCCCCATCAAGAGCCCATTGGTGGAATGAACTTTCAAGCTATTGTACATTGGACAGTATATATTATAGGAGTAAAAACAGACCTTATCTTTATTTTGTTTTGTTTCTTTTCCTCTCAATGTTAAATTGAATTTATTTGGTTTGATTTTTTGGATTACTTCTTTGAGGGGGGACATGCAGTTTATGGATCTGAGTTCTGCTGTGCATACCGTGTTAAAAATGAAAAAAATATAATAATAAAAAAAAGAAAAAACGATATAATGTCCTGACATTTTGTGCCTGGAAAAATATTCTTACGCACTGGATCACAGATAAGGCCCTTCAGTGTCGAGATGGCACAAGACAATAATAATATATACCTCTGGACTTTCTCACCTGTCTACTGCACTCCAAAATGAATGCCTTTGAAAGAACATGGAAACCATTTCTTGACTATATTGTAAATATTTCTGCTATACTGACGAGAGCATGAATTCGTATAAAAAAAAAAATGTATAGTTTATTTTATTTATTTATTTTATTTTAATTTTTCTCCCTGTCTAGCTTCCACTGTATCACACCTTAAGTTGTATAATGTAACTGTCACATGTACCCAGAACTGAGTGGTTTGGGGCTTTTGCATTCGACTTGGACAGACCAGAGGCTCCAGGCGCCATAAACACACACAAGCATCATCTGACCCCTTTTACTGCACATTCCTCATTCCTGTTATTAAGTTGATAATGGAATGAATGAGGATGTGTATCTATTGAGCTTACAGCTTGGTAACCTGTACCTTCTGCCTGAAGGCATCAGCTCATACTCCCTGTGGAGAATGTGATTTGTGTCTGAGGTAATTGTTTGACCTTGTTTCATAAATAGGGATGCGCCAAAAATTCGGCCACTGAAAATTTCCGGCCGAAAATGACCCAAAAGTGCATTTGGTCAGGTTACCAAACCACGTTGTAATGCCATAGCATATGATGGTTTCTATGACTGCTCTGTAGAACAACAACATGGACAAACATAATCCACATGGTGAGCCCACTGTAACTTGGGGCTCTATTTTCGTGAACCAGGCGCAGGCGTGGCGGATTCTCCGTTCGCCTCACGTCCGCCGCGCCAAAGGGGTGTGTCTCGGTGCATTTTGCGATTTTGCTTCTATGTACGACGGAGCGCATCCCACCCACATCCCTCCCACAGGCGCAAGTAGGAGGGAAGTGGCGTAGGGGGCGGAGAGTGGGTTTAACTCAGCCGAGTCCGTTCTTCACCAATCAAATGAGCTCCTCTCCTCTCCTTTAAATCCTCCGCGGGAGTTTTTTTCACACCGTGCAGGAGGAAGTAGAGAGACGGGAGGAAAGTGATGTTCTGATCCGGTCCAAGCTGCAGGGTCTGAACATGGTCTCGCGAACAGACCTCACGGGATGACTATGCAAAAGTAGTCTGTGAAGACGTCACTAACATTGTTACCCAGGTTTGCTCTGACATAATGAGAGCCCAGTAAAAAAAAGAAAGAAAAGAAAAATACACACACACCTATTTTCCATTAATAAAGACACTTATATTTAGTAACCTATATTTAAACGTGTGTGCACAGACACAACATCTGCCATGCGTAACTGCAGCTGTGCGTAAAGGAGGCATTGCGGAGTGACTCTCTTTTCTTTCCTTTCTTTCCTGAGACAGGAGATGAACAGGTGAATATCTGCTCACGTTGCAGCACTATCTGATGCAGAGACTGATTGTGATTGGCTGAGAGAGATTATAGTTTATTTGTTTTCAGTTTTTCGTTATGGTCTTGTGACGACACGGCCGCTCCTCTAATTAATCAATAAGTAAATAAATAAATATAGTGGGTCATCGTAATGGCACAGTGCTTAATGTCAACACAGCAGCAACATGCAGTCATCCACCTGCTCGTAGAACATCCACAGCTGCTTTTTTTTTTTTTTTGCTCCTGGTTTCCTCTGTGTTAAGGTTGAGTTAACATTACGCACGCGGACAGCCTTTGATCTGTCATCAGATGTGACGGGACAGTGACATTATAGATATAAATGTGTGTGCAGATTCAGATAGTTATATTAAATAGTGGTTGTTGTTACTGTTTATTGCATTTAAATGTGCCTGGAACTGTGGAAAGCTGCCCGTTAGATCTTGGTGACGGTTGCGCACTAGACCCTGGGCAGTCAAAATACGACTAGACTGGCTGCGCTCCGCCTTGCGCCGAGGTTAGACCTGCTTGGAGCTGGCGAGCTTTCGGTGCACTCTCAACGTGGCCTTTTAGCACGAAAATGCCACTACGCCAAGGTGAACCTGTCGACACCTCCTCCTGCTGCGCCACCACTCCCATCTTGGCGCACAGAAGTCTGCCAATTTAGCAAATCCGCTGCGCGCCCTGGTGCACTGGAGCAAAATAGCTCTCCGCCAGCTGCACCAGGGTTCGCCTCGCTGAGCCACCCAGAGTTGCGCCGGCAAAATAGAGCCCTTAGAGTCAAAATAAATGCCCAAGTACTGTAACCTGTTCAACCCTCTCCTCATTTAAAAAGACTCAACTGTGATCACCAACAGACCTGGGATCAAACAGCATTTCTTTTGTTTTCTTAACATTTAAAATGAAATCATGCTTCTCACACCACTGAACACATCTTTCTACCTCTGACTTGTACACGGCGATATCTAAGCCCACTGTCAGTAGACTCAGTATGACCGTGTCGTCAGAGAATTTAAAAACATAATTATTCGGGTGATAGTTTCTACAATCCTTAGTATATAATGTGAAGAGATAGGCGAACTGACACAACCCTGTGGAGCACCAGTGTTGATCACCTGAACCTACCAGGCCATTGCTTAAATAAGAAACCTTTCTTAGCAATTTTTTTTTTTGCCTGGTTAAACAAAGGTTGATGATGATGATGATGATGATGATGAACCTCAGAGAGATTTGAATTGATTTTAACCTGCTACTGCCTGCCTGTAAGAAAAGACTACGTAAGGATCCTCTGTTCCAGCTTGTTTAAGAGGATGTGAGGGAGTATGGTATTCAAGGCAGATGTAAAATCCATTAACAGAAGTCTTGCATAGGCTCTGGAATTTTTGAGATCTTTAATAATTAAATGTGACTCCAACAGGTTGAGAGGACTTCTCTCTGTCTGTGCTGACTGAGGCAGTGAAACACCTGCTTTAGTGGCCGTGACTTTATGAAGTTGGTCGCTTTGATGCTGTCGTTTAAAATCTCACGTAACACCAAGCTGAATTCATAAAGTTTCCTCATGAGCAGTCAGGAGGCTCGCCGACATGACGTGCATGTGTTGTGTTGAGATGCAGCTGGAGATGAGCAGCTTCATGCCGTGTTTGCTAACTTCTCCCCACAGAAGAAAAAAAAAACAGGATGGCTGGAGTGGGTTGCAACTCCTGGACGTAAATCCCTTCATCACAAATTCTTCTGAATACTGTCGGGATTTTACCGGCGCTGGTTTTGCCTCTTTTTAAAAAAAAAAATCACTTATCCCTCGGTGTTTCAGCAGTGCTGCTCCTACACATCAACCGCGACTCCGTTTGATTGACAGGCGATGCCAGCAAATGCCAGGTTGGGTTAAACCATCTGGTGTGGGGGAGACTCGTTTTTTTTTAGAATAATTAATTAAATTAAAGCCGCAAGCGGCGATGATCGGCCCTCGCTCGACCCATGCGACGGGGCCGTGACGCGAAGCGAGAAGGGCGAAAAAGCGCTGCGGGAGCGGAAAAACGCAATGCGTGGTTCGTCCACCAGGTGGCGCTACGAAGCCAGATGTGGGTAGGGGCGTTCAGGTGCTGACCGGGATCACACACATGAAGTTAGAAGTAAATTGGACAATGTAAATGTAAAACAGGTCACTTCCTGTTACCACCAGGGGGCGCATTTGTATGAACCCAGATGTGGACAGGTGTGTTCAGGGGCGGAGGCTCATCAAATATGTAAAATTAGAAGTCGATCGGACAATGTAAGTGTAAACCAGGTCACTTCCTGTTACCACCGGGGGCCGCATTGAGTAAAGTGGGCGTGCCATACATGGCAGCGTTCAGGGTGGAGCCGCCATCATCTTCAGCAAGTTTGAAGCTGATAGGATGAAGTATGTGGGAGGTAGAGCTGTTAGAAGGTGAAATGGCGAGGAAACGTGAAGTCGCCAAAAATAGGCAAGGCCGCAGAAGCCACGTCCTTTGACGTAGAGACCTATAGAGCACAACGTTGGATCAGCATGTCATCCCGGTGACCTGTAGCCAATTTGAATGCGTTCGGGCGAAATTTGTGGGAGGAGTTAAAGATTTTAATGTAAAAAATGGTCACTTCCTGTTACCACCGGGGGGCGATTTGAGTAAAGTGGGATATTGATATATCAGGCGAATCAGTGACTCACCGCCATAATTTCCTACAAGTTTGAAGTCGATAAGATAAAGTATGTGGGCGTGACAGCTAACCGAATTTGGGTGGCAATCGAGCCTAAGTTTGGCACCCACTGGAGGCCACGCCCTTTGACGTATCGACCTACGGAGCACAAGCTGTACTCAGCTAGGTCTGAAGATGTTGTCTATCAAATTTGGAGCGTGTCGGGCGAACCGTTTCGGACGAGTTAATTTGGCGCCAAAAACGATCAATTCAAAATGGCCGACTTCCTGTCGACATTTCACCACGACGTTAAGAGGCTTTTTCGTACATCTGGGTGAGATACATATGTGTACCGAATTTTGTAGGTCTACGCCAAAGTAAGCTAAATTCCCTATGGGCTTTTTTGAAATTTGTAGGGGGCGCTATTTCGCCATTTCGCGTCGGACATGCGCCACCACCACATATATCGAATTTCGGAAGAAGCCGGACGTCCGGCAAAAAGCTCACGCATTTTTGAGTTGGGGAAAGGGGTGAAATTGGGGTTTGAAGGTGGAGAAGAATAATAATAAACAGCACGATTTCAATAGGCCTTCGCTGGGCGAGTGCTACTCGCCGCTCGGGCCTAATAAAAAAACAAACATTTTCAGATTATGGTTGTTTTGTTAAAGCCAAAGTACTTCCACACAACCGACACGGCTCCTCTTTTTGGTGTAAGTTCCTCTGTGTCTGTGACATCATTCACCACTCAACCTGCATGCAGCTTGTTTGGTACAACTGCTAAACAGTCCCCCTCTCGAACAATGTCCTGCGACACAACGTTCCGCTGCTCTGTGTTCCCAACATTTTGTACGCTACACACTCACCGGTATTGGGGTATATGAAAAATTCATATCATAAAAACCGTTTGTAAAAGTTGTTGTTTGGAATTTTTGTTTGAGAAAGCGTCTTTAATACGCAGACTATGTTGTTCTCGTGCTTCCTTCAATTTGAGTTGTAGTTCTTTCTGAATGGTCTTCAGTTGTTATTTCCCCGGAAAGCTTGCCTTCTCCATTTGAGGCAGTGTCTGATATCAGGTGTAATGTAGTGTTGGTATGGTGCAGCTAAGCCTGTAGGTCTTGTGACTGTGGAGCAAAGGCCAGAGGAGGAGTTACGAGGCTATGAGGGATTTATTTCAGAGGGTTCCCTGTCTAACTCAAGTTAGGGAGTGTCTGTGTCCATTACTATTCTGAGAGACACTGGGGCTAAGCAAACACTAGTCAGGAAGGGGGTTGTTGACCTGCTCAGCTCTAGCTTCACAGGAGAGTTCACCACAATGCCAATGTTATGAGTGGCTGCCGTCAATTTGTGCTGGTGGCAGAGGCACCAGACCTCCCATTTAAGACCATAGACTTTGTGATGGGTAATGTTGTGGCTGGAGTTAGGGTTTCGCCCAAAGTATTTGTATTTGTATTTTGTATTTTTCCTTTATTTGTTCAAGAGGGACAGTGTACATTAAAGGATAACTTTAGTTTTTTACAACCTGGACCTTATTTCTAGCATCAAATACGATCATTTACTCACCCTGACAAGTTTGGTGTCATTTGGAGTCGTTTTGACGAAATTAGCCCCAATCGAGCGGCGCGTATATCCGTATAATGCGAGAACACGGGGCACCTAATGCAGCCTCTAAATAACACATTATCCGCCGCAAAACTCGTTCATTTCGCCAATATTTTGTGATGATACACTAGTGTTATTCCCCTCCGAGCCCGTGGTGGCATGTTATCAACATCCTGCTCCTCTAGGTTGACCTACTAACCTCTGATCTGGATGATGTCATCTCCAACGGCGGCGCAGCGCAGCTAACTTGCTGTCGCTAATGCTATGGTCCGTTTCTGCATGTTTCTGACTTGTCAGAACAAAATGAGCAGCTGGATGAAGTTCAACTTCCACAGGCTTCCTCTCCTCAGCCTGGATCCTCACTACAGCTCTGGCTAGTTGAGATAAAAAGGACCCGAATGCCGAAGCGTAATGATTATTATCAGAACGAGCCGGGCACCGGTCGGAGATGACATCATCCAGATCAGAGGTTAGTAGGTCAGCCTGGAGGAGCAGGATGTTGATAACATGCCACCACGGGCTCGGAGGGGAATAACACTAGTGTATCATCACAAAATATTGGCGAAATGAACACATTTTGCGGCGGATAATGTGTTATTTAGAGGCTGCATTGGGTGCCCCGTGTTCTCGCATTATACGGATATACGCGCCGCTCGATTGGGGCTAATTTCGTCAAAACGACTCCAAATGACACCAAAGTTGTCTGGGTGACTAAATGATCGTATTTGATGCTAGAAATAAGGTCCAGGTTGTAAAAAACGAAAGTTATCATTTAATGAACATTTAAAAAAATAAATAAATGTAAATGCACCCAATTACAGCCAATAGGCTAATTTCCGTTGGCAGTCCCCCTGCCGGATGGAGCATGGCACTGAGACCTATAATAAAGGTAGCAAATTACAGTTAGACAAAATACACAATATTTACAACAGCAATGGCAGCAACATCAGTACAGTACTCCACACAGTAATGTATACCTCCCCCATTCAGATAGGAGAATATTCATATCAACAGAACTATATATACATGTCAAATTACACTTAATTAGTTAAGCCATGTACTACAGGGGACTAGTGTCTGAATGTCCTGTTGATCCTCCTGAGACTAGGGAGTTAGAATCAGAGTTCCCTGAGGTTTTCACCGCCTGTGTGGTTACTCGTGCGCAGGCTAACAGGAGAGCTGAGGTAACTAATGTGTCACCAGAGCTCGCAGATCCTGTGGTGAGTGACCTGTCGGACTCCCTGCTCAGCCAGTGGCATGACAGTTCACCGTCTTCAGTTACAGCTGTTGAGGGGACAGAATGAACAGTGTTGAGGGAGATCAGGAGCAGCAAGAAGTGGATCCCAGAGGTGGCGCTAGTGAGGGGGCTAGCAGACTAGCAGTGACAGTGCAGTAAGCTAGAGAAGTGCCCAAGTGTTATCTCCTTCGAGATGGTGTGCTTTGTAGGAAGTGAAGACCCCCTACTAGACTTGCTCACTGGGCCACCTTGGAACAAGTGGTTTTGCCCCAGTGTTACAGACAGGAGGTGTTGAGACTAGCTCATGAGTCCGTGCTTGGTGGGCACCTGGGTTCCAAGTTTCACACATGTGTACACAGCAATGGCTTCTCATTCACGTCAGACATTTGAATGAACTGATCGGAGATTTAATATGTTCCAATTGCGCCGGTACAGGGCTTAAAATTACAATCGACCCTCAAAACCACGGGTTCTGCAGTAGTTTTCTTCTTGAGTGCAGTCGGTGTGACGGTGATAAGTACCGGAAGAGTGTGTTTACATCCACTACAAGACATCAGAAGGAGCGATGCGGCATTTGATGTAAATGTGCGCATGGTGCTCTTAGCACACAAATTGGGTATGGGGTATTCTGCCCTAAAGCCGGGCATACACTGCGATTGTCGGCTCGTTTTGAGCCAATTTTCCAGTCGTTCGACTATTTTTTGGATTGGGCCGAATTTCGACCCAATCGTGGGTTGTGCTTCGTGCAGTATACGTGGGGTAACGACGAGAGATTAAAACCTCACGACGAACTCCCGATCACAAATCGTGTGCTCGCAAGAAAATCAAACTTGTTTGAAATCCTGGTCGCTCCTCGTGAAGGTATCGCACAGTAGAAGCAGTGCCACGACCCGATTTGCCTCATCCTCTCGCAGAGAGCATGCGCAATCTCTGATGTCACGTCAAAACACGGAGGAACATGGCGGCGCAGAGAGTGATCTGGACCCACTTCCGGGTTCATCCTCTTCTTCTACCTCTTTTTGACGTTGCAGTTCCGGTATACAGAAGTCAGATGTGAGTATTATGAACATATAGTGTGAGCAGTCAGGTCGCATCAGAGCATCGGGTCGTACAGTGTGAGATCATTACTCGTGGGCTGCGAACATTTGAACTCAGCGATCTAGTCGTGCAGTTTGAGATGGGGCTGTATCAAACGATTTAAAATATACCCCCCCCCCCCTCTCTTTTTATTTGGTTGTAACCACAGTCACTTTTTTTTTAGTGTTGTCACAGTTTTACTTTTACAGCACAAACTAAGTGGACAATATTAAATTACTGTGGTCAAGGAAATTTATTTATATTCTAAGATACTGTAAAGTAGTCATATAGTCTTGGGACCCCAACATCTCTTGTCAGTTTTACTTCTGCAAGCATCTCACTCTGTCAGAGTCATTCTGCTCCCCTATCCCTTACAAAACACGTTTTATGTTATGTTTCTGCCATTCAAGTAAAAAGAAATGTGTGCTGTATAAATAACACTTGACCAGATGACCAGTTGTTAGTACACTTTATTTATTCTCATCCTTGACTGTTCATTTTAGTGGCGGAAATTGAGAGAGGCTTGGAGTCACTGCATGGGACCAGGGAGAAGATCAGCCAGGCTTATGCAGATGTTGATCCAGAGGTGGCAGAGTTGCTGAGGGAGGATGCAGATGAAGTTATGAATATAACTGTGTCATTTGATGGCACCTGGCAAAAGAGAGGCTTCACCTCTCATTATGGAATTGGTGTGTGCATCGACCTAGTTACAGGACTAGTGATAGACTATGAGGTCCTGTCCTCATATTGCCATGCTTGTGCCCTGAAGGAGAATGCAAAACAAGAGAAAAAGATAACAGAGCAGGAGTTTGAAAGCTGGAGGGAGACGCACAAGGAATGTGCCAAAAACTTTACCGGATCAAGTAAGGCAATGGAGCAGGAATCAGCCAGGAGGATGTGGACCAGGTCTGTGAATCGCCATCAGTTCCAGTACACAGAGATGCTGTCAGATGGGGATAGTGCAGCATATAGGGAGTTGGTAGCATTGAACCCATACCCTGGGCATGAAAACGAAGGCGCACGGATCTGAGCACAGCTAAAAAAAGTGAGAAGGCATCAACAGGAAATGGATGAGGGGCCTACATGGAGCAGGCATGGCTGACTAGCAGGGCAGGTCTAGGTAAATGGTAGAGACCTTGGTTTGGATCAGATTGAGAAACATAGCTACTGCATTCCTCAGTTATTAATTTGGATGTGTTTAAGGTAATCTGTTGTGATGTTCAATGAATTTGGTATATTGTGTCTGTAAATAGTTCTCCAGTCAGGGGTGGACTGGAGCATTTTAGGAATTTTGTTGTTAACTGGGCCGCTCTCCAGGGGGCGGTGCTGGGATGCTGGCAGCTGAACTGTAAGTGGGAGACAAAAAAAAACAAAAAACCACTAACTGTAAATATTAAATATACTTGAAATGTCTAAATGTATTTACATTTTATTACATCTTGTTATTTTATATTTAGATATTTTAATATGAAGGGATATTAGGCTACTGTTATATCTACCTTTCATTTAAAGCAGATATCAGCAGAATGTTTTTGTTAATATATAAATCCTAAATAGTCCTATTTTCCGTCAGCAATCACTTACATGGAGTGTTTCAGCCGTAACACGAGTCTCTCCGTCACTCTGCTCTGCTGTAAACCAGGAGAAAACTTTCCTTGTGGGATACAAGTGTTATCCAATGAGGAGAGAGAACGGCATGAAGGGCTGTGTGTGCAGCCAAGGGTCCTCTGCAGCTGAATGTGGTGACGTAGTGACGAGGACCAATAGATGCCTGACATTTGGCGGGGGCATCCGCTAACTCATGGTGTTTTCAAGGAAACTCCCATGTTTCTCCTGGTTTGTTCCTTTGATTGATTGACAGAAGTCATACCAGTTCGATCTGGCCAAAAGTTCACCGGGTTGGAAGTTACGAGAGGGGCCGATATAGTGACTTTCACAGGCAACAGGATCACAGATGAAAACACAGTGTTACAGGTTACCTGGAACGGAACTAAAAGTTGTTTGTGACTTGAATTTTTGCTGTAATCTTTAAAGGTTTTTCAAAAGCCTTTTTCCTTGAACCCAAAATCTCCAGTTCAGCATTAGCCAAAACAGCCAGTTGTATTCCTGTCTATATCTGCTTTAAGATATATAAAAAGAAAAGAAAAAAAACATGTTAACATATTAACATATGGTGCCTCAGATAAGCACTATCAAATGCTCTGAATAGGTAGCCTAGCTTAATATCTTTTTCTGCGAATAAAATACTCACTAACACAATAACACGTTTTCAGTTTCATTTGAAAAGAGATGATGAGATAATGACATTACTAACGTTAGTATGCCACAGAGCCCTGTCTGGCTCTAGTCTGTGACGTTTTGACGGCAAAAAGCAACCTACATGGGCTGTGGTCAAATTTAGCTTTAGCAAAATAATTATCACAATAGCCTACAGCCGCCTTACCTGAGTCATGACGTCCCATCTAATGATCAGCTCCCTCGGGTCTGTACGCTTTGTCCTTGGACAAAATCCCAAGGAGAAGTTGCAGCTGCCATGCTGCGGATGACCGTCCAGCTGATACGGGGGCAGTTAATTTCTTTCAGACATTTGGCAGCATCCGCTTATAATATCCCTCTATTGTTTTTCCTCTAATTCTCTGCGCCTCCCATGCCTTTCTCCTCCATGTGGTCTTCTGGTTTGCCTCTCCTGATTGATTGATTAATTGATTGATTAATTGATTGATTGACAGACGCAGACGGAGACCACTACCGCGCTGTGATTGGCCAAAGGTTCAGTGACCGAGGTGAAACGGGTGTGACACTCACGTGGGCCAGATGTGATTAGACACTATTAGAGAAACTGAAAACATTGGTTGTCTTATCACAGATGAGCCCAACTACACCCACAGTGTTAAGTTATTTCTTTCTTTCTTTTCTCTGGCCTACTGGCCCACACCTGGAACTAACAATGGCCAGACACCCTTGTTTCCAGTAACAATTTGTGGAATTTTTGCAATAGAATCTTTAAAGGCCATTTTCTCAAAATGAGTTTTTTCTTATACTCTGAGCCCAAAATCTCCAGTTCAGCAGCTCTTACACACACCAAACCTTCCAGTTGAATTCCTGTCTATATTCTGAAGGTTTTTACAGAGGGGTTTGTTGATATATCATTCACAGCCTGATTTATACAACAATTTATACGATTATATGATTTTTTAGGGCTGGTGACAGTATTTTCTCATTTACAGAGATTTTCATTCTTATCTGAGAAAAGCACCAAAGGAACTGAAAACAATTGTAAATAAAAATCGTTAAATAACCTCCTAAAAAAGCATAATGTGTCTTTTGACACAATGATATTTGTACATGTCAGAGCTTAAGCTAACTATTAAACAGGATATCAACCTCTTCTCATTTGTATAAAAGCAAAAGAGAAATGCTGGCGCAGCCTTGTCTTGAAAGTTGCTTCCAGAAACGTAGAAACAATTTCCACCAATTTTTTTGTGCACTGACAGAGGGTGGAGGTGTTTTTGCTATTGCAAGAAAAGTGCAGGGCCAAATTAAGTTGTGAAGCCCGGGCCCCAGCATGTGGGTCCAAGGGCACATGACTGACATTTCCAAAGACCTCCAGAGCCACAGTCAGAGCCTCGAAGCTGCTGGATCTCCAGCCGTGTGAGCGGCCCCCTTGAATGCCCATCAAGGCAGAGGCTGTGTGTGTTCCACCCACATTAGGCGTCCCCTGCTGTCAGGGAGACATTAACAAAGCAGGCTGTGCCCTGTCCTCTGCACTCAGACTCCAGTTTTTTTTTCTTTTCCCTGATGATGTTTATTGATGCGTCTCTGTTTACATCCTGGGAGGAGGTGGCATTGTTTTCAGTTGCCTACAATAAAATATCCAAACACACAACTTTCACTGTTCTTTGTTTTTCCTCCGCTGCAATGTTTAAAAAACAAAATCTGGTGACAGCATGTCTCCAAATTGATCGAAAGCACACTGATTGGTTACATCTCAGTAGTCAAATTCATTTAGCAGATTAAACATTGAGTAAGAAGAAGCTCAAGAAGCAGACCTCACCCCCGCAAAGTCAACCTGATGCCCAAAGTCTTTTTTGTTTTTCTCTCTTTGTCAGACAGCCCATGGGGAAATTAACTGATGAGTTCATGCTGGCAACAGGGTTGCTATAGAAACTTCACATATAAGACTTGGGCTGGAGTTTGTCACCAGATAGAGAGAGAGAGAGGCACAGATAGATAGACAAGAGCAACCTCTCCTAGTCTCTCTCTCTGTGTTGAACACTCATTGGAGAGGCATCAAAGGTGGAGTTATTTGCAACACAACATTAATGCCATGTTTTATTTCTTCTTTCCTGTACCGCATCCTCGCCGCAGCACCATCATCACATCCTGCTGCAGGCCTGGCTGGGATTCCTGTGGAAGTGTTTTTTTTCCTTTATGTTCCAGAGCAGTATGTCATAAATATCAAGGTAGACACCATCGTTTTTTTTGTCATGACATTATGAGCCGAATTGGACAATAAATTATACTTATTACCCATCATCGAGCATTCCTCGCTGTCAGCGCGCCTTTGTCAGATAATCACTTTGGGAAAATAGCATGTTTTGGGTTGAACTGTCCGACTGTGAGCGTTGTCAGGGTACATACATACATACAGTGTTGTTGGACTAAATGTGCGCTTATCGATCAGATGTTCTGTTACTGGCCCCTGGTGGTTCAGGCTAGAAATAACATTGCAGTATTAGAAGTTTAATGGAATTTACGTTGCAGATAGTGCTGCTGTGATTTAGCAGGACAGACTGCATCAGTGGTGTAGTCTAGCTTTTTGCAGTGGGTATACTGTCTATACGTCCCAGAACAACACATGTTACAACAACCATCTTGTAGCAACACCTCATAAGCACCATCCCGACCTTGTGGCTTATGCTGCACCTAACATGGTTGATAACATACCCAGTCTTTCAGAATGCAGTAGGCTAGTGAAGGTGATTCAGATTCAGATTAAGCATAAAAAAACATCTGAATCTGAATATTGCCTCTTATAAAAAAAACAACAACAGATATTTGAACAGGGCCGGCTGCTGGCGCTGTATGCGGTTGTTCAGGGCCACAGCTGTTAGGTGAGGGGCCACATGATAAGAAAGGTACCGGTTCATTCTCATTGAAACATCCTGAAGTGGGGATGCACGCTATGAGCTTTATGTAATTTGAAGTCAATATTCAGCTTCTTTTATCTCACATTTGAGAAAATAGAATGGCAGAATGACAACATAAAAAGCAATCTTACAAAATTTCATTTTAGACTTGTTTTCTATAGGCTGCTTATCGATTGGTGTATTCATATCCTATTTTCAAGCACCTTCTCATTCTCATTCTCAGTGAAGGTGTGTTTTCACAAGGAATTTGAAATTTTTCAAAAAGCAAACTTCAAATTTCCAGCGTTTGGCCTAAATTATTTCTTTATACAGTGTTTGGCCTCAGTGTGCTTACATATACAGTAGGTTCTAATGTTTAGACATGAAACACTTGAGTATTGTTACATCTGCAAGTATCTCAAAAAGGTCAAACCTCAGAGGGCATAAACATGTCTGTATTCAGTTTTAAGCAGTGACTTGGTGTTTGCACTCAGAGTCCAGGCCACAAACAAAATCTTCTTTAGGGCCGGCTCTGTATTCGAATAAAAATTGAATTTCTATTTTTTCACATTTTCTCCAAAAATCAATACAAAGAGATGGACTTCATAGCGGTAGCCTGTAGTCTATTTATTATCAGTCGATGAAGTGACGGGTTGTGGTGGTAGCGGTACCAGAAGTAAACTCACTCACCCTTAAAAGACGTGCTAACCAACCTGCCAAGTGGTTGTCATCGTCGCCTTTTGAACTCAGGGCAAGTCCGCCAAACAACATCGGTCACATCACACAAAACAAACATTGCACAAAACAAACGGCTACACAATGCAAATCAGCAACGATGCATCTTAATACGTGAAAATACGTTTTACTCGGCCTTTGTCAATTCATGGCAAACAAGTTTTGTGATGATGCGAGCAGACAGCTCATTCGGGAAATGGGATAAGAGCCAGCATGTTTTATTCCCACATGATCCTTAAAGCGTGGATCAAGTGCAGTCGCGATGAAGTGCAGAGGATCATCATATAGCTCTCAATGAACGGCACTATTTTTTAACGCGCGATTAACGCTGTCACTCAGTAGTTTGGGAAAACCGGGAAGCTGCTTCTCTCCAGACGTGACCACACAGGCGTCTGTGTGAGTTACTACAGTTACTGCGGCGCTCCCGGCCCCTGGATGTTTCTGCAGCTGGATTGACATGACCCGGTCTGAGACACGAAACTCATGGACTGAGTCGTCGTCCTGCTGCGCTCTGCACGCCACACCGATGGCCGTGCATTTGGAGGAAGTTGTAGTTGCTGTTGTTGTGCGCGTGAAGATAATTAAAAATACATTATTAATATTCTAAGTGATATATACAGGAAGAAAAAAATCTTGCCAGTATAGGACGTATACTGGCGTATCACGCGGACTAAACCAGTGAGTATATGCAAACCACTGACCTTTTCCAGTGGGTATACGGCGTATACCTGCATATCACGTAGACTACACCACTGGCCGGCATATGCCTACAAAGCTTAAAGGACTTCCCAGAAAGACAGATTCCTCTCCCTCCTTCATTCTTTTCTTACAAACTGTAGCATTCAAATCTGTCATTACAGTGATTGAAAACAAATGGATGGTACTATTACATCTATTGGAGTGAGGAAAAGAAATTGGGCTTTTCTTTAACAGCCTTCCTTTAAAGACATTACTTACATTCTTTATAAGATCTATTTTCCGTTTAAGACCAATTGGGAAAAGATGTACCTGTTAGAGACGGGAGATTAAAAGTGATTAAATGGGGGAAATTCATTTACGGCTGCAATAGTTGTGAAGGCTCTGGACCCTGATTTACGACCGTCAGAGCCCATCCTAATTTCATTCTGGGTGACACATAAGATGAGCGGCAGCGCTGGCCGGGCTTCAGGCTCTGACAGAGAGTTGCAGCACCATCTCGCATCTCTCACTCTTTTTCCTCCCATTCCTCTTGATGCTCCTCTTTTCTATACGGCTGCTCTATCGCTATCTGTGACTTTCACAGGAGAGGAGTCAACATTGTCATGCCGAGCGAGACTTGCATGTCTCTATCACATGCGACCTGGAAAAAAAAAATGGAAAAGAGGGGAAAATTTTAAAAAAAAACAAACTGTTTATTTTGAACATCTTCCTGCCCATTGTCATTTCTAGAGATGGGATTTATGGCTACTAGTGATGTTCGATCCAAATTTTCTTTCCGATCAATACTGAGTTTCAAAGAGCCGTTCAAAAAATGGCTCTTTTGGCTCTGATAAAATAAAAATATTTATTTCAGTTTTCTGAGATGTCATTTGGATTTATTATTTATTATAAATAGTCCATAAGGTGTTTCAAACTAATTTGAACATAACTTAAATAATAAAACCATTCATTAAATAAGAAAATGATAAACAAGCTTTTTTTTTCATTCATTTATAATATTATTTATAATTCAGATAAGACAGACTTTGTCTTCAACTCATTGTCACTGAATGACCTGCTCCTCCTCCCATTGTACCTGTAGCCTACTGGTCGAGAAAAAGGAGCTTTTGACCAACCATGTGTTATTTAGACAAGATCTGAATAGTTTAGTTACTTTCCACTGTGTTCCTGATAATGATAGCCCATACATTACCACTAATGACTTAGCTATCAAAAGTTCTCATTTTCATTTAATGAACCGATTCTAAAGCAACAGACCTGGTATCGGACAACACTAGTCATTTCCCCTCCCTGTACATACTGGGTAGCTACAAATGTGTGCAGATAGTGTGTCCAGCGTGATGTTCAAAGCCAGGTGTTGCTGGGTTGAGATGCACTCTGCCCTGCTCCCTCTTCATATTGTAAACAAAGTCAACAAACACAAGCCTTCAACCTCCTTTTGTAGCCATTGTTGTATCCAGGTTTTCTCAGAATAAACCTCACCTGGCCTGAATTGGAGCTGGAGTTGGAGACAGAAAGTTGGAATGTCACCTTCTGCTCTTTGTCGTCTCGACTGGGAGGGGCCACGGAGAGTGCAACTGGACACAGTGGGGGCCCCTCTGAACCTTAGCCTTGGTGCAGATGGCAGGTTCGGACTCGTGGACTTGCTAATGAGTGGGTCGTGCCAAGCGGTGTAGGACATGGGGACACGGGTCAGGTCACTCCATCAAAGCCGTGCTCTTCCATGTCAGTTAGGTGAAGCCCCACCCAGCTGCTTAGCTTCTGGTGACATACATACAGTAACTAATGACAGCAGAAAATGACTCTATTATGGCCTTAAGATACCCAACCGGTCAGCGACAGTGGCAGCCGAGTAGAACTGCCAGAGTGGTATTTTTACTTATGTCATGACAATTCAGATAAAAAGGGTATTTTATCTGATCTACTCGTATTTTCAGAGGAGATAAAAATATGTAAAAGGATAAGAAAGTATGTCAAAAAAGATTCGGCATTGCAATCCTCTAACGTTGTCGGACTCACAATGGGCAGTTAAAAAAAGATCAAAATAGACGCAGCAGAGCTGGAGCTATCATCTTTTTTTTATTCCGCACATTCGTTAGAGCCACAAAAAGTTTCATGCAACTTATGTGACATATTCTGAGGTTCTCCCTCAGTCCTGCACAACGGACTTTGACGCCCATAAGTACATAAATTGGGCTGTACTCACTTCTCCTCTTAATATTTGCAGTGAAGGGATCTCCTCATGGTGCAGTGATACTGTCTCTGTCTGCATGCTGGAGTTCAGCTGAATCTAATAAGGCTTCAGCAGCTGAAGTTAAAATCTCTCGTGTTGCCATCACTCCACTGCTGCTCAGCGAGGAACCAGTACATTTAGTTCAAACATACTGTATTTGTTCATATACGGACAATAATCAGTTATTTAAATCACAGCCTCATGTGCATTTAAAAGCAATTGTAAAATTAAAAAAAAAAGAAGTAAAAATTAAGTTACTAAAAGTAACTGATTTAGTTAAAGTTGTGTGCATTAACACACATGGGAAAAATCTGAACATAGCCTTTACGTTAAAGAAACAAGAAACAAACAACAAGAAAGCTTGTATAGTGTTCCTTTGAGAACAGTGTTACAATCATAAGTGTAACACTGTTCTCAAAGGAACATTATACAACAAGTAGTTCCGACCAATCTGATTGGTCAATAAGACATTTAGAACGTGCTCAAATGAGCATTACAGCACAGCTGACTCATCACTAAAAATATTACTGCGCCATGTCATGTTGTTTAATACATCTCCATGGCAACATGGATTTGAAACGTCATTTATTACTCGTGAAAAATCACAAACTACATTGACCTCCTGTAGGGTGTTACTGTCAGCTGCCAAAGTCACATACAACAATTACAATTGTTTTTAATATTGTAAACCTCCCCGTTACAGCCGAGAGGATTTTTCTCCCTCATGTGTGTACAAAGTCGGAGAGACACGAGTTGTGATTGTGGTGAATGTTTTTTAAAATATGGTCTGGAGCTGAATATTTCATTAGATAAAACGTAAGTGATTACCTGTATGTTTCTCTTTCTCCCTCTCTCTCGCTTGCTCCTTTGGAGCTTTTAAATAACGTTAATCTGGAGTAATAGTCTGGCTTTCAGCTGTGTCGGCGGCCCGGCGCTATCACCTCATTAAACATGCACAGTTTGCGGTTGTAGAAGCTACATCTGTGAAAGGAAAAAAACGGCATCTTTGTTATAACTTGGGCGATCATTTGTGCTGCAGTGTTGATTTAGTTCAGGAAAGTCCAAGACCGCGTTAAAACATGAACGTCAGCTCAGAGTTCACACAACTGGGACTAGAAAATCATTTCTGTTGCTAGGTCGTTACTAAGATTTGGACTATTTCCTGTAGTGGTGAACTACATTCCATTACACATAGGAATCTACTGACGTGACTGGTTGTGTTTCAGGTATTAGTCAGACCCCATGTATTTCCATGGAAACGGGAAGCGCTCTCGCAAAAAACTTTAAATTTAGACGGCAAAACGTCCATCAACATGCATATATATTTAATTATACGCTTTATTATGTTGGTAATTGTTGTATAATCGCAATATTAACCTCGAGGATGTGCTTTAACGTCATTTGAGCACTTCGGTGATGCTTGCGGACCTCGACGCTTGCTTAAGTGGACACTGGACACTCAGAAGAAAACTAAATGTTCAAGAGGATGGAGGTTGCAAGAGGAAAAAGAAGGTTCAACAAGGAAACTCAAGCACACATCATACAGACTGCTGGGTCTTAATCTAGATTCACACTTGACACCTCAGTGTTTGGCCACTACTGTAGTAGCCTCAAACTGTGATTGGCTCCAAGTAGTTACACAAACACACAAGGCATTAGGTCACACGCATAGAACCCAATTTTGAACCGCCTGGTGTGTTCAGACAAAAAAAAAAATGGTAGCATGGAACTTAAAAACTCAGTTCTCAACACAACAAAAAAATTATTGTTTTTTCCTTGCAAACTTTGACATCATCAGTGGGCAACGGCCATGTCATCATTTTGGGCTGTGACCACCAGGAAGGAGGGGAGGAGAGGAGGAGATGGCAACACACTGACAACCTGACCAGAAAGAATTTGCAGTGGTCCACTACAGAAATAAAATGTTTGGTGACGATTTGGGAATCTACTAAATTTCAAGACAAGCTAGAAAACAGTTGTTTGCCAAATTTAATGAAGAGATGGCCAAGGCCGGGATCAGCCAAATAACCTTCAGAAACTGAACTGAGATGGGAAAAAAAAGCTGTTGTGTTTACTTGTGGAACATACTTCCACTTTGGTTGCCTGTAAGATGGTTGCCTGTTTCTTTGAGGATTGATTTTAAAGTTCTTTTACTCATTTATAAAGTTTTAAATGATCTAGCACCATCTTATATCAGCGATTTGCTTTCTTTTTACACCCCAGCAAGAACACTAAGGTCCTCCACTGCTTGTCTTTTAACAATCCCTAAAGTGTCCAAAAAAATCAGCGAAGCTGCCTTCTGTTACAATGGCCCTAGACTTTGGAACACTCTACCTTTGGATTTGAGAACAGCGGACTCGTTGGCCATTTTTAAAAAAAGACTGAAAACATTTCTTTTTAATTTGGCTTTTAATAGGGGTTGATTTTATCTTTTATGACTGTTATTGCTTTGTTTGTCGATGATGTGTTGTGTTTTAAACTGTTTACTATTGTTTTCTGCTTTGTTCAAGCACTTTGGGCTGCTTTTATGTATGAAAAGTGCTTTATAAATAAAGATTATTATTATTATTATTAAACTGGCGTTAACATGGGGTCCTTTGCCAGAAAGTACCAAGGTTCTGAGACTCCAGAACGTAGCTAGGGCCAGAACCTGTCTGTCTGAAAGCAACTGCAGTTAACTCATTGACTGCCAGCCATTTTCAGAAAAGAGAGCTCCATACTGCCAGCCATTTTTGAGGATTTTGACTGAACTGTCAAGACTCACAGAGTATTGGGTTTTATGAGTACATGAACAATAAACATCTCTAAAGAAAGTGTAGACTTTCTTCTTTCACCAGAAAAAAAAAGTTTGTTTCTAGCCTGCTCGGTTGTTTAGAAATCAGCAGTAGAACATAGGGTTGTTTCAGCAAAAACACCATATTTTGACCAAAAAACTGAGAAAACAAGCTTTTTCTGCAGAGAAGCAGAATGGAGACTAATAACTTATTACTCAATGTTTTTTTGCTCCAGTGACACCTCAAACATCTGAATAGTTCTTCACTTCTATAGAACAACAAAAACAACACTGAGGAAAGGCTTGTGATGGCAAAATAACTATTTATTTGCACATACCCAGCTTTTATAGGCGATTTTAGGATTTTAGAAACTTTGAACATACAGGGAGATTTAGTCGAACAGGAGAGACCCAGACCTGTGACCCACTGAACCGGCTTCAAGCTGTTTATCTATTGTTTTCTCTATCTCTTCTCTCTCCCGCGGTCTGCGCCGGTGGATTCCACGACCGGAGCACCACGGTGCTCCCCGCCCCCGCGGGCATGCATGGAACAAGCCGCGCATCAACGGCAACTTGCTGGCCGAGCCGGAGTAGAAATCAAACACACCCCTGCTGCTGTCGAGTTGAGCCGAAACACACCGACGCCGCGGAGCAGAACTACCGTAGCCCGCATTAGATTCAAGATTCCAGCGCGGCGTCAGACAACTTCAGCGGCGGCCGCTAAAGTTTATAACGCAGAACAAACCCTGATCATCCCTCGTCTTTGCGATTAAACTGGAACTTATCACCTCCTCCTCCTCCATCATCTTGCCTCGGTCCACTTCTGTGCCCGTGTTAGAACACACCCGCACCATTTTACCAGGTTCTGAGAAAACAAACTCCAGCCGATCAGATTGCAGATATACAACTGCTGCCCCCTACTGTGACATAAATACACTGCCAAGTCTGAAATTCACACACAAGATGTCTTTAATCTGCTGAACTGAAAAAACGCATTTGCCGTGTTTGGCACAACGTGGCATTTGTTTTGGCAAATGAGTTAAACATTACAAACACCCCCAGGTCATGCAAATTTCTAATCTACAACTCTGATAGGACAAAATAAATAAATAAAATAGATGTGCTCTTTTGGGCAGTATCATTTGTGAAACCTCTCATTTTCACAGTGGAGGAAGATCATGCATTTATATCCATCCCAGTTATAGATTTTCACCGCTGTGCTGAGATATAGAGTTGTTTTATTTGAGCCAACACTTTGGCTCGACTGTGAAGAACAGTGTCGAAATGGCTGGGTATTGGCGGGATGGACAGGGTGCACCTTGGGAACTCATTTGTAAAGAGTGCAGGTGTGAGGGGAAGGAGAAGAGACAGGTAGGAACTTGTGATGGATGATGAGGGTACACAGCGGACCAGTGACAGGGGAACATCAATAGTTAAAGCATCAATGATGTATTGCATTTTGTAGTTTTGCAGTGCTCAGTTGACGTTGAAAGTAGTTTTGGGATTGCAGCAGCCCACACCCAGCACTTTACTCTGTCAGATTTAGGAGGTGCAGTGCTTTTGAAATGTTATTGTCATGCATAATCAGTCATCAGCCGGGCCCACTGGGGGCTTTTTTGTTCCTCCAATCAAAGAGCTGAAGGGCGAGTGATTGACAGGGCATGACAGTCCAGGTCCTGTCTGTTTAATATTGCCCCTAATTTGTGTCTGTGTGTTTTTATAACCCTCAACTTATACGGTGTTGGTCTGCATGAAAACTCATTTAGCAGCATTGCCTTTTCCCAAAAGCAGAGGTGACCCACTAAACTATAACACAATAAAGGACACCTTAATTTTGAAAGGTGGGGGACTCTTCTCACATTCCTTAGTGAGCACAAAGACATCATATAATTATCCCCTTTTTGACCTATAGTCAAACCTGCTGCACCTTGATTCTCTGGCTTTTCCTAATAGGAACAAGGTGTTTTTCCGACGCTGCCCTGATTATGCAAACTGCCTGTCACAACAACTCATTCGCAAACACTACTTTACAGATTTTATTTTTCCAAATCGTTATCTGAGGAATTGTGTGCAACTGCTCACTCTGATTTGTCTCAGGCTGTTAAAAGTCTTTCTCAAAAACCACAGCATGGTGAATTAAAGTCGTTGCTTACGACGTGGTTTATAGTAAAACTGAATTCTAATGAGTTAATGTGATTCCATTAACTCACTATATTTCAGTTCAGTCAAATACCCATTTCCCACTGGTCAAAAAACCTGTTTAAACCCGCTTTTGGTGGCAGTGGGAAAGGCACACCGAGCCGCGTCCCAAACAACTCGGCAAGCGACGCGGGTTAAAATCACCTTTACCAGCTTGCAGTGGGAACGCCAGACCCGGATTTACATGATGACGCTGAGCGTTACATGCCGCCACGTCATCGTGCCAGTCGTGTCTCATATCACGTACCAAAACAAAGCTCTGCTCTCATTCCAGACTGGGATCAAAAGATCAAACAACACTGAGCAAAAATGACTGAAAAGAAATAAGCGATTGTCTGTTTAATTTTTTACAGTCTATGGTTGTGCCGCAGACGTCCGTATGGCGATACGGCCATGGCAGACTCGCTCTCCTCCGCTGTCCTGGTGCTCAGGTCAGCCAGACGCCTTGTCTGCCTCGGTGGACGGACACTCCGTGGCGGGCGGCTGTGGCATGACACACAGCAACCAGCAGGGGGTCAGACTCATTTTGATCAATAGGAAAGAGGCCTAATGCCAATTGTTAGTGGGTTGACCCGCGTTAAAAAAAAACCTGTGTCGACCTGCTAATTTTAGTGGGAAAACGGCTATAGACAAATGTCTTTATTTTCATGTGGAGTAAATGTATTCTTTATTATGATAAACATTCTAATGTTTAGAGCTAATCAGAGCTAAACATAGAATACATCTGAACTGATGCTGGAAACATCCACAATAACATACTACAGTATATTTCATTTGCACCTACAAAGCTGTTATGTGGGCTAGATTTGACATATGAAATACACAATCACCTTTTTATACTATGGTGAGTCCTTAACACCTCAACTGACACAAGATAAATTGTTCCACAAGTAAACATGATTATTAAATGATTAAATTGTTCTACAGCCATTGAGTGCCACCATAATCAAACTGAGAATGATTCTCTGAAGATAACGTTCAACACCTTTGAGACTCACAAAAGACATGCCCCAGACACTGTCCAGACTCCTTAGTTAGTCACTCCCACTTCTCTCTACAGAGCCTCATGAGAGAACAGTGACTTTCTGTTCTTCGCCAACACCTACATGGATCTCGTATGTAAAGACTCACAAGATTTACCACTATCAGATATATCACATATCTGTGTCTAGTGGAACAAAGCATAAAGGAAAAAATGTAGAACTGCCTCTATATTATACATAATGTGTATATTTATAACTTTAACTTTCATTTTTTCTAACATTCAAACACCGCTGATTTTTTGAGGCCATGCCTGTCACAGCATGACATCATGCCGAGGTCTGCCACTTCATCATTGTCTCTGGGCAACAAAGAGCCAGCCTGCGTCTTCTGCAATGAAACAGTGCCACCTATGGAAATATCAAAGTCTCAGGCCTGGATTTTTATTCAGAGAAAAAACTGCAGCAGTATCTTCAAGTTTTAATCTCTGCTCTATGGAAACACTGAGTGCAGACTGTGTGCAGCAATTTGCAGTTGTTAACAAATGCTTATTTTATGCTTGAGTTTCTGCCTTTATATTTTTATCTGACCTGATTCAGACTCCCTCTTAGGTTGTGAGAGAGGAACTGCTCTGAGAATTAGTCATGGATAAATCCAGGGCTTACAGTATGTGACTGTAAATATCCATCTGACAGTTGGATATGTCAGGCTTGGCTGTTGTCTGTCATGTTTCTGCAAGGCTTGTCCCCTGGAAGCTACCTCGGGATTCATCAAACCTTTCAGTGTTTTGTTTTATTTTTAACCAGCATTCCTGCCATTGAAGTTTTGGCTAGGATGTGTTGATGATTATAAGCTAATGTCTGGCTTTACATTTTACATTTCATTTCTTCTTTTTCTTTTTATTAGATTTCTTGGTAACACTTTTTTTTTTTTTTACAGTACGGTCATTACAGCGTAATTACCTGGTAATAAGATGTATTTACTATGTAATAACAGGTAATTAAATGCAATTACTAAGAACTTACAGGTAATTACCCAATATTTACAAGGTATTTACCCATTATTTACAAGGTATTTTTCCTGACTACTACCAGGCATTTACCCAATAATTTCCTAGTAGATGCACAGTAATTGTATGTTGTATAATTGAAACCTGGTAGTTAAAAAATATTTACCTGATATTTATCTGTTAAGTTAAGTTAACTGGTATTTTTTGTTACCCAATAATTACCAGGTAGATATCCTGCAATTGTATATTAGACTGTAAACCCACTGAATCTGTGACTTTGTTAGGGTGATAATAACTTAGATATTTACCAAGTATTTACCTGGCAATTACCAGGTATGTACTCAAAATATTTACCTGTAATTACCACTTATTTACATGGTAGTTACCTGATATTTATCTGGTAAAGGGAAGACCCTACCTTTAACGTAATCCCTGGTTCTTTGATAACAGAGTGAGGTGTTTCACTATGGGAATCGCCTTGGCGTGACCAACTATGGAAGCTCCAATGACACAACGTCTGTCAGTGACAGACAGGTCGAGCACAGCCGACCCGCCACTCTACTCATTCTAGACTGGTTTCTTTCCGTGCCTTTGCGAGGAGGGACGTGATGGTGAAACACCTCACTCTGTTATCAAAGAACCAGGGATTACGTTAAGTAACCCAACATTCTTTTTCTAACTTCGTTCGGTGTTTCACTATGGGAGATATAGACCACTCCCGGATTGCATAAATCTCCCGAGGCTCTAACAACTTAAAGCCTGGCAGACGCCGCTATACAGACCCTGGTCTGTTTGCTACAGATGGCCCTGAGACATCCAGCCTGTAAAACCTTATGAACGCGTGGGGCGTAGCTCAGCTCGCCGCCGCACAAATGTCCTGTACTGAGACTCCCCTAAACAGGGCCCATGATGTGGCCATGCCTCTAGTGGAATGAGCTCTCAAACCCTGGGGGAGCTGCAAACCCCTGCATCCATAAGCCAGAGATATGGCCTCCACAATCCAGTGGGACAACCTCTGGCGGGACAAAGGCTTTCCCTTATGGGGAGTGGCCCAGGACACAAACAGCTGGTCATCTCTCCTGAACCCTGCTGTCCTGCTCACATACACATGGAGTGCCCTGACAGGGCACAATGTGTTGAGCTTCTTCTCCTCATCTGAGGAGAATGGAGGTGGGTGAAAAGCCAACAGCTCCACTGTGGGACACCTGTAACCTGACTCCACCACCTTTGGCACGAAGCCCAGCCTTCGTTCCAAAGGTGGTGGAGTCAGGTTGGGCCTCAAGCAAACCTTGGAGAGCCCTGGTGCAAACTGTAAACAGGAAGGCCGTATGGATAAAACCTGTAGGTCACTCACTCACTTTGCTGTAGTCAAAGCTAAGAGCAAAGCTGTTTCAGTGAAACAAACTTCATCTCTGCCACCTCTATGGGCTCATATGGGTGGAGAGAGAGGGCATCCAGGACCACAGACAGCTCCCACAAGGGAACCAGGGGTCTGGAAACTGGTAGTTTGCGTCGTGCACCTTTCATGAAACGACATACTAAGGGATGCTGCCCTGAAGGAGGCTGAAGGAGAGCGTCAGCCGGGAGGAAGGTGAAAAGCCACCGAAGGCTCCACTACTGGGGGTTCGGCCAGCCCCAGATCCCTCATGCCGTGGATCTCCAGCATAGAGTAGCCTTTGGTTGGAAGCTTACTCCAACCAGTACCAGTACCGGCTCATTTCCTTCATGCAAGCTAGTACTGGTGGCAGGAGTTGATGGTGTTTGGGCTGGTGGGAGCCTTTTGCCATCATACAAATCTCTCTCTGTGCCCAAGTTGGCGTCGCCCTCTGCGTCCTCACAGCCCTGTTCCCCTTCAAGGAGGGTCCTCGAATAAGGGAGGCATGTCTGTGGCCTCATCATCCATCATGACCCATCTATCAGCTGGCAGCTGACGTGCGATGGTTGCTGTTTTTGGGATGGCTCCAGCCAGGCATGGGTCCTGGTTGTTAGCCACAGCCACTCTCAGCCTTCTTTCCAGCATCTTTTCTGGCATCGATACACAGTGGGGACACGACTGGGGGTCAGCCAGCGATGCTTGGGCGTGTTTAGCGCCCATGCACGCGATGCACATGCAATGAGGGTCCCGGCCTGAGATGGCAACAGATGGAACAGCAGCTGTTGGACATGTCCTCACCATAAACATGGAGTCCAGGTGTGTTTGATGCTGCTGGGCAGACTGACCACTGGACTGAACCTCGGAGCTCTCCTGCTCCACTCTGTGGAGGAATCAGTGTCAAGTCAACATCAGGACAGAGAGATAATACAAGATGGACTTTATATGTCCCCTAAGGACGTTCACAACAGACACAGACACTTTGGTTTCAGACCTGGTCCAACAACACGTCATACATACTGGTTGTTTTCTACAATAATGTTAGTCTGACTGTCAGTTACAACTTACATCTGATCAGCTGATCCACGTCCTCTTTTAAACTTATTCACACAGTCCTTTGAGTTCTCGCTCTGTAGAGACAGACAGCTGGGTTCAGGAGAGTCTGGTCTCTGCTGCTGGATCCTGAAACAACAATAAAAAAAGAAAAGAAAACAATCCTCAACTTTTTTCTTTTTCCTGTATAAAAGCTATAAACCATGCTGATGAATGATTTTTCACCTCTGAAAATGTCATTTATATTTGGACAAACCAGGGTCCGTCCTCTTCCCAGTCCATCCAAATTTAACGAGAAACTATTCAAGCTATACTGTACAAGCTATACAATGTCAATACAAGACGGACATACGAGCAGCATGGAGCTATTTGGATGTTTTTTGGTGTGTCTTTTTGTCACAAAGACAGTTGGTATTCATTTGCAACCGTTACAGTAAATGGACATGCACTGCTGCACCGAGACCCCCTGTAACTCAGAGAAGCCACAGAGGACTCTGAAACTTCTCCCAGCCCTTAGTCGACATGAGGGTGAGTAGATAATTTCAATTTTGGGTGAACTATCCCTTTAACTGTTTTGCCCATTCTCTCAGTATTTATGGACATTTGTTTGTCTGTGATGATTTTAAGCCAGTGATTATTTCCTGTTTAACTGTGTGTTCACACCAAAGGCTTCCAAAGCGCCAAAAACTCGCTTCAGACAAGACAGCTTCCAAAACGGCAAATATTTTTAGCTGCTTTGGTCGCTCGTCACGTGACTGACATCACAGTTGGGCACTGGGGAGCCGAAGGACAAAACAAAAGAAAAAGAAAGGGAGGCAAAGGACGTCTCTGTTCTGACAGGTTGCAGCCGAACCGCGTCACAGCTAATTACCCTAAAGTTAACCAAGGCTCAACTTCTCGTCTGGTGACGCTGTGGTCGCTCAGGTCGCCGGGCTCTCATTGACACTGAATTGACTTCTGTTTTTGACGCTTTGGAAGCTTTTGGTGTGAACGCACAGTAAGTAGATGGTGCTGACATATTTGCTGTTGCTACTGGGCTGCACTGTAAGCATCACTGAATATTAACATGAGGATGTTCAGGAAGAGACTCTTTACTGCAGCTGGACAGTTGCCCCGTTTACATGAGAGCTTTATTCTGGAATTAAAACAATTTAATTCTGAATTAAAGTTAATTCTGAATTAAAAAGATCATGTAAACACTTAATTCCAAGTGAAAATTTAATTTGGAATTAACTTGAATTCCGAATTAAGTGGGTGGTTTATTCCTATTTTAAAGAAGACCCTCTTCACCTCACCACATTACATATATATGTGAAACACATTACCAAACACTATGACAATCAAGATGTATAATAAAAATGTCTACAAAGCAGGATATTGGAAACATACAGCGAAATGACAACCAGCACACGCCAAGTTAGTGAGGGAGTGAGCTATCTGTCTCCGTCTCTTCGCTTTATTTGAACAGGAAATACAGGATTTCAGTGATTTTGACTACAAAAATGATCAAAACTGGTCGGAACCGCACCGAAAACGCATTAAAAGCATAGGCCAGTGGAAAAATATTAATACTTCTCTTTTTCTTCTCATGATCCCCTGACCGCACGTCCTTGGTCAAAGCCAGTTTTCATAGATCATAAAATGCTGATGACACAGATTTGTTACGTTGACCCGCGATCCACACATATCAATCTATGTTTTTAAATGGTGTGAGTAACACAACTGAAATGTCAGTAAGATAAAGGAGTTGATCTTCAACCCCAGGTCAGAAGGAGAATGTTTTTCTATCTTTGAATGTTGTGATAGTGGAGCTTTGAGGTGAAATAAGTCTGGCCCTGTTGTTGTGTGTGTAGCTTATTTGATCCAGTGGTTTTCCTGTCCACACAGAGACTGTGTCACATCAACTCAGTGGATCTCAGTCCTTGTGTGTGTCAGTGGATGGAAACATTGGTGAATGGATCATGTTGCTGGGCTGCAGCGTCATGACGCCATCTAGTGGACTGATAGTAGAAGTACAGCAGCTGATGGCAGCTTTCTCTTCCTCACTGCTGTGTGACTGCATTCAACTGACACTGATAAGAAGCAGAGAAGAAGAGCCAATCAGTGGAGGGAGGAGCAGCTGGAGACATGATGGACATGATGAATAATGTGTGTTTCCTCCACAGGTGAAGCTGCAAAGTGTGTGTGAGACGTGGGCGTAGGTTTGCGTATGGATGGACATGTCCATACCAATATTTTGAGAGAGCTGATTTGTCCCTGCCAAGAAATTGATCCAACTGTATCTGTACGTTCACACCAAAAGCTTCCAAAGCGTCCAAGACGCCGGAAGTCAATTCATTTTCAATGAGAACCCGATCTACAGGTGTTGCCGGTCCAAAGCTTCAGAAAGCGTCAACAGACTAGAAGTTGAGCCCTGGTCAACTTTATGGCAAGTAGCTATGACGCGGCTAAGCGGCAACCTGTCAGAATAGAGATGTCCGTCGAGACCAGCGCGATTGAAGTTTGACGCCAGTCACGTGACGAGCGGCCAAAGCGGTTGATAATATTTGCCGTTGCTGTTTTGGAAGCTCAGACGCATGGATCGTTTTAGACGCTTTGGAAGCTGGTGTGAACAGGACAACCAGGGTCCAAAACTAACACTCCTCTCCTGTTGAGTTATTTATTTATTTGGTGTAAGTGCGTCATGGCGTCATTCACAGCGTCCAGGTGGATAACTTCTGTGTACAGGGGTCTCCGCCACTGCTCACCGGTAGCTCGCCAAAGGATGAATGAATCATGCATAAACTTAGTCACTCTGCAAACCGAGCCGCCTTGGTTAACTCAGTCAGCTCTTTTTAAGGCCTCAGTGCCTCAGACTGTAGCAGCCAACCGCGGCTTCTCCGCCGCCGAGCGGAGCTACCAAGCCACTCGGTCGCTGGCCGGTGTACGGAGCGATTCCCCTGGATGTGGAACGGCTGTGGCTCCGCTCCTGGCACGGCACGCCGTGAACGGGGAGGGAAAAAACAACACGTCAACCACGGAGCTGCTTCTCCTGCAGTGATACAGAAAAGCTCTCAGTGCTTGTTGTTGTTGTGTCAAATAAAGATGTTTCTCCATCTCTGTTTCCCACAGAGCTCTGCCCGGGGGGATGTAGAATAGCTATAACCTGGACTGATAGCAATTTACAACACTTGAAAGCTATTTTTATTTTTTGGTTGGCTGGCCAAAAAAAAAAAGGTTAGGACCCTGCGCACAACCATTCATCTGATGTAGACTATGTGACACACTTTTTCTTTTTTTGATGTAGGCCCTACGTGACACTTGGCGCATGTAGTCCTATTGCAGAGGACTCTGTTGAATCTGGTGCAATTTAGATGCGCACACAAGAAAAAAACAACAACCGATCGCTGAGCTCACATGACATCTACATCACTGTGGATGAAAAAAAGTTAGTGTGTCCCTACCAATGTTGAGAACAAACCTACGCCCTTAGTGTGAGAGGTGATGTGGATGTGAGCTCAGCAGCATGGATCAGTGGGAGGACAGAGCCCCTCCCTCTAAACCCACTGTGTGTGGTGAGCATCAGAGCCAGACCACAGGTCAAAGGTCAGAGCATCTCCAACTCTCCATCATTATTCACACTTATAGCTCTGTGTGTGATGTGTTCAAGGCCAAAGCAACAGCACAAGCCACAGTCTGCTGGACCTGGACCTGGATTAGGCTGTGTGTCCACGAAGAGCGACATCTCCATGGATCATCCTATTAATTTCAGTCGATCTGTTGATGGAAAGAGTTAAAACAGTCAGAAATACTTTTATTATTAAAGTCAGTTATTGCGTTTTTTATAAGAGTGAATATATTTTTCATAAATTTTTCTCCAACATGCACATTTATCAGTTGTCTTGTTGTTTCAGGATCCAGCAGCAGAGACCAGACTCTTTTGAACCCAGATGTCTGTCTGTAAAGAGCGACCGGTCAGAGGACCGTGTGATTAACTTTAAAGGAGGACGAGGATAAAAAAAAAAATTCAAAGCTTCTGAACGTTCTTCCTGTGGAGTCAAATCTAAATGACTCCATAAAATCTGAGTTATAAATCAGACACACATTTACCACGTTTACATGTTTTTTAATTCGGAATTAATTATTCTGAATTAAGTAGTTCAGGATTAAAATATTGTCCTTCGAGTTTACATGGAAATAATAATTCCGCATTAAGGTTTACATGGAAAACACGTTAAATCGCCTTTATTTAATTCCGCCCAACGTCTGGGGGTCGGGAAGCGTTGCCTGGAGCTCGGCAAGCCGACGAAGACTAGGTGAGGTTTTTGGGAGAATTGTGGTTAGGTAGTCAGGAGTTGGGGTGTCTCGGCTCGTGTTGCTCCTGGTTTGGGAGTTATCTTGTAGTGGCAGCAGGAGCGAGTGTCCTGGGGTTTGTGTTACTGCATAGAGGAGGGCTGATGTGGCTGATTTTGTTAAGGCTCCTTCGGAGGAGTTGTTGGATCGTTGCACGCGAGAACAGCTGGTTAAAATAGCGGAGTTTTTTTTTTTTTTTAAAGATTTATTTTTTGGCTTTTCATGCCTTTATTGATAGTATAGTAGAGAGGAGACAGGAAATGGGAGGCAGAGATGGGGGGGAAAGACATGCAGTATAGGGCTGTCCGATGCGGGACTCGAACCGGGGCCGCCTGCAGCGAGGACTATAGCCTCAACACATGTGGCGGGCGCTCTACCAACTGAGCTAAACCTCGCCACAAAATAGCGGAGTTTTACCGTATTGAGATCCCTGATAGGAGATTCAAGGATGCGACTATACAAAATATTGTGTAACTCTTCATTGTGAGTCTGGTTCACCATGCATTTATATAATTATTCATATAGGCTCCACCTGTCTGTCAATAAGACGGTGGAGAGTTTGGCTTCACCAGTTGGCTAACTTTACGTTTGAGCAACAGAGGGAATTATTGTTGTTGCAGTTGGAGTAAGCTAAGTTGATGAAATCAGCTGACGTGGAAAAGCAGAGTGCGAGGTGTTTTGATGTGCTTGGTAATCTGCGGTTACTGCCGAAATTCAATTGCCCTCATTTATCAAACTTGCGCAGGATCTGGTGTAGATTCCGGTGTAAATATCAGTGTACACCAAGTGTCACGTGTGATTTACTAAAAGTGTGTACGCTGCCGATTTCGGCGTAGAACCGGCGTGGTGGTGATAAATCCTGCCGCTGAAAACGAGCGTAATTTAAATGTCCCGCCCCGATATATTCCTGCTTTAGAGGCGTCGCCCTGCCCCTTTTACGACATGGAGACACGGAAGACGGCCAAGAAGAGGGACTTTGCTGACATTTCCACGGTCAACAGAGAGAGGGCGGCAACATGAAAGATCTGGATATTGATAGATTGATAGTTTTTGTGATTGATAAGCGTCATCCCGGTGGATGGAGGCTGCAGACGCACGTGTCACCAACCACGTCAGGAAATCCAACGATCTCATGAAATGCCCCTGCAGTTTACTAAACACGAGTGATTGAGGAGAAATCATATAGGCATATTACTGCTGCAAACGCGATTTTATGACCATCAGCACCACTGGCACGGTTCGGCTGATGGAGGGATTTTGTCGGAAACACCGGGTCAGATCTCCCGCTGACAGGTCCCGGTGACGGCTCCAAAAAAAAAAAGCACTCAGCCGCGGAGATCAGCTGCACCTGGACAGGTAGCGGAGACGGGGCTCAGCGGACGCCCCCTCCCCAAAACGGGGCTCCGTGTCCGGCTCCGACTGGAGCCGTTCGGTCATGCTCTGGTGCTGGGGATGTTGGAAGTTTGTGTGTGATCTATCAACAGGTCTGTCATTGACTGTTTATTTACACAGCTGATTAACGAGCATCTGTCACATCCTGGTTTTTAAATAATCTCAGTTGCTCAAAATAAAAGTTGAGTTAAATATTCAACATGGACTTGGTTGTATCGGTTCTTTTCTTTGGACTTTTTCCATATATAATATTTTTTATCAATATAAACAATAACAACATGTGTTCCACATCGCTAGAAGCGTCATTAGACCATGGTTTAACAATCATCCTGACACAGCAGCACTTTAGAAAAAAGAAGTTCCTGCATGTTCTACACCGGTTCCAAATGTGCGTACACCAGGGTCAGAGCTGGCGTGGGATTTGTGCGTACCGTACGCTCACGCTCAGATTGATAAATGCCGATCCTTGCGGTGAATTTGGTGTACACCCATTTTTTTGGTGTACGCAAGTTTGATAAATGAGGGCCAATGAGAGGGACCCAGATTGTTTTTTTTCTCTGTTTGAACGCGTGGCTACGGCAAGGAGGTGGCCTGAGTCTGCACGCACGGTGATGCTCCAGGAGGCGTATTCCGCTTTGTTGGTGGCTGAGAGCCAGAGTTATGAGTGCGTAAAGTTGTTGAAAGTTTACGAGGTTGTGCCCGAGGCTTATCGTCAGCGTTTTCGGTCGTGGAAAAAAGGCGAGAAGCAAACGCACCTCGAGTTTTCACCGTCGCGGTGAAAACAGCTGACATGTGGACACAGTTTCTATCGGAGTCGCACTGATGCAACTGAATGCATTTATTTGCACCGGACATTATCAACTCGCAAATGCGAGCAGAACAGTCGCACTGTTGAGCCCTGGGGGCATTTGTCTGATGCCCAGCAGGCAGATCTAGTTGAGGTCATAAAGTCCTTTTCGTCTCTGTTTGGTGACACGCCTACTCAAACATCTGTCATTGAACACGACATAGATGTGGGTGATGCACAACCAATTCGTCAAAGGTTTTACCGCGTAAATCCTGAAAAAGTGTTTCTTGATGCTGAAGTAAAATATATGTTAGATAATGGTATTGCTGTTCCCTCCTCCTCCAGTTGGGCCTCTCCGTGCATTCTAGTGCCGAAGCCAGATAAGACATATAGATTCTGCGCTGATTTCCGTAAATTAAATGCTGTGACCAAGCCAGATTCTTTCCCCCTGCCTCGCATGGAGGACTGTGTAGACCAGGTGGGCCGCGCTGCATTTGTGAGTAAGTGAAAGGTTATTGGCAGGTCCCATTGTCCGAGCGTGCCCGTGAACTGCCTGCATTTATAACCCCAAACGTTTTTTATTCGTATAACGTCATGCCTTTCGGATTGCGTAATGCGCCTGCCACGTTCCAGAGGCTCATGACAAGAGTCTTGGGGGACTTGGAGGGGTGCACTGTTTATTTAGACGATGTTGTCGTGTTTTCAGATTCATGGTCTTCTCATGTGGAGCGTGTCCGCGCTCTGTTCCTGCGTCTGGCTAAGGCGCGCCTGACTGTCAACCACGCCAAGTGTGAATTTGCCCAGGCTACGGTGACCTACCTCGGCCGGGTCGTGGGGCAGAGTAAAGTCCGGCCTGTTGAGGAAAAAATAAGAGCTGTCCAGTCCTATCCTCCACCCACTACCAAGAAAGAGTTGATGCGGTTCCTGGGGTTGGTGGGATATTACAGGAGGCTCTGCCGTAACTTTTCTGAAGTTGTAGCACCGTTAACTGATTTTCTTAAAATGCGTGTTACATTTGTTTGGTCCCATCTCTGTCAGCAGGCATTGGAACATGTCAAGACGCTTCTGTGTGAAGCACCCGTCCTCGCCGCGCCGAGGTTTGATCGTCCTTTTGCCCTTCAAGTGGACGCTAGTCACGTGGGAGTGGGGGCGGTCCTCCTTCAAACAGATGAGTTGGGTTTGGAAAAGCCAGTGAGTTTTTTCTCAAAAAAGTGTAATTCTTATCAGTTAAACTATTGAAACTATTGAAATGGAGGCCTTAGTTTGGGCTCTGAGATATTTTGAAGTTTTGGGCTCTGGTGCGGTACCGGTAGTGGTAGCCGAGGGATGTTCCTGTTGCCCTCGTGTAGTGTGCCCTTTTGTATGTAGCCTATGCTGAAAAGGTGGTTAGATCTATGTGGGTAAAGAAGAAAAAAAAAATTTGTAAAGTGTAAAAAAAAAAAAAAGTTAAAATGACAAATGTGTGTGCATATATTTGAATGGGAAAAAAAGTAAATTGTATGTGTAAAAAAAAAAAAAATTGAGGAATTTGTGTATATGTTTAACAAAAAAGAAAAGGTAAAGAACATTTGAGGGGGGGGAAAAAGGATTGTTTATGTTAAATGGGGTTAAGTTTTGAGTTCAGGGGTGGGCCCCGTTTTTCAGGGAGGGGGGTGTGACGGCCTTGCCTGTACGGCCCGTGTGTCGTCCCTGTGCTTTGTTGCCTACAGGTCGGCGTGGGAGTGTCTTGGGACACCACGGGGTCTTAAGCTCTCTCTCTTCCTGGCTCCCCTGGCTCCAGCAGGAGGGCTGCAGCCCCGTGCTTCTTCTTTTGTTTGTTATGGTTGCGTTGAAACCTTTGTTTACGTTAATAAATTATTATCCTTATTATTTTACCCGTACGTTTCAGTGTTTTTGTCCGGCCGAGAGCCGGGTTGTGACAAACCCGACAGTTTTACATAGAACTCCCACAACGTCTGAAGACGCCACGGGAAGCAAGCTACCCTACTCTCTGTTGTCATGGTAATGTGAGGTTTCCTGCGTCATATGACGTGGTGTGTACTCGGAAGTGGTTATTCCCCTGGCTGATGTTCTGTTTTTGTATTGAATATATTTCAATAAACAATAATTGGAAAAAGGAAAAGGAAAAAAAGAAAGTGGGATTTCCGATTTCCGAGTCCGGATTCTCCACTAGAACATCGTTGGATTTCCAACTAGAAGAGCCGGAGGATTCTCACCAAACCCTGAATTTCTTAATTATAGTGCCTCAATTTCCCTATAATAATAATAAAATAATTGTTCTAAACTAGCAGATATCTCCCATTGCATTACATTGAATCAATATGACAGCTATGAAAGTTAGGTACACATATTTTGAGACTATCTTAAAAAAAAAAACAGGTTCTCTCCCAGGTCTTTTGTTCTTTCTGTCATCAAGCTGTTAAATGGAAAGCTGACCTGAATCTGTAGTTATTACTGATGTAGACTAGACAATATGTTTTATATGTATATTGCCCTATTTACCTATTTAATTATTTATAAGTAGAACCAATGTATTTATTTGTTCTACTTGTACTTTTGTATCTTACATCATAAATGATTGTTATGTGGGTGACAATAACATATACACACTAACAATGCTTTTATTTTATTTTATTTCATATTGCACTGTGGTTCAGCAGACAAGGTCCTCCACAGCGGAGGGAGGTATTTCATCCACAACGTGGTGCTGGAATCCACTGGCCGGCTCCCATGTGTCATCCCAGCTTATGCCACTGTAAGGTATCATTAGTGGACAGTGTCATCACAACACAGGTCAAACTACTTTTTGAGGTTAGGTTCAAAGATGAGATCACCAATGTTCTCCTCTCTCGTTCACTGTCCTGATCTTCCCCATCATTATCATAGAGTGTCGAAGCAGAAGCAGGAAGTAACGGCGCCATGGGTCCTCAATTCGAAAAAAAAGTCTCCATACAAAAGAACGAGAGTCCAAGTTTTATTTCGTGATCCGTTTGAATTGCACCATGAGAAAAAAATATGTGCTCTACCTGTTTAAAACCTAACGTTTCATGCCGAGAAACCAGCAGTCTGTAGTAAACCTTTTGTAAAATTAAGTTGTGAAGAAGCCATAACCAGAAAGACATAAGGTCGCGTAGGTGACGTCACCACATGCCGCCCTTTCCCGTGTCAGTTGGTGACGTATTTTTTGTGGGACACCAGATCTGTAGTCCGTAGAGCGTCGTCACACAAAATACATTCTTCTGTTGCCATTTTATGATAAACTGCTGATTTCTCGGCATGAGACGTTATGTTTTAAACAGGAGATTTTTTTCTCATGGTGCAATTCAAATGGATCACGTAATAAAACTTGGACTCCCGTTCTTTTGTATGGAGACTTTTTGCGAATTGAGGACTCATGGCGCCGTTACTTCCCACTTCTTCCTCATGAATTTTACCATCATTGCTATCAGGAGGGATGGGAATCAAGAATTTTTTCCAGTTGAGAACCAGTTCTAAATTGTCTGATACCTGTGACACAACAAATGGCTTTCCCTGGCCCCTCCTCTCCCTCAATTTGTCATTCTCATACAAATTCATTCATTCATTAATGCAGTTAATTTTGGCTGTGAACTGTTGCAGACCAGATGCCTGGCCGGCGCGGTAAATAGGGCACTGTACAATGACGCGTTTACACTTTATTAACAGCCAAGTGCGACGTGTGTGTGTTGCGAGACAGACATCAGGTAGAGGACTGACTGGCATCATTAGCTCTGCTGTGGAGAGTTCATGCGCGCTCCCGCACCAGCTTGGCTGATGGCAGTTGCAGTAACCCTGACGGCCGCTACGCCGTTGTATCGCTACTGAGTTTTATTCCCGAAAGCTGCCTTATCATCCTTTAAATAAATAAAAAAATTTTAAAAGACCTCAGTATTCACACGAGCAAAGTGGACAGTTCTGTGGTCCAGCATCCTTAGGAATGCCTGGCAGGACAGGCCTGGTGCTGCCATCTTCATCTCCTCAAAGGAAAAGAAGATATCCACAGAATATAGTGTGGCGTAATGAATAGTAGCAGGCCAGTACTCATTTTTAATGAGGTCCTCCAGTCCTGCACTCCAGTTGGCTTGACATGACTCCACAAGCCAATTCAGGCATGCTGAGATCATATCGTCTTACAAAAAGGAAAAACACATTCACTGTAATGTAAATTTAGCCACTTGGGGCGTGTATTTTTGTAATGTGGCATACATTGCTCAATAGTCTTGCAGATTTCATAATAATAAATAATAACTTGAACGTATAGCACCTTTCAGGGAGCCCAAGGACGTTTCTTTTCAAACAGGACAAAATCAAAGTTTTTTACATCCTCACCATTCATTGTGACCACAGCAACAGCCTTTCCTGGTTTAACCCTCAATGACCCTGGTGAACAATTGCAAATTTGCTCAGGCATCTCCAGAGGTACAAGCCGCTCTGAAAAAGATTATACAGTACATAGGCTATGAATTACTATCATGGGAAATATAACATAGCAATGAGACAAAGATTTCTGGAACCACTTACAGACTTCATAAGAGAAAATTAAATTCAGAAAAAGGCTCAGTTCATTACTGAAACATACTCAACAGACACTCGAAAAGTGGACTGACAAGAGTATCCACATAAATTGTTTAAGCTTAAGAAGTTGGAAAAAGGGATAATACATTATGTGTACTACGTTGTACAAGCCAGAACTTACCACAATGAGAAAGAGCCTTATCTACAACAATAGTTGCAGGCAATGGTTTAAAGAATCTAGATGTCATTCCATCCCTGTTATGCAGGACGTGTTTGGAGTGTATGACGACGTCACATTCTGCACAGAGGAAGGGGCGTGGTCTACAGTCCCGACACTGGATGAAAGCTGGATTGCTCCCGCACTGTTGGCAGATGTTTGAGGCCACATATTTTTGTGAAACAAGAATATTCACAAGGCGCGGTCTCTCCGCCCTCCAGCTCTCAGTTGGAGGAAGCCTGAGGAGTAGCTCTTGATACCTCCTGCTCATCACCAGTATCATCCAGTGAGTGCTGGAGATCTTTAGAAAGATCTCCAGAACCTTGGCCTTCACAAAATCACATTTGGCCAGATTCACAGTTAAACGTGCGTGAGCCAAGCGGTCAAACAACTTCCTAATGCGCTGAAGATGTACCTCCCAATTATCAGAATAAATGACAACATCGTCTTAATACACGGAACAACCTTCCAAACCACTCACCACCTTGTTCATGAGGCGTTGGAAAGTCGCCGGCGCATTACGCAACCCGAAAGGCATAACAGAATAAGAATACAGACCTGTGGGTGTCACAAACGATGCAATGTCCTTCGCTCTTTTAGAGCAATGTTATTCTCCAACATGTACTTAACCTCAGCGTCCAGAACTTTACGCTTCTCAGGATGAACACGGTAGAACTTCTGTTTAATCGGCTTCGAATCACCAACATTAATGTCATGTTCAATCATATGTGTGCGTGTAGGTGTATCACTGAACAAACATGTGTAACTCTTAATCAGACTGACCAACTGTGTGCGTTTAGAAACCTCAAAGTGACCAAACAAGCCATCCAAATTCTGCAACGTCTCAGAATTCTTGAGCCGGCCAGAGAGTACAGCATCATCAGGGCCCGGCACGCCGTCATCTCCCTGCTCTGCCACCACAGGGGACGAAGAAGCAGACACACAGGCAGGATGGACATCTGACGGCTGAACCCCCTCATCGGAGTCCTGCACACGAACACAATAGGGTTTCAACAAATTCACATGACACAGTTGAGTGGCAGATCTACGGTCTGGAGTAGCAACCAAGTAATTCAGGTCAGACAACTTCTTCACCACAGTGTAGGACCAGAAAACTTAGCCTGAAAAGGAGATGTTACAATGGGCAACAGAGCCAGGACCTGATCTCCTGGGAGAAAAACACGGCTCTCAGCCCCACGGTCATAATGTTTTTTCATCTTGCTCTGTGCACTCTCCAGTTTATCCTTAGCTACCACCTGAGCCCTATACAACCTGTAGCGAAAACCATACACGTACTCCAGGGCCCAGTATTTCAAAAGTGATCTGACAGGATTATCCTGGTCGGATTGGATTAAATCTAGATCTGGTCTGAAAACTGGGTATTTCAACACAGATCCAGAGAATCTTGATCCTGAAGATCAGGATTCAGATGTGGTAATCCAATCCTCCCCTGAATCCAGATAAAAGGCTGGATTTGGGTATTTCAAAAGTCAAGGCAGATATCTGGATCAACTTGATACCAAAATTTCAAGATCATTCTGATCCCACCTCAGAGGTGGATTTCACTTGGATTGGCAAAGTCTCAGCTCCACTTCTCCTTGATATTATTACTAAATATGTTCATTACACTTAATCTAAACTGTTAGGGCGTATTCACACCAGGCTCGTTTGGTCCGCTTGAAACGGACTTTCCCTCTGGTGCGGACTTTTTGGGGAGGTGTGAATACAAACCAGCGGACTCTGGTGCGGATCAAACAAGTGGACCGAGACCACCTCTGCAGGTGGGACTCGGTCCACTTGTTTGATCCGCACCAGAGTCCCAAACGGACCCTGGTGCGGTTCGCGTATGGTGTGAATGTAAACCGAACCCGAACCAAATGCAAAATCCAAGTGCCTTTTTGGATTCAACAGGCTTCCGTTGTTGTCAGAAAATGTGGAAATTATCAACGAGCCGTGGGTCAATGGAGCACAGATAGACACGCTGCCTCCTTGACATTTATCAGATGCTGGAGAGACACGCCCGTCGCCGTTAACGATGCACATTCTTTTTTTAAAAACTGATAACAGAAAGTCGGGCGCGTGGCGTCTGTCCGACTACCCATCTCTCCGACCACACGTCTGTCCGACTACCCATTTGTCCGACCATACATTTCTTTATTTTTGCGTCCATTAGTCCGACCTCCCATTTCTCCGACTTAAGTAGCCCTAACCCTTTTCCTTACCCTAAACCTAACCTTAATGCTGTAGAATGAGTAGTCGGAGAAATGTGCTGTCGGACTTATGGGCAGTCGGACTGACGTATGCTCCCCCAGAAAGTCATTATCCGTTTAATAACCATTAACATAAATAAATATGACTAGGCTTATGCCGATCGCCAACACAGCATCCTGAGAGGATGATTAGGCCTATGTTTTTTGTTTTGTTTTTGCTGTGCCGTCCTTTTTTTTTAGCGCACCATGCTTAGGGGTGTCAACATCTACACGTGTCGGGTACATGGATAACAAATCCGTTTAGAAAACTCAATAACGTTAGCAGTTTACATGTTTCAGATAATAGGCCTGATGGAACTGCGTGTCAATCCCCCCTCCGCGTAGCCTCTCTCCAGCTGTCCTTTCAAAATAAAGGCTGAGGGAAAAAAACACAGACTCCTCCGACCTGAACTGCGAAGGAGGCTCAACATGGCCAGACTTTGTGTTCATGTTCCAGCCTAACAAAACCTCAAGCCCCGGTCCGAGTTAACACGGTACTACAAAGCTGGTTATCAACTTATTCCTGACGCGAGGAGCATATTCCCTCAGCTGAACATCTAGGTGGAGACGCTCAGAGAGAAAGTAAAGAGGAGTGGATCAGCGCGATCTCTTCCTACAAACGCAGACAGGTGGCCGCCTCAAAATTTATAGCCTAATGCAGAAAAGCCTGGTCTGAGCCCCGTTTACAAGTGTAGAAAAAACTGTAAACGTTGACACCCCTACTTCAGACGCGCAGACATCTGTATGTTGTCTGACTTTCCTTCACCATACACGGGGATTGCTGCATAACGGCCACATAGCCTCCAAGTGATGAATAAGCAGGACAGATCAAACTGGAAATGCTACCAAATTGAAAGAGCAGCAAGAAACGCATTCATGCCTCTATTGTGTACTTTTCGTGGAAGATCCCGCTGATAGGCTAACTCTTATCCAATGATTGAGCGACTGTGGGACCCACGTGCTGTTGTTTACAAAGTTGTTCCGCTTGTGAAAAAATGCAGTGTGAATACAAACCGAACCTTTTTTTTTAAAAGGTCCGCACCAAAGAAAGTAATTTAAATTTAAAACATTGCAAAACATATTGTTTGGTCATATACATATAAAGCATATTTTCATGCTTCTGATTTCAAACAAATTTGACTTCAAAATAAACTTGACTTTTAAAATGCTTGTAAAGTTAGTGAACATGCAGCAATGTGTTTCAGAAAGTGTTTGCATGCACAAAGTAATTATTTTACCTCAACAAATCAAGTGTTTAATTGCGCTAGTGACCATAAGGATGTTTCTACATAAGGAAAACACATGATAAGAACCAGTGTTGTTTTTGGCAGGCATTTTAGATTTAGTCTTAGTCTTTCTGACGAAAATTCTTATTAGTTTTAGTCAATTTTAGTCATTTCTATATGTGATAGTTTTAGGGCGCGTGGCGTCTGTCCGACTACCCATCTCTCCGACCACACGTCTGTCTGAGTACCCATTTGTCTGACCATACATTTCTTTATTTTTGCGTCCATTAGTCCGACCTCCCATTTCTCCGACTTAAGTAGCCCTAACCCTTTTCCTTACCCTAAACCTAACCTTAATGCTGTAAAATGAGTAGTCGGAGAAATGAGCTGTCGGACTTTGGGGCAGTCGGACTGACGTATGCTCCCCATAGTTTTAGTCTAGTTTTAGTCGACGAAAACTCAACAAAATTTTAGTCTAGTTTTCGTTAGTTTTAAAAAAAAAAAGTCTTAATTCAATTAAGGAATAGTTTTACACGTAATTTTCACCCAATGGCAAATCATTTATGGTCTTAACCTCCGTATATCTTCTCGTCGAGTGACGGCAGGTGTGTTGAGCAGAATGTGCGCTGCATGCCAGGTGGGGGGTGTGACCACAAGGATGGGATGCAAGCAGCGTTGCAGATACTTGTTGATTTTAATTGACATATAGATTACACGCACATAAGCATAAGTGTCATGCACTGTGAACGTCTGACCATCCACCGGTCAGCGCGACGGTGCCGCTGCAGCGCGCCGACCTCGGTCACCGGAGCAGCTGATCACTACCTGCACCTGCACTCTGCCCGTCTGATCACAAGCACCGGGTGCCGGGCGCACCGCGGCTCGTCTGCAGCGTTGTTCTGTTGTTGACGGAGCCGTTGTTAAATCGTGTGAAGCTGACAATCCACAATTTGAAATTTAGAGGCAATTGCAGCCCGACCTCTAACATTTTCGTCCAACGAAAATTTCGTCAACGAAAACTCACACACGTCTCGTCATGTTTTCGTCATCAGAGAGCCGTGTTTATCTCGTCATCGTCTCGTTATCGTCATGAAAAAAAGGGGCGTCAACGAAAATATTTCGTCATCGTCATCGTTGACGAAAACAACACTGATAAGAACATGTTTGTTGTGTCACTGACCAAGCATAGGCCTATGCTATGAAAAAATAATGCAATTACAGTTTCAAGCACTTTATTCAAAATTCAAACTCCAAGGTTTCTGATGTTTTCCAACCACCATACTGCTGTCCTTATAGGCAGTGGTATTGCTGAGTGGTCCATGGCTGTGAGTGGGCTCTGAAAGGACAAAGAGGTGGTGTATGAGTATCTTTGTTACAGTCAGAAATCCACAGTAGTCACAGAAATGTTCATTACACCAAAGCATGACCTGACCAGCCTTACTGTGTGGTGTAACGTTACCTGTAACATCTTCTAATTGCTGCAGCAGTGCAGTCTGCACACAGCACAGGTAGCCTGAATTTTTTCTAAGTCTGTTTCCAACAACATAACGTTAATAAACTTAAACAGGTTAGTGTAAGGGTAAAACAGTTCAGATATGATGTACAGCAGGTTAATTCCTTTGTAAATTAAACCACAAACTGCAAGATTGATCAACAAAGCAGCTACGTCGCTAGCCCGCTAGCTGCTTAACACACAAGCCGCGTTAGCTCTCGTTAGCGTAGCCGCCGATCAATTAGCGATCGTTACGCTCGCGTTTCAAGTAGGTGACAAATCAAATAGCTGGCTTATGTTGTTTGGCGTTCATATGGTCTTAAAACCACATGAGACAACGGTAAACTTACATTTTGACGTGAAAGTCGCGCTCCCAGCTGCTCCTTTGGTGAAGCAGTCCGCCATGTTTCAGATCCGGAGGCGGAGACTTGAGATTTGGAAATTCGTATCCGGCCAGGTAGGGATCACGGTGATCCACCCTGCCAGCGTTTTGAAATACTCAGATAAAGTCAGCAGGATCACTGTGATCCATGACTGAGAAAAGGAGGATTTCATTATCTGGATTACTCTGATCCACATTACAAGTTTTGAAATACTGGGCCCAGAAGATTCCGAGGAGGCTCCTCCTCCTTCCAATTGTCATGCAACAGAGCCAAAGGGCCCCGAACAGTATGGCCAAACACAAGGTAGTTGGGACTTAACCCTTTGCTCTCTTGGACGACCTCCCTAGCGGCCAACAGCAGCCACGGCAAGCCTTCCTCCCAGTCACTTGACATCTCAACACAATACGCACGCAACATTGACTTCAGAGTCTGGTGGAACCTTTCCAGAATGCCCTGACTATGCTGACGCCTGATTGTGCCTAATCCGCAACTGTTTCAGGACCTGGGAAAACAAATGAGACGAGAAATTAGACCCCTGGTCGGACTGAACGACTCTGGGAACCCCAAAAACGGACATGAACTACGACAAAGCACGCACCACAGACCTGGCCGTGATTGTGCGCAGTGGATAAGCCGCTGGATACCTCGTGCTCTGGCACATCACTGTCAATAAATAACAAGCTCCCGACCTCGAAGGTGGCAACGGCCCCACACAATCAATAACAAGGTGCTCAAACGGCTGACTCAAAGCACGTATCGGGACCAAAGAGACTGGCTTGAGGGACTGATTAGGTTTACTGGTCACCTGACACACATGGCATGTTTTAATGTAGGCCGCCACATCCCTCTTCAACCGAGGCCAAAAGAAATACCTGAGGATGCGATCATAGGTCTTCCTGACGCCCAAGTGACCACCCTCGTCATGGGAAATCTGCAGCACCAAGCTGCGGAACTTAGAGGGAACAACAACTTGCAACACAGGATCCCCAACAAAGTTCTCCCACTGAGGAACCCATTTCCTCATCAACACAACATTAGCTACAAAATAGCACTGTGCATGATTTTTCACCTCACCAACAGGGCAAGCCGACTCCAGCAATGCCTTGAGGGAGTGTTACGACCCAGAAGGACGCCTCTGCCCAGGCATAGGGAAAGCAACATAAAGGGTGGAGATGGGAGTTACGATGCATATAAAAAGGTGTTTATTGTTTACAAGAAAGGTTTAAAAATGTACAAGGGGATCAACTGGGCGACTGGTCTGGCAGACAAAGAAAAACCAAAAGGAAAGGACGGCCACCGTAACCAACCCACACAGGGCCATCGGACGCGGCACCGGCCTTCTTCCCTGCCCCAAGGAGAAACACAAACTAATCCCTGGAAACCAAACCAAAACCGAAAAAGGTCTGCCAGCCAGCCGCATGAGCACCGCGCTCCAGGACCCTCAGCAGGAGGCGCGGCCTGGACTCCTAGCGCAGCACCAAGAAGGGGAGGAAAGAGAGAGCGAGTGCGCTGACCCTCCGTCTTTTAAAGCGCGCAACGTAATCACCTGGGTGGAGACAAAACACATTAGTTCCGGCCACAGAGGGTGACAATGTAACAGGGAGGGATCCGTCTGCTGCTGCTCCACCAACTCACTGCAAGAAACAGACCAAGGAATATCAGGACATATTACATCATGCTGTAGTGAACTGTCAGCTTCTTCTGCAGAACCCTCATCCGCCTGTATGCGCGCCATGGCATGCGTCACAGCACATGCAGTAAATACATCAGGGAACTCCCTCTCGCTTTCATCAGGTTCACTGCTAACGAGGGGCACCGGCCCCACAACAGGAGGGGGGACATCCGCCCGAACCCTGCTCCGCATATGTCATTACCGAGAATCACTTTGATTCCCTCCAGAGGTAAAGCCGGGCGCACACCAACCACCACTTCACCCTGAAAACAATCACAGGACAACATCATTTTATGCTGAGGCACATGCAAAACTTTCAATCCCATCCTGAGCACAGGGATGAATGAGCCAGTGTAAGTATCATCTGAAAACGGTAAGACTGATGTCAAAATAAAAGAATCAGAAGCAGCCGTATCCCACAATATCTTTACGCGCACACTCTCGTCCCCACCTACCAGTGAAACAACGCCTTCACTGATAAAAGGCTCAAAAGACTTGAGCCCCACACCGGCCACCTGGGGCTCCGCCTCACCATCCGCCGGCAACCCCTCCAAGACCGAGGGGCGCAACAAACATTGCAGGCTTGGGGGAAAAACTGGACTCTGTGCTTAGGCCTGGACTTCAACGCGTAAAGGCGGGCTTACACTGCACGACTATTCGTCTGTTCACATCTCAAACTGCACGATCTTCCCTCTTCAGTCCTACGTCTCATATCGGTCTCAGACCCCCACTAATTGCACGTCGTTCTACAGTACGGTTGCTCTCCACCACGACTACCCTGCGATGCTGCTACGATTGGAGCATGGGCGTAGGTTTGCGTATGGACCTATGGACATGTCCATACCAATATTTTGAGAGGGATGATTTGTCCCACCCAATAAATTGAACCAACTGTATGTTGGTCTGTTGTTCTCACAACCAGAGACCAAAACTAACACTCGCCACTCACCAATACGGGTAGAATTTTTCTCTGGCTCGTAAGCTCTGTTAAGTTATTTATTCATTTTTACCGGCGAGAATTTCATTTTTCGTTACTAGAGGAGAACGATGCTGGTATCTGCTGGTTTCCTGACAGAGTAACGTGTCTTTCCAGCAGAGACGATCTTTGGTGTAAGTGCGTCATGGCGTCATTGACAGCGTCCAGGTGGACAGCTGCTGTGTACAGGGGTCTCCGACACTGTTCACCAGTAGCTCGCCAAAGGAATGAATCTTGCATAAAGTTTAAACATTGTTTGGTCACTCTGCAAACCGAGCCCCTTGGTTAACTCAGTCAGCTCTTTTTAAGGCCTCAGTGCCTCAGACTGTAAGCAACGCCTTCTCTGCCGCCGATAAAAGGAGCTCAAAAGCCACTCCGTCGCTGGCCGGTGTACGGAGCGATTCCCCTGGATGTGGAACGGCTGTGGCTCCGCTCCCGGCACGGCACGCCGTGAACGCGGAGGGAAACTCAACACGTCAACCACAGAGCTGCTTCTCCTGCAGCGACATGGAGAAGCTCCCAGTGGTTGATGGTGTTGGGTCAAATAAATCCTGGTTCCTTTCCAGATGTTTCTCCCCTACTGTTTCCCATAGAGCTCCGCCCGGGGATGTAGAATAGCTAGCCTAAACTGATAGCAATTTACAACACTTGAAAGCTATTATTATTTAGTTGGCTGAATAGGCAGGCTACTAAAAAAAAATCATTCGTCTGATGTTGGCTACAGTACGTGAAACTTTTTTTCCCCTTTTTTTTTCATGTAGCCTAGGTCCTACGTGACACTTGGTGCATGTAGCCTACTGCAGAGGACTGGTGCAATTTGGATGCGCACACAAGAAAAAAAACAACAATCGATCGCTCAGCTCACATGATGTCACTGTAAACGAAAAAAAAAAAGTTAGTGTGTCCCTACCAATGTTGAGAACAAACCTACGTCCTTGAATTGGAGGTTGGTCTTTGAGGCGATGTCAGAGCGGCCGGGGCGGCATAGCCAAGTGACCCAGAGGGGAATTGAGGAGAGCTTTTTCAAGGTGTCCCTCTACATCCAGGACGAGCCAGTGAAAGAACCCTAGATCAGCGAGAGTTTTTTGGAAGCCTGGCATGGAATCTAGAGAAACGCATGCTGTCTCATGGGAAGGACCAAACAGGATACAGCAGGTTAATTGACGATCTAAAAGTGCTGTACTCGCAATACTGGCCGCAGGATGCAGGAGCACTGTTCGGGGAAGATGAAGTGGAGAGGCTGTGCCAGCTGTTCTCCATCGATGACACGCGGAATGTAATTCGGGCATACAGAGAATACAGGGACAATGATGGGGAATTTATCCCAGATGGACTAAAGGGCCCTAACACTGTCCCCATCTCAAGCGCCGAGTGTGAGAGGGGTTTTTCCCAGATGAACTTAATCTGCACCTCCAACAGGTCGTCTCTCCACACAGCCACCATCTCCTCGCTGCTCTTTCTGTGCCTGTAATTTTAATTTTGGACTCTCCCACCACACCTGACATTGTGTTTAACAGGTAGACAAAATAAGCCCTGGCTTTAGTCTACACCTTTTAGTCTTTGTTGTAAGCTTTTTTTTGTAATGTATTGATGTTGATTTCTGGAATAATATGAAGAAATAAACAGATCAAATCACATCATCAAACTCTTATTTGAAAAAATGATACTGACCCTGACTTGACTGGTTCCGGCTCGATCTTGGCCTCAGTGAGAGCAGGTTGCCATCCCTGTCTCTCTTTTTCCACCTCACCCTTGGTTCAGGTGGTGGTGCAGGTGGTGTAGGCCTTCCTGCACGTCACCAGATAAATTCCCAAGACCGTGGAGGTGGTCATTGAGCACAAACTGGTCTACCAGGTCATCCAGGCTCATGAGCGGATCTGGCTCAGTCATGGTGACAACTGATCAGACAGAGAGACAGACAAAGAGATTGACAGAAAGAAATACAAGGACGAGACAATTTCTCTCTCTCTCTCTCTCTCTCTCTCTCTCTCTCTCTCTCTCTCTCTCTCTCTCTCACATACACACGAGTAAGAACGCAAAACAGACTGACAGGTACACAAACCTTAACTTAGAGCAAAGACGTAACAAAACAGAGTGGCTCTTATAAGTGCCTTTGTGTTGCTGGTTATGGTTGAAACCAATGAAACAGCAGATCAGAAGCACCTGTTAAAATATATATATATGGTTTAAAATAGAGAATACAAATGCAAATGAAAAAACTTTGTGCACTAGTAGTGTGAAGATGTTCTAATGGATAGTGTTTTGGAATTTTACTGTGAAGCATAGCCTTCCTTTATATAGACCGGAAGTAAGGAGCGTCCTGCTTTATTTATTTTAGAGGGTTTTTATTGCCGTCATAACACTGGGAAATAGTCTGTGGTGCTGAAAATGTATCCAAGACAGCCTCTTGCTTGACAACTTACAGTAGCACAGTCTAGAGCAGACTTCAGTTAATCCCGACTAACAACAACATTAAAAGAAACGTTAATAGAGGAGCTCACAATCATGTTTTGAGTTGCAAGACACCTGTAGATGTTGCGTTATCTTATGGTGAATCACTGGAGGGGATTTATTCTTCACCTTCATATTTAAACCATGCAAGTAATTCATCATATTTAAGGTGGCCACACAACTTACCTTCTCAGAAGTTTGGGAGCGAAGGAATCATCACACCAGCAGATAAAATCACACAACCCCGGGACCAGTGGTGGATGATTTTATCTGCTGCTGTGATGATTCCTTTTTAAACTAAAGACGTGATGTAACAAAAACTAAAGACGTGTGCATAGATTTTTGGAAAAAACTCTAACCCTCCACTCCCGACAGTAATTAAGGGAGAGATTGTGGAGCGTGTTACAACTTTTAAGTACCTTGGTGTGATTGTTGATAATAAGTTGTCTTTTAATGAAAACACAGACATTGTGTATAAAAAAATCGCAGCAGCGACTGCATTTCCTCCGGAAGCTAAACTTTTAAGTACCTTGGTGTGATTGTTGATAATAAGTTGTCTTTTAATGAAAACACAGACATTGTGTATAAAAAATCGCAGCAGCGACTGCAACAAGTTGATGACAATGTTTTATCACTCTATGATCGAATCGGTCCTGACGTTTGCCATCACTTCTTGGTTTGGCAGTCTCAAGCTATGTGATAAAAAGAGACTTGAACGCGATATTAAAGTGGCCGGCAAAATAATCGGGGTCACACTATCAGATCTGTCCATCATGTACCACAGGAGGATCACTCTGAAGGCCCAGGACATCATCCAGTGTCCTGACCATCCACTCCACAAATTTGTGCTCCTTCCCTCTGGCAGGAGGTTCAGATCGCCAAAATCCAAATCAAACAGACTAAAAAAACGATTGTATGTAACAGCTCCCAGTTTGTTCTCTGGAATACTGTCATTTTTAATGTTGTGTGGATGTGTTCTATGTTCTATGTGTTTTTATCCCTCTGCAACATGAATTTCCCCACGGGGACAATAAAGTTTAAGTTGAATGAAGCGCGAATCCCTGTGACGCAGGAAACGTCACATTACCATGACAACAGAGAGTAGGGTAGCTTGCTTCCCGTGGCATCTTAAAGACGGGTTTCTTGTGTACAAACAATACTGGGTGCGCGCACAACCAGGGGGCAGAAGACTGCTCGGAGTGAACTGAAATCAATGTAGATGCCGTAGTAGGAAAAGAAAATTCAAAAAGAGATCTCAAAAATGTTTCATTTACTTCTCCTAGACAACTATGAGATCTGTGTGACAGCAAACTGAGACTAAGGGTTATTTCTCCTGTGTCTCATCTTTTTCTCTGGTGCAATAGATGCACTACATCTCAATTTAGTCTCCTAATAAACGAGCCATTAAAAACACTGAACTGAGATTAGCAAGGTATCTCCCTTAACTCTCAAGTATGACTCCCCTAACGACTCTGTCTCACCTTTTGCTCCAAGGAATTTGGGAGAAAAGGCAAGAGAATCCGAGAAACATTTAGTCAAAATAGAAACTAAAATGAGGCTGAGATGAGAATCTAAAATTTGTCTCCGGAGCTACAGAAGAGCAAGCTTTGAGCAGTCAATTTTTCCTCTGCTCGAGTACCCGCTCGGCTTGGGCAGTATCCGAGTGCCGCACTACCCCCACCTACCACCCCCCCAGTCACGGACAGTCTCATGGGGGGCGGATAGCTATTTGAACACATTAGCTAGCATTAGCATGCTACCGTCACAACGCGACCTGCCCATCTGCCGGTGTAAGTGGGCGCATGGCGTCTGTCCGACTACCCATTTCTCCGACCATACATTTCTTTATTTTTGCATCCATTAGTCCGACCTCCCATTTCTCCGACTTAAGTAGCCCTAAGCCTTAACCTTACCCTAAACCTAACCTTAATGCTGTAGAATGGGCAGTCGGAGAAATGAGCCGTCGGACTTTGGGGCAGTCGGACAGATGGAAATTAGCTCCAAGCTAGAATCTGGCTCATTTACAGGACACCACTGTGTCACTGTTCATTAATGTGCACTGTCCTCAGAACAAATAAACAAAAAACATGTATGCTCCCCAGTGTAAGTGCCTGTGTGTGTGAGGAGGAGAGAGTCGTGGCCACCACAGACTCGTTTATAAAGGGAAACGCTGGATACGCTGGTTGATAAGTTTTGATTTTATCAGACCTATAAAATATTACCAGACTGTATTTCAGTCTGTCATTGGCCAGCTATCATATGACCCGACATTAGCAGTTATGTCATAGAGAAGCCTAGTGTGTACACAAACAACAATTTGCATGCATATGTCTGTGCAAAACTTTTTCATTTTTTAAAATTTAAATTATTTTTAATTTTATGACACCAGTGCTGCACAAACTCTCGCCGCCTTTAGGACGTTCGGGACCCAACACTGCTGAAAAAAACAGCTTAGACCAGCTTAGGCTGGTGGTTTTAGCTGGTCAAGTTGGTTTGATGGTTGATGGTTTTAGCTAGGTTTTGGTCAGCTGATCAAGTTGGTTTGATGGTTGATGGTTTTAGCTAGGTTTTGGTCAGCTGGGTTTAGCTGGTCAAGCTGGCCAAGCTGGTTTTAGCTAGGTTTTGGTCAGCTGGTCTTAGCTGGCCAAGCTGGTTTTAGCTAGGTTTTGGTCAGATGGTCTTAGCTGGCTGGGCTGGTCTTGGTTGGTCAAGATGGTTTTAGCTGGCCTTAGTTGGTCAAGCTGGTCTTATCTGGTTTGGCTGGTCGTAGCTGGCTGGGCTGGTCTTAGTTGGTCAAGCTGGTCTTAGTTGGTCAAACTAGTCTTATCTGGTCAGGCTGGTCTTAGCTGGCTGGGCTGGTCTTAGTTGGTCAAGCTAGTCTTATCTGGTCAGGCTGGTCTTAGCTGGCTGGACTGGTCTTAGTTGGTCAAGCTGGTCTTAGTTGGTCAAGCTAGTCTTATCTGGTCAGGCTGGTCTTAGCTGGATGGGCTGGTCTTGGTTGGTCAAGCTGGTCTTAGTTGGTCAAGCTAGTCTTAGCTGTTCGGGCTGGTCTTAGCTGGCTGGGCTGGTCTTGGTTGGTCAAGCTGGTCTTGGTTGGTCAAGCTGGTCTTGGTTGGTCAAGCTGCTCTTAGCTGCTCAGGCTGGTATTGGCTGGTCGAGCTGATATTGGCTGGTCACAAAGTAGGCTACTTAACTGCAATTCAAATAATAAAAAATAAAATTCAACTGTCACTCATTATAATGAGGAAAATTTTAATTTTGGGTGGACTATCCCTTTAAAGTTAAGAATGTATAAAATACAGTTAGCCTATAGTAAATAATCAGCAAGATGAGAAAGATCAACTCAAAACAATTTATTAACCAAAACAGAACAATAGAGCATAACCAAGAACTCAGAGAGCTTAACCAAGAAGACAAGACCTAAAGCAAAAAAAAAAAAAAATCATTTCTTTGCTTTTTTTCCCCCGTCCTGTTGATGTCCATGATCTATTTCAGTTAGATAATGTCCGACTTGTTTCATTCTCTTGTCTCTCTCCGCAGGCTCCAACTGCAATGTATCCAGGCGCCTCCGGAAGCACTCTTGATTAAAAATAAAAGTGTATCAGACCATGACTCAAATTAAATGTTTGCCTTACATTCATTTGAGTTTCAAAACAATGAAAAGAGATTGATAAGAGAAGAGGAATTCATTTATTTGATTTAAGATTCATATCGTGTCGGGAAATATTTAGAAAATATCCTACAGCTTATTGATGGTCTGACTTAAAATATATGAAAATGTGCTTCACTTCACAACTTTGCGGGTGTTAGTGGGGGCTTGGCCTCAGTGGGTTTGGTGGGGCACCCTTTTCCACTAACACTCAGAATGGCCACAGCCAGCTCTTTTACAAATATGGAGTCCTTCGTTGCACAATTTATTCTGCTCCATGTGTCCTCATTTATCCAGGTGTCAGCACCAATGTTGATCTGGAAACAATAATAATTAGAGATGCATTACTGCTACAGTTGTCGTTTTGATCCTTAAAGGCAAATACCAAAATTTTGGGAAAGTAGCTTGTTCAAAACCTTTTAATTAGCTAGATAGCTCATTTGAAATTGAACCCGCTTGCTTTCTCCCTTAAAAGTGCCAAATGCAATGATGGTATGTCAGCTTAGTTTTACAAAGGTTTTAGACAAGATCATTTCCCCAAATGTTGGATCTCCTTTAAAGTTGAAATGAAGCACTCAGCCAATTTAACATAAACCATTAAACGGATTTCCACTGTGCTAAAAATTAGGCAAACTAACACACAGAAATACACAGAAAGTCAAAAATTGCTTCTTTTTTTTTAGATGGGGTGCAGCCATCTTGTTGTTCGACAGTCAGTGATGTCACGGGGTTGGTTGCCTCCGCTGGCTGACAGCGAAAAATGGTGAAAATGAAGGACAGCTGAAGACAGAGACAGTAACACATGACACTGAGGCACTAGAAGAAAAGACACAGAGGAGACCACTACTGTATTGCTCCTTCGTGTGACAACTAGTTTTACAGTGTTAAAAAAATAGGGTGAAAAAACACTGCTGTTCATTAACTGCTGCTAAAAAGGAGCTGTCAACAAAGACTCCTCTGCAGCTGTGATCGTTTCTTAAAGCATGTTTACATCCAGAGGAAAAAGTAGATCATTCACAGGATCAACCGACAACATCTTGCAATTTTATACACTATTAAAGGATAACTTTCATTTTTTACAACCTGGACCTTATGTCCCCCATGATCTATTTCAGACGATAATGTCCCCTTGTTTCATCCTCTTGTCTCATCGGGCAGACCTTCCCTGCATGTCATTCCCCTCCAGCCTCCCCCTTTCCTGTCTATCTCTACTAATCTATCAAATAAAGGCATCAAAAAATATACTCAAAAAAAATGTTTGCCTGGACCTTATTTCTAAACATCAAAACGATCATTTACTCACCCTGACAAGTTTGGTGTCATTTGGAGTTGTTTTAAAATTCATATCGAGCGGGAAATCCGTTAATGAAAGAACATCCACCTTATTGAGCCTCTAAATAACACATTATCCGCCGAAAATTTGTTCATTTCGCAATATTTTGTGATGATACACTAGTGTTATTCCCCTCCGAGTGGGTGGTGGCATGTTATCAACATCCTGCTCCTCCAGGCTGACCTACTAACCTCTGATCTGGATGATGTCATCTCCGAGTGCCCGGCTCGTTCTGATAATAATCATTCCGCTCCATGTGGTCCTTTTATCCAGCTCAACTAGCCAGAGCTGTTGATCCAGGCTGAGGAGAGGAAGCCTGTGGAAGCTGAACTTCATCCAGTTGCTCATTTTGTTCTGAAAGTCAAAACAAAATTTTGCAGAAACGGACCAAAACATTAGCGATAGCATTTGAAATTGAACCCGCTTGCTTTCTCCCTTAAAAGATGACATCATCCAGGTCATGTCAGTTAGTAGGTCAACCTAGAGGAGCAGGATGTTGATAAATGCCACCATTTCCTTTAAGGGGAAATAACAGCTCTCCATTCCGACATAAACTCCATTAACACCCCGCTTTCCACACCGCTGTTCCGCAGCCTCCGCTCGTGCTGACAGCTGACTGAGGGAGATGCTTTGGTTGGGCTTAGGCAATGAAGAAAGGAGTTGGTTAAGTTTAGTAAAAAGATCAGGTGGAGGCTAGACAGGCTAGAAGCAGAATGAACGTTAGGTCTTTATGTCAGTAGCCTTTTAGAAAAAAAAGAAAACCCCGCTATTACGACGAATGGAAGTCTATTGTCGGAAAGGCGGGGCTTCGGAAAGGCGGGGTGTAACCGGGAATAACACTAGTGTATCATCACAAAAAATTGGCGAAATTAACGAGTTTTGCGGCGGATAATGTGTTATTTAGAGGCTGCATTGGGTGCCCCGTGTTCTCGCATTATACGGATATACAAAGACTCGATTGGGGCTGATTTCTGGGACTCCAAATGACACCAAACTTGTCAGGGTGAGTAAATGATCGTATTTGATGCTAGAAATAAGGTCCAGGTTGTAAAAAACGAAAGTTATCCTTTAATGTTGATCAGGGTACTATTTTATGTACAACCACAATGATAAGTACATTGTCATTTACCTTCCCATCTCTCTTCTCTAGGCTGGTTGGCTCTGTGTCAGATAGTGACCGACTCTTAGGTGGGAGAGAAGGAGGGCTGACTTGTGGGGAGCCAACTGGCTGGCTGAGAACAGGCTGAGAACAGGCTGGGAGCTGACTTGTTGGGGGACTGTCTCAGCGATGGATGGCTGGTTGAGAAACTGTGGATCTGACAGAAATAAAAGACACTGTGGTTGTAACTTCTTTATACTCTCATAAAACATCAGCAAGCATTTCTCTGACAGGTAACCCTCCTAGGTATCTTGCACAGTAACAATTTGGACGTGATTCATGTACTTTGCTCTTACATCCTGTGAGCGGCCCCCAGTTGATGACTCATTTCTAAAGGTACCAGAGGAGGTGTGTCAGGCAGAAATGCCCGGCCTGTATTTCCAGAATGGTTGTTGTGCAAGAGGCCTATAGGCTTGACTTGTTTTGGTCATAGTTTCAAAATTTTCTTCCCGTTTTCATGCCTGATTGTTATAGACCTAGGCTATTAATGATCACAAGCCTTTTTTTTCAGTGTTGTTTTTGTTGTTCGCAATTATAACGGGAGTGGGTTTTTATTGTTTTTGAAACAACCCTATGTTCTAGTCTGAATAGGTTACAGTGGGTTTTTTTAGGTGCTGCAAGCAAATTTCATATCGTCTCTGTACAAAGACAACGTGAAAACAGCGGAGACTTATTCAAGATTCGCGTTTGGGCAACACTGATATAACAGGCTAAACATTGGAATTAATTTATTCATGGGCACATTAAGTGAAATTATTAACTTTACCGATTATCATCTGTTTGTCTGTCCTGCTGCCAGCGGATAATTTCAGTGGTGACTGACTGTAGCCTACAATAAAATATAGGCTATAGTCTAGGCTACGGTTAAGGAGAACATCTGTAGGCGGAGACAGCTCAGTAGAGACGCTCAGAGAAGTAAACAGCCGCTGATCAGCTGTGATTTCTCCCTCCGTACAAACGCTCCGTTTTGATCCAGATCCACTGGACTTTCAAAGTAAAGATGACCAGCTGAAAATGAGTTAAATAGTGAAACAGCAGCGCTTTTATCGCCGGTTTTATGATTAAACTCTGAACATAACCTGGTCGGGACCAGGTTATGAGCTAAGCATAAGTTACCATGGAGATCTAGCCGCGTTAAAAGAGAGCCACCTTTGCAGTACAGCCGAGCCTGGCTGTAGACTCAACATAGCTGGCTAACGCACTAAACTGGCTTCGCAGTACACCCCTCTGGTCCAGATTCTCAAATCCTGCCTGGATTAGAGGCTAAACATTCATCAGTCTCTGATTTGTAAACCCTTTATTGTATTCGTGAAAATGCCATAAAGGCACACTTCACCGCTGAGTCAAATGCACCTATTGCATTTTCACAAATAGTATAGGTTTCACAAATCACAGACATGTTTCTCCATTACATGATGTTGTTGAATATACATTTTATACACAAAAAGCTTACTGGTGTCCACCATGCAGACTAGTTACCCGCTTTAGAAAAGAAAAAAATTTGCATACTTTTACCCTAAAAAGTTGATTTTTGATCTTAATCGGAATGATTAACTTAAAACTAATTTATTGTTTTTGTTTTAGATATGTCTCAGAAGTACAAAAGATATCTTTAGCCAGATGATGACTCAGAAATACCCAGAACCACACGGTGTAGGATGGACTTGATGGATCACGATGAGGGAACACAAAAACAGAGAGTAGAGGTAATTGTCATAGACATGTTGCACTGCATTTTGGCTATCTGTATTTGATCACATTGACTTGCCTTGTTATCTTTTGAGGATGACATCTGGATGGATGATGGCTCTCAAGAGAGACTTCAACAAGAAACGGAGGTCAGTAACATGATGTGTGTGGAGTGGCACATTTTTTGTATTTCCTCAGATTATTGAATGCTAACACTTGAGGAATGAGACAAAGCAGGAAGTGTTTAAGAAGTATGAGAACTAGAACCTCCAGTCTTTATAAAGGACATGGAATGTCTTCCAGATAGTATCTGGGCAGAGTTTTAAAAGGTATATTGGACGGTAACTCGCAGCAATCTGTGTTTTTCAGCTATGCAGATTGACCAAGCACACAAGCCAACAAAAGGGTGAAAGGAGTGGGTGGCATAATTGGCCTCACAGAGAACTCAGGTATGTTGGAACACTGGATTGTGACTTCTTTCTTTCTTTTCTTTATCCTTTATTTATTCAGGGAGGTCAGTTGAGAGCGAGCTCTCTTTTACAACGATGCCCTGATTACAAAAATACAATACATACAATACAATTTCATCATTATACAATTTCACTACAGTTACATCCAGGTTGTGGAATATTTGATAATACATTTTTAAAAGAATCTAAAGAAATAAGCTGATGCAGTTTCAGATGGATTTGTAGGTTATTCTACTTTTGGGGGGGCATAAAACTGAAAGGCAGTTTTCCCCAATTCTGTCCTGATACTGGGAATTTGTAAAACCAAGGTGTCCTGTGAACGAGTATGCAAGTTACAAGTTCTTTGTGTGATTAAACTGTTAAGATAACTAGGTAAAATTCAAAGTAAAGCTTTATAGATATAAACCATGCAGTGATGTTCCCTCCTTACACTTAAGGATGGCCATCCAACCTTACTATAAAGAACACAGTGATGGGTTGGGAACACATCTCCAGTAATAAAACGAAGTGAGGAGTGATAAAGTGCATCCAGGGGTTTCAATGTAGAGAGAGCAGCATGCATGTAAATGACATCTCCATAATCAAGTGCAGACAGAAAAATGGCCTGAACCAGTTCTTTTCTACATTCCATTGACAGAAAAGATCTATTACGATATAAGATTGATAATTTCCCTTTAAGTTTTTTTGTGAGATCAAAAATATGAGTTTTAAAGGACAGTTTGTCGTCCAACCAAATGCCCAGATATTTATAACTTGAAACTCTCAATTTCAGTCCCGTCTATTGTTGAGATACCACTGTGTAATGTCAAAGGAGAGAGCAGTTTTGTGAATAACATAACGTTTTTTGGGGGTTAAGTGTTAATTTGAGATTGATTAGAGCTTACTCTATGGTACGGAAATCAGCTTGCAGTCTTTCTAGAGCTAATTCAGCAGTCGGAGCAACAGAATAAAAATTGTGTCATCAGCATACAAGTGAATAGAGCTATTAGCTATGCCAATGCCTAAATTGTTAATATAAAGAGTGAATAGAATAGGGCCTAAAATGGATCCTTGGGGAACCCCTCTATTTACACGCATTAAATCTGACTGATAGCCATCAGCCATTACTACCTGAAAACGGTCAGTTAAATAATTATTAAACCAACTACTAGTTTTCTTATCAAACCCAATAGATTCAAGGCAATTTAAAAGCAATGAGTGGTCTACCGTGTCAAAAGCTTTTGAAAGGTCAATAGAAAGAGTAGCACAGACCTGCTTGTTATCTAAGGCATTAACAATGTCATTGGTAACTTTGACTGTTGCTGAAAGAGTACTGTGAGCAGATCTATAGCCGGACTGAAAGGGATTTGAAATGTTAAAAGTAGACAAAAATATTTTTAATTGATTACTCACTAATCGTTCTAATACTTTGGCCAGGCAAGGCAGTTTTGATATCGGCCGATAATTGTTTAAATCATTTGCAGGGCCACCTTTGTGTAAAGGAGATACCAAGGCAGTCTTCCACACTGTTGGAATATTCTCAGTGATCACAGTCAAATTAAAAATGTGCGTCAGCGCATCAGTAATAATGGGAGCAGCCAATTTTAAAAGTTGTGGGTCTAACTGGGACCCCCTTGAAAATGAGATGCTACATCTCAAGGGGCTGTCCTTTAATAAATTCAAATTCAAACTGATCCGCACCAGTAGATTTTTTTGGATCTATTTTGCACAAAGCATCAAAAACTTCCAGGCCAGAGAAAAGTCTAAACGAGAACCTACAGGGCCCAGAGCTACGTAAAATGGCTGCACCATCACAAGCTCGATCAGAGGATAATGAACTTGACTCAGTGAGAAGGTTACCCGCCGTAATAAAATGTTCATTGAAAGCATCACACTGCTTTTGTTTATCAGAAATTATTTTAGAGGCCCATGTCACAGAGTTTGGCAGTGTTGAAGTGTTGCAGTGAGATAATGTCTTAACAGTTCTCCAAAATTCATCAAATCAAAGACTTGATAGTTTGATGGCACATTCTCTGTTGTAAACTGTTTTCTTGTCTGTAACAACATCTATTGCACGTCTATCCGTCCTGGGTGAGGGATCCCCCTCTGTTGCTCACCCTGAGGTTTCTCAGATTTTTCCCTGTTAAAAGGGTTTTCCATGGAGTTTTTCCTCAGTCGATGTGAGGGTCTAATGGTGCATTCACACCAAAAGTGCCAGGAGCGTTGCGGAGGCCAGATGTCATTCATTTTCGATGGAGACTGGTGTTGACGGGTGTTGATGGGCGTTGGAGCGTCAAACTAGAAGTTGAGAGAAGTTCAACTTTATGAAAATGAGGAGCGTCGCCGCGGCGGCGGCGGCAGCCAGTTCCAGACAGTGGGAGAAATTGAGAACGCCTGAGTGGACACATCTTCCTCGCTGGAGCTGGCAGGCTGTGAACAGAGCGTTGAGAGCCTCTGCTGCTCATGCAACTGATGCTCCCGATGCTTTTGGTGTGAACGTACCATAAGGACAGAGGATGTTGCTATGATGCTATGTGAAGCCCTTTGAGACAAACTGTTTGTAAAAACGGGCTATACAAATAAAATGCCTTGCCTTGCTTGATTGATTGATTGAAAAAAGTTGGGACTCCTGATCCTAAATCCATACATACAAAGATTATGGCTGTTACTACATGTTGCGGCGCCCCTAGGGCATAGAATAGAAGAGTGATGAGCATCACCACACAGTCTTGACCTCATGAAATAACAATACGTAAAATTCCTTAGCAACTGTGAGGATATTTTCAGAATTTATCTTTTAAAAAAGCATAATTTCGCTTGTGTACATTTAATATTTTGGGCTAAAAGTGTATTTATTTTTAATTGGTCACCAAATGCTTAGCATATCTGTTTCTCCTTTTAATCCTGAATCCATACATACCCCATATGTTAAATTAGGTTAATCTAATCAAAAGTTGTAGCAGTTTACATATTTTGCGGCGCCCCCTAGAGGCCATTTTTTTATCTGTGTGTTTGACAGTCAGGGCCCTAGTTTTGCAGACCGGTCTAACTGAGGGCGCGGCCCAGCTTCGCCACGTCAACTGGGTGTGTCCAGGCGCGTTTTGCAAGAATCGTGAACAGCGAAGTCCGGTGTAGACCGGTGCACCCACGCCCCTCGTCACGCCCAGCTGCGCAAATGCAGGAAGAGGGAGGGGACGGGGCGGAACGGATACAGGAGGAGGAGAGAGAGGCGTGGAGTGGGATTAACACAGCCGATTCGGATCTTCACCAATCAAATGAGCCCCTCTTCTCACCTTTAAATGCGCAGCGAGGCAGGGTGCATTGCAAGTTTTGTTACGATGGCGAGCAGCAACACCACCGGCACCAACACCAACCAACGATGACAGATTTTCAGCATGCTTATAGAAAGGGACATTCCACGTGCACTGCATTAGCTCAAATGACAGATGACTGGTACAAAGATTTGGACAATAAAAAGATATGTGGTGCGGTCTTGTTAGATTTTACAGCTGCATTTGATGTGATTGACCATAGGCTCCTCCTTGAGAAGTTGAAGACTTATGGATTTACACAATCTGCAGCTGCTTGGATAGATAGTTATTTGAAGCATAGATCGCAGAAAGTCTTCTTTAATGGAGATTACTCTGACAGTGTGTCCTTAGAATGTGGAATTTCTCAGGGAAGTTGCCTGGGTCCGCTTATGTATTCCATCTATACAAATGATTTACCTCTTGTACTGAGAGATGCTAAATTAACGATGTTTGCTGATGACACTACAGTGTATGCATCAGCAACAACAGTAGATGATTTAAATGTCATCTTGAATAGAGAGCTGGATACAGTAGAGAAATGGATCTGTCAAAACAGATTGATTCTTAACACAGCTAAAACAAAATGCATTATATTTGGATCAAATCACGCTCTCAGGAAACAGCCAGAACTAAATCTTACAATTAACAAAACACAAATACAGCAAGTTGAGGAAACTAAGCTCCTGGGCATCTTCCTTGATAACAAGCTCTCTTGGTCAAAACACATTGATACTGTGGTACATAAAATGGGTAAGTCACTGGCAGCGGTAAGGCGATGTAGGAGATACCTCACAGCAGACACAGCAAAAATTGTTTTAAATAATATTGTACTCACACATCTGGACTACTGTCAGATAGTATGGGCAAGAGCAACTAAAAAAGATCTGAATAAATTACAGCTGGTGCAGAACAAGGCAGCACGCCTTGCTCTGCAATGTCCATACAATAACAGTATCAACAACATGCATTCCTGTCTACAATGGTTAAAAATAGAAGACAGAGTTAATGCTGCATTACTTTTCTCAATATGGAAAACATTACAGTCTAAAATGCCCCTATATCAATACAATCAGTTAAAACATAATCAAGACTCACACACATATGCCACCAGACAGGCAACACAAGGTCGATTCACGCTTCCTAAACCAAACACCAACTTTTTGAAGCACACAATAGAATACAGAGCAATGAAAGCATGGAACGCCTTACCGCTGCCAATGACTAAACTCACACACAAACTAATATTCAAAAAGCAAATAAAAAAATATCTTGGAAGTCCGTATTTGTAAAACCTGTCCACACATACACATACACATGGTCACCATGAATCCTATGTAGGGTAAGGTTTCTTGTTGATATTTTTATTTATTCTACCCTTTTATTTTATTTTATTCTTTATTTTATTTTATGATTGCTGTACATCAGAACTATCCCACACATGTTTTTTTTGAGGTAGATAACAATCTGATTGTACAGATTTAATGTAATGTATTTGTTGACTGTATTTCTTCTGTTGTGATTGTAGATTTAAGTTTAAATGTACTGGTTTTAAATGTGGACCCCAGGAAGATTAGCGGCGCTCAAGAGCGCAGCTAATGGGGATCCTAACAAATAAAAACAAAATAAATAAAAAAAAAAAACACCATTAGGCGCCCAAACTTCACCCAGGAGGAAACTGATGTTCTGGTCCGGGAGGTCCAAGCTCGCAATGTCCGAATATATGGGACTGCAAGCAGACCTCCACGGGCTGATGATGCAAAAGTTGCCTGGGAGGAAGTTGCGCAGATCATTAATAGAATTGGCTCTGGCACACTGAGAACCGTTGCCCAGTGTAAAAAGCGGTTCAATGATGTTAGAAGACGAGCCAAACAAAAACTGGCCGATCACCGCCGGCAGGCCCATCGAAACGGCGGCGGATCCTCCAGTTCCACTCCACTGACCTCAGCAGAGGACATTGCTTCCTCCACCTTGTCCTCCACTAGTGTCAGTGGTTTTGGTGGACTGGAGGTAGGAACGGGTAAGCAACTCACCTACTTCTTCTCCTGGAGCCGCTTGCTGGTGGAGCAGCCCTGACGAGTGGATCACCGAGTGCAGCTGAGTGCAAAGCTAGCAGATGTTTGACGGCTCGTCCTACGTGCTGGGACCCTGTAATGTACTATTGATGAACTTTGGTGCAGTTCTGAGCATTATTTGTGGCTAAAAGTGGCGTTTTGCGGTTAGACAGTGGATCCGCAGAGCGCCGTGTGTGGCGATAGTGCGTCTGAAGTTGGTGGAACTCGTGAATCTAGCGGTCGGGGAAATTGATCTCTCGAGGGGGGGTCTGACTCGGTGTTACGGTGTGTTTGACCGTGGCTTTCACTTACGCCGGAATATCGCTTTAAGTCCTGTAATGTCTCCTCCGTTGGGTCAAAGTGACATCCACTGCGTATAGCAATGTTGTGTATAACGCAACATGCCATGAAGAATGCATTTGCATTAATTATCACAAACACGTTAATCCTGAAGACACCGAACATAACTTACTTACCGTTACTTTTTCTTTCTTCTACTTCCTTTTTCTCGCTTGTTTTGTTATTTTCTTTTTTTTGAGTCGAGTCAATTCGAGACGAGACGCGGAATATATACGCTCTCTGATGCAGAGAGTATCTGTGGTTGGCTGAGATGTTAACATCTTAGTAGTTTTCAGCTGTGTTAATTAGTCCGGTGGTGTTACCATTACGCATGCCAACAGCCTTTGATCTGATGTGACGGGGCAAAACCACAAACCAGGCTTTATTATTATTATTATTATTTATTTCTCAAACCAGGATTTATACCCCCCAAATAAAATAGTTAAATGATGGTTAGTGAAGTTGCTTGTCCGTCTAGCCTGTCAGTTGCGTCTTCTCTCTCTCTCACTCTCTCACTCTCACTCTCACTCTGTGTCTGTCCGTCCGTCTCTTTTTTTCTGGATGAGGGGATGAGATATACTGACTGACACCGAGGCTGTTGAGAGATGTAATAAGTTAAATAAATAAATAAATAAAAAACGTGGATCATCACATCTCAACAAGGTAGTGACATGCAGTCCCTCAGTCCGCAATCAGCTCCAGTGCCAGTTCGTCCCTGCTGAGTTAATTCAGGTGGAGTTTTCATTACGCTGCCAACAGCCTTTGATCTGACGTCAGATGTGACGGGACAATCTTTATAGATATAAATTCACGTGTTGATTCCATTAGTTGCATTAAATAGCGGTTATTGTGGTTATTTATTGCATCTAAATGCGTCTGGAACAGTGGAAACCTGTCTGTGAGGTTTTGCTGACGTGCGTGGACTGTTCGCCGGTCAACCAATCTCCCTCTCCGCCAGCTCCGCTTCGCCTTGCCCCGAGATTAGACCTGCTTTGAGGTGGTCTGCTTTCGGCGCAGAGTCGGCGGGACATTTTCTCACGAAACTTCCGCTTCACCAAGCTGAATCTGTGACACCGCCTCCTGCTGCGCCGCCACACCCATATTGGCAAAACAAAAAACAATTACTACATCAGCTTCATTTTATTTTTAACTTGTTAATCTTCACAAATACTGAATACATGCAGTAGCCTATATTAAAGATGAAAGCAACTGATTAACTTCATGCAAAAAGCAATAAGTGCTTTGATCTTTTGAGTCCATTTTACTTGTTGAGTGAGAAAAATCCAGTCTGTTTTGGGCCTGAACAAGTGCACTGAAAACTGGCTGAATGTCTGAGGTGGCTATGCGAAGGACAGCTGAGAGGTGATCATCGGTAATGGAGGATCTGTATCTGGATTTGTTGAACTTCATCACTGGGAATGTCTGTTCACATACGGAGAGGACTAGAATCTTCTGGGCATGCCTCCTCATGTGTGGAAAGTTCTTTGAGTGAAGAGTAAAAGTCGAGCAGTGGGACTGACCTAAAGTGCTCTGCCAGAAGTGTGTCAGCCTGCAGGTCAATGAGTTCTCATCTGGACATCACTGGGGGGACTTTTCCACTAGTGTTGTGCCGATTGGCGATCCAATCGTCTATCGGCGATTGAAAGGACGATTGGCGATCTGTTGTTTTCTTGGTGATTGTACACACACATACTCGTCTCCGGCTGCTTCCTACAGCTACTCTGTCACATGACGGTGTTGCAGCCACTGGCGATGTCCAATCAGAGAGTCTCAGTCTCTCTCTCTCTCTCTCTCTCTCTCTCTCTCTCTCTCTCTCTCTCTCTCTCTCTCTCTCTCTCTCTCTCTCTCTCTCTCTCTCTCTCTCTCTCTCTCTCTCTCTCTCTCTCTCTCTCTCTCTCTCTCTCTCTCTCTCTCTCTCTCTCTCTCTCTCTCTCTCTCTCTCTCTCTCTCTCTCTCTCTCTCTCTCTCTCTCTCTCTCTCTCTCTCTCTCTCTCTCTCTCTCTCTCTCTCTCTCTCTCTCTCTCTCTCTCTCTCTCTCTCTCTCTCTCTCTCTCTCTCTCTCTCTCTCTCTCTCTCTCTCTCTCTCTCTCTCTCTCTCTCTCTCTCTCTCTCTCTCTCTCTCTCTCTCTCTCTCTCTCTCTCTCTCTCTCTCTCTCTCTCTCTCTCTCTCTCTCTCTCTCTCTCTCTCTCTCTCTCTCTAGATCTCTCTCTCTCTCTCTCTCTCTCTCTCTCTCTCTCTCTCTCTCTCTCTCTCTCTCTCTGAAATAAGATTAAATGGGGGCGGTGCGTGGCGCAGTGGTTAAGGCAGCCGCCCCATGTATATGCAGACGCAGCCGTCCCCGGTTCTAGTCCCGCATCGGGCAGACCTTTCCTGCATGTCATTCCCCTCTCTCTGCCTCCCCCTTTCCTGTCTATCTCTACTAATCCCCCTTTCCTGTCTATCTCTACTAATCTATCAAAATAAAAGGCATATAAAAAAAAAACCGCCAGAAATAAGATGAAATGCATTTCCAGGAGAGGATGGTTTACGAGGCTAGCCCCAGCCGGCTTGGGGGCCTGATCAATATCACCGCAATAAAAGAAATATCAATTCCCACCAGCCGCGTGGCGTTCACAACTTGGGGCCGTTCACAACCTGACGGCGACCGAGGCAGATGAGACTTTTCAATGATGCGCCACAAGTCAGCAAGACGGAGACCAACACAATATTTAATACAGATTAAATGGTCTTCTCTGCCACTACACTATGATGATTTAACTACTTAAATCACAGTAGTATAGCTAAATTTGTTTTGTTGAAAGCAGCCTGATGTAAATGTTACCGGCCTCCAGCCTAGGGGTTACTCGGGCCGGTAGCTAGAGTTGTTACACAGCTATGTATATCTGTGGAACAGCAAGAAACAACACGTTTTACACGCTTCAAGCACCAGTTTAATCTGCCTCACGGTAAAATGTTGTGTATCTCATTTCACATTCATTGATGAATTAATCAGCATTAATATCAGACAAATGCATGAGATTATCATTCAATACAGGTATCAAATAACAAAATAAATGACTGTGACTGCATAGTGCATACACCAAAATCATAACACATTCACAAATTACATATCTTTAACCAAATGGTCTACCTGTAGACTGTTTCGTCCACCCCGGACACAGTAACTACATCGACATGAACTGATATTCTGTGGCGGTGACTATTACAACAACTACGGCGCCCTGAAGGTCTGTAGCTATGTCTTGACCACACGTCAACTGATCAGCGAAGAAACTCCGCTGTTCTCAGCTCCGACGAGTGTTTTTTTTTTTTTTAATGAAGCTCCGGTAGCGACCGGCTAAAATACAGGAGGATACTGTAATTGTGATACAAATATGATAGAAACTGGTAATAACAAACGTGCATTAAAATGACAGAGCGTGTCAGACAGGGAGTTTTGCTCGGTGCAGACACACAGATCATGCGTAACACCCAGATTTATTGGGGGGGGGGCTTCTGGTTCTGTTGATCTCTGTGTTATTGTTTAGTTCAGTGAAATGGCGAGACTTTGTTTATTTATTAAGCTTCCACTGACTGTATCACATCTTTACGCATGTCTTAAAACATGAGGAGGGACAAAAAAGCCTTGTCGTAGGCTATGTACACATGCATACTGTGATCAAAATGTTAGATAAATGAATGAACCACACAAATTCATAGTAAGATTCTTTCCTATTCTGACACTGTTGCAAGACGGCCAAAAGGCATCACAAATAATTGAAATGACAATAAAGGTTTTGGCCAGCAGGGGGGTTTGTGTGCACATGAAGCCTCGAGAAATGAACCTTTTTTCAAACCATTTGGATGGAAAGCTTCGAATGCTTCATGAGGCTTCATCTGGCCAGTCTGTAACTAGTTACAGTCATGACTTAATAAACAAACAAACTTAACCTCCTCAGAGACAGTTGTGGGCCTACTCCCAAGCACCTCAACAGACTGGCAGCATAGAGAAGGCTGAGCCTCAGCTCACCGCCTTTTAACCACTTGGCCCCTCCCACTAATTGGGCCAGCTCACTGACAGGGGGGAAAAGGGATTTACAATCCCTGTCTTTAAACAATTGTTATGCAAACAAAACAATAGCATAGCTTGAAATACAGCATATAAGTTCTCTTAACATCTTATGTAGTGTTTTCTTAGCATCTTTTGCACCTCTTTAGCAACAATGAAAGTAGAGATGGTAGCACCCAGTCAATCAGCCACAACCAGTCTCAGGTGTGTCACCTAACCCCTTTGTGGGGACTGGGAAGCAGGTGGAGTGAATGAAGGACAATTTTGATGTTGTTACAAGTGTGCACCCTTGTCAGGAGACTGAAAGTCCTTCTAGTGACACTAGGTGCGTTTCCATTACCCCTTGAAATGCGCAAAACCTAAATATCGAAATCAGAAACTGGTAATGGAAACACCTACATTTCGAAAAAACTCTCAAATATCGCAAAAAAGTTTTTGCGCTCTCATGAGGTGGTTTTTGAGACGTATCGATACAAATGTGTTTCACAAAAGTGTAATGAAACACTTTTTTCGCTTTTCTACACGTCACCGCGGCGTCACCGGAGTTGTGTGTGTCCACGTTGTGTTGGTTTGTGTGACTTAGGGGGACGAATGAACCACATGTTTTTGTCATGCATTGCTGACCTGGGCATTGTTTCTCAATAAATTCGCGTTTCCTATCATTCCCCTTTTCCGTGCATGGTTGAAGGAGATGCTCGCATCCCTCCCACTCCCTCCTGCGCTGAAATGAAATGTCATGAAACCAGTACGGGTGTGTGGACACAACCACCTATAGCCCATACTGTCAGAACCTCATCACCGCTGGTGTTTTAAAGCCTTTCTGCAGTCAGGTAGCGCACATCCGCCGTGTTGGTAAACCAATAAACTAATAAGAGGCAACCGTGCTTGCATGCTTGGGTTCGAGGTGTGTGAGTGCGGGCCAGCGGGGACAGAGGGGGGGGGGCATTTGTGCTTCAGCCATGGATGTATTATATTATAGCCTACATCCATGGCCTCAGCACGTACAGAGCAACTGGCCCAAGTGTGAGTGCGTCCTTGTGGCCGCTGCAGCGCCACACGGGCTTTGCCTTCCAGCAATCAAGCGCTGTTTTCGTATTTTGTTAAAAACAATAACAGCAACAGCTGTAGGCAGCTGGGATCGCTGTGCCGTCGCTATAGAAACGCAAGACGCATTACGGCTCATTCGCAAAACACCTTTCAATGGAAACACCCGCAAATAGCGATTGCACTTTTTCGAAATTTCAGAAATATCGCTTTTATTTTGCGAAAATCTGTAATGGAAACGCAGCTACTGTCACATATTCCAAGTGAGCATATTTGGGTGTGGTCTTGCCTTAGGGATTCAGTGCAGACCAAATAGTCACTCGGTGGCTGTGGGCTGCTCCATGGAGGACTTCCCAGAGCCAGTGGTCACATCCACCCCATTAAAAGTCATGGTGAAAAGAAAACGTGTTGAGCCGGTGTTGGAGTTAACCATGGAATCCTCTGGCCCAGGTGCACCTATGGATTCCACCTATGAACCAGACATCACCCATGTCTCACAGGACAATGGGGTCCATGGCATTGGTCCGACCACCCATTAGTCCGACCTCCCATTGGTCCGACCACCCATTAGTCCGACCTCCCATTGGTCCGACAATCGGAGTAATGAGAGTTCGAACTAATGGGAGGTCCTCATTAGTTCGAACTGGACTAGTAGACCAACTCTCCATTCCCAACATTCACCATGCATTTATATAATTATTCATATAGGCTCCACCTGTCTGTCAATAAGACACACGTGGAAGAAGAGGTGCAGTTTACACCAACGAGGAGCTGTCATTACGCACGACTTTTACGCACTGCTGCGCGGATCATGTGCATAATTAACTGCAAAACAAGCACTTCATGACATATAACGCTCATTCTGCTTCTGGCCTGTCTAGCCTCTACCTGGCGTTTTTACTAAACTTAACCAACTCCTTTCTTCATTGCCTGAACCAAACCAAAGCCAAATTTACTCTCTCTTTCTTTCTCCCTCTCTCAGTCTACTGTCAGCTGGCGCGGCGGCTGCAGCAGGCTCGCGGAGCGGGGAGAGAATAAAAAGTGTATTTACTTTACTCTGTACTCTGGGGGTCATCATATGGGGAGATTCTGGGCCACGCGTGTGGGGGGAGAGAGAAAGCTGCATGCTCGTATGAATGGAAGAGCTTGTCAGAAAGTAGTGATGACAGTTCGGACTAACGGGACCACCCATTGGTTCGACCTCCTATTGGTCCGACTTGTGGTTGATTTTGTCGGAATAACGGGAGGTCGAAACAATGGGAGGTCGGACCAATGGGTATTTTGTCGGTGTAACGGGAGGTCGGACCATTGGGAGGTCGGACCAATGGGCAGTTCCCGGACAATGCAGGTATTGTGTATTTGTGTGCGTGTGTAAATCAATTGAAATTTATGCCCTGATTGACACAGTAGTGTACAGAGTAGGTGCACAATGTAGTTCAGCTGCAGTACTTCACACATTGGTTTTCTGTTGAAACACCATTGGACCAAGTGATTAATCACTGGTGTATAGCACATCTGATTAATCTCTTAATCCAACAGCCTAGGTCCAGTAACTGCAATACAAATTTTCATGTTTAGGTGTGCTTCATCTTATTTGTTTACCTCTAGCTGATCTACATCCGAAACCTGCAAATACCTTGTGTATGAGGACAACCTGCTGCAGCTGCTGAGGAACAGTCCTACTTGTACGCGCCCCTGCCAGCTGCAAACCTTTGAAGTGGGGAGCTTGCTGTCGGTCAAACGGGTAATGGCAACCTTACTACAGACATACTGTAACACTGGTGTACTCCACACTGTCGTATGTGCTGGTTACATAAATCTTACTTCTGTTCGAACACAGACGGCTACTGCTGTTGGGACAACAAATGGGAGAGCCAGCCTTTCATTGGAAACATGCAGTTGTCGGCTGCAGTCTGTTTCAATGGGGCTTCACATCACATCAGTTTCACAAGGTTTGTTTTCTGTACTATACATACATTATTCTATATAAAACTTACACACTAACCTTGTATTGGGGATAATGCAAATGAAGTGATGTGAAAAAAGATCAGACGTCTGCGTCTCCCCTAGGCTCTGTTTTCAGCCTGCAAAGAATCTATCCGTGACGGTAGATTTTGTCCAATCACAGAGCAGCAGCTCTTATTCGTATTTTACACGAAATATAAATACTATGTTATCGTTCATGTGTTCAAAAAGGTTTTTCTTACCCGTGACTCGGACATTATGGAGGATAACATTGAAAAAAAGAAAAGAAGCTTCGGCAAGTTGCTTGGTTAGGGAGGAGGACAGAGAAGCTGCCTGGCCGATGAGCTCAGCTCCCCGGCTGCTATGGCGACAGCCTCAGTGACGAGCCGCTGCTGCCGCTCCTGTGTGGCTCTGCACTCCCCCAAAAATCAACTTACAGACGTTATTAGGAAAAACTGACAACAGATTGGGAATCTAAACTGTCACTTTCTTGTATGAAAAAAATATGAAAATGTAATAAAGTGACGTTATTTCTCTACTCGCTGCTCATATGACGGACTGGCGGAGGGGATGAGAACCGTGTGTCACGATGACCATGGATGTATTATACATCCATAGATCACTCAGGAAACAGGAAATGAAACGCACCGAGCATCCGGTAATTTTCAAAGTAAAACACAATGGAGGGGAGGGTAGCTTATCACAGTTTATCACGCAAGAAAGTCACAACAAACAGGTTTTGCACAATGGTTTGCACTTTGCACAGATAAGATAAGTCTTAAAATTTGTGCAACACCTTCACAATCCACACCATCTTAGATCAGCTGTTATTAAAACCCAACTCATCCTGATATTAATCCACACTCAAACCGAAGCAACAGTAATGTGAACTGTACTCAACAAGCTATTATTAAGAGGTTTACAACAGTGACAGACCAGCTGCGCAGTGTATGTGTGTGTGCGCGCGTGTGTAAAAAAGAGAGAGAAAGTGGGTAAAAGCTGCTGACTGTTAGCTGACCGTGCTACCGTAGCTCAGGCGTCGGTCTCGCCGTTTATTCATCAGATGAAGCTCATGAAGTTGTTGAGCCTCTCCGGTACAGTTATCCATCACTGCTGTTGAATTAGCCGCTAAACTGCTGGACGCTACAACTGAGAGGCCGTCTGAGTGTTTACAATTCACGAAAGCAACGTAAACGTACGTACCGCTCACACTCAGTAGAGTTACACAATGAGACAGTGTAGTGTGCGTAGCCTCCACCACACACACACCGTACGGGCAGAAGAGGAGGAGCTCCGTCTGTGATCACCTCTGAAATATGAAACGGAGAGTGGCTTCTACGGCCGCTCTACAGCCTGGTTGATTTTAAAAATGTGAAGTAATCAGCTAAGTAATCTCCGTTTTTATCAAATGCACAGTTACCTTTTTTTTTGTATCCTGCTTACGTAACGCCGTTACATGTATTCCCCAAGCCTGTCTATTATAAATAATCAATGATTCTGTATAGAGGAGCTAGTACAGTCAGTGAGTCAACAGTCATTCTGCTACATGAATTTGTTCTGCTGAGCTCACCTTCCAGCCCTAGTTTTTCATTCCTTCGACTGGCCCATGTCTTCATGGAGAGGAGATCTATGGTTTTCCAATTTTCCCCCTTTGGTCTTGTATCTTCACAGAGAGGAGCACTGATTCTGGACAGCTCCAGGGCTGAATCCGGCCCCCGGGGGACTTGAGGAGTCATCCAGTGCTGGCCCCGGCCTCCGGGGCTGAGGACAACTCCAGTGCTGAAGCTGGCCCCAGGGTCCCGGAGGAGCTGCCCGGTGGAATCTTAGCCCATCTCTGTAAAGGTTACACCCCGCCTTTCCGAAGCCCTGCCTTTCCGACAATAGACTTCCATTCGTCGTAATAGCGGGTTTTCTTTTTTTTCTAAAGACACCGCTATTTCGAAAAGGCTACTGACATAAAGACCTAACGTTCATTCTGCTTCTAGCCTGTCTAGCCTCCACCTGATCTTTTTACTAAACTTAACCAACTCCTTTCTTCATTGCCTAAGCCCAACCAAAGCATCTCCCTCAGTCAGCTGTCAGCACGAGCGGAGGCTGTCGGAACAGCGGTGTTTCGGAACAGCGGGGTGTCGAAGTGGAGGTGCGTCGGAATGGAGAGCTGTCCCCCTCTGTAAAGATGGAAGTGGGAGGGGAGAGGAGAGGAGCCTAGATTCCACTCTGTTCTTGTTAGAATAGGAACAGAGTGGAATCTAGGCTCCTCTCCTCTCCTCTCTCTCCTCTAACACTTCCATCTTCAGCTGGTAGTTTGCAACGCAGACAGGAGAGGCTAGTGGTTTGGTGCTTGTAGTTTCGACGTCCTCAACTCCTTTTCCCTGATTCACAGGTACCGTTTTTATTGCAAACTCACTCAGCTGTAGTGTTCCTCTTTTTCCCACTTGGGGCGCTTGTGTCTTCTAAGAGATGATGAGCTATTCAGTAGTGTTGTGTCGTTCGCGAGTGATTTGTTCAAAGGAACGGATTATTTTAGTTAACGTACTGACTAGAATCACTTCCTGACCTGATTGGTTCCTTTCTCAGTTCAGTAGTTGAGCTCAGCAGCGTGCGTGCTGGCCGACAGTGGAACTGCTATGTGGTCTGTGAATCACTGAATGACTGCGAATCTGGTGGCGGAGGCTCTCATTGCGAGGGAACGGTGCTTGTTAAGTGATGCGTTCACTGACGCTCGGGGATCAGGGCTCCAGTTCACTCCCTGCGCGCGTGGTTCACTGTACTGGGAGCGGGCTCCAGTTCACGCACTGGGAGCGGGCTCCAGTTCACGTACTACCAGTGGCGGTGGGTGGAAGTCTACAGCGAATACTACTTGGTTATATGAGCAGCGAGTGGAGAAATAACGTCACTTTCTTACATTTTAATATCTTTTCATGCGAGAAAGTGACAGTTTAGATTCCCAATCTGTTGTCAGTTTATCCAAATGACGTCTATAAGTAGATTTACTCCGACATTTTTCAGAGGAGTGCAGACCCACACACGGGCGGCAGCAGTGACTTGTCACAGAGGCTGCAGACGGGGAGCTCAGCTCATCGGCCGGGTAAAGGTTTTATGCCGGCTGGTTGAATTATTTTTAGGAGATAAATGCTGGTCTCGTTGACGAAATCTAACAATTGTGGCAGTTGTATTTGTCTTACGCCGGGATTCCACTGGATGCAGAACGGTTCCGAAACGGGTCTGCCACGGAACGGCTGCGTACTCCGACTCCGTCAGCACACACTGGTTCCGTCCGTGATGTTGATTGTTGCGGCTCCACTGCACAGCAGGAACACGTGATCTTGCAATATAGCAGGTTGTAGTTTCCATAAAGTGAACCACAAAATCAAAAACAATTAATTTAAAGCAGATATCAGTGGAATGTTTTTGTTAATTTAAGTCCTAAATAGTCCTATTTTCCGTCAGCAATCACTTACATGGAGTGTTTCAGCCGTAACACGAGTCTCTCCGTCACTCTGCTCTGCTGTAACCCGAGGAGAAAATTTTTCTCGTGGGATACAAGTGTTATCCAATGAGGAGAGAGAACGGCATGAAGGGCTGTGTGTGCAGCCAAGGGATGCGCGTGAATGTGGTGACGTAGCACGAGGACCAATAGATGCCTGACGAGGGCGGGAGCTGCGAACTCATGGTGCGTTCAAGGAAACTCGTAACTTGTGCTTTTCCTTCCTGTGAAGTCATACCAGTTCGATCTGGTACGAGTTCACGGGTCGGAAGTTACGTGTGGCCGTTATAGTGACTTTCACAGACAACAGGACGGTAAAAACACGAGCTACGAGTTACCTGGAACGCTACAAAGTCGTAGTTGTGACTTGAAGCTGTAACTTACGGTTTCAAAAGCCTGCCTTGAACGCAGCATTCGCCGAAACGGCCGTGCCGCTGATATCTGCTTTAATCCAGATTAGTAGGAGAGAAAAAACTCACGGCTTGATTTTACAATCACTATCTCCTTGTCCATGGTGTAAATGGGGTGAAAGGATGTCTGAAAACCTCCGACCTTCTGACTTCAGGCCGGTCGCTGCCCATTACAACATTATGACTTTTTGCATAGCCACGCTTTTGATGAACATGCATTTCAGCGTCAGACCGGTACTCAGCTCTGCTCTCTCTGGCTGCGTTGATGTGTTGCTGCCATCGCTGGCAGCTTTCACACGTCTCCCCTGCATGTTCCTCCTTCATGTGCTCCTCATGCTGCAGACAGCCCTCACATTGCTCCTCACCTCGCTTTGCGAAGCTGATCTTTTTCTTTTTTTTTACCATATAATATTTATATAATTTATATAATAAAATTGTATTATTATAATGGTGTATTTGCTAATGTTGGAATAAAAGGAGGAAGGTGCACACACATCCAAAATAGTTAGCAGGTGCAGGACAGAAAAAATATTTTCTCCTTTTTCATATTTGCTGATGTCTTCACCAATCTAGCATTTTACAACTACAAATTACTAATCTGATATTCTATGACCAGCATAAACATTTAATATTAATACTTATACTGTTCATAACTGGCGTAACCACGGGTGTGCCAGTGCCACCCATAGAGGAAATTTGATGCATTTTTTGTTTTTGTTACAGTCTTACTAACATGTTATCGATCAGTAAATACATTTGTTAACAGCGACACCGGCTTGCGGAGAAACTGGACTAATCGAATAATTAACGAGCTCAAGGCCGAGCCACGCCGTCTTGCCCTTTAAATTGAGAGCTGCGCAGTGCGCACAGGTAAACAGCGATATCGTTGTCCTCTTCTGCTTTGCGATATAAAACCATCAGGCCAAGCTGTTACATAATCATGTGATGAATGATAAGCCCAGTAGTTGTTTTCAGATGGTTAAATAGCTTTGTTTATCACGCGATCAAAGTCATCTTTACGCACGCCGCACCTCTCTCGTCCGGTGCGCTCCTCTCCTCTCCTCTCCTTCCTCTCCAGTACCTGCTGCTCAGCTGTGGGACCTGGACTGAGAGACGTCACCGCTGCCTTCACTCCGTCTGTGATCCTTCTGGTCAGGGCGTGTAGACCTGAGTGTGGCCTGAGAGTCCCACCTGAGCTCTGTGCCATAGCGCGCAGCTCCAGCCCAATGAATGACAGCAGGTCAGCTCAGACAGTGAGCTGCTGCTCAACACTGATCAGAGCAGCTCTCCCTCGTTTGCTGAGGTTTTATTATAAACTAAAGTCTTCTTTTGTTCTTTGCTGCATAGGCCTGTATCTCCCCATCTTCTCTTCACTTCATCTCTTCTCTTCTTGTTCTACCAACCACATTCTTAGATAATCTCCCACGTTTCTTCTGTTGTAGCTCCACAATATGTTTATTTGTCCCTCTCTCTATTAATGCGTCGGACTCTGATCACATTTTTATTCTGCGTTTGTATCCATCCAGATCTCTGTCCACACACTCTCCATGGCGGAAACGATAACGCGAAAAACCATTATTTAAATACTGCAGTTTGCGAGCGTATTACTCTTAGTAGATCACATATTATCAGTGCGCTAACCAGACACGCAAAAGTGTGTTTTTTTTATGACTTTGTTATTGATTTATTTGAGCACGTCATATGTGTGAATGTTTAGACCTGCTGCAAACTACTGTTGACTATACGAGCAGTTAGTAAGCAGTTCTTTTTACTTACTTAGAAGAAGATAAGTATGATCATACAGGCTTGCCATGATACATGACTGTTAAGCCAAATTATGCAGTCTGTGGCCTATGGCTTGTTGAGTGCGAATAACACATGGTTTTGTTATTACTGATGACAACGCACACAACATGTTGGAATGGTGAAATACATTCTTTTGAATGTTTTGAGGAGGTGTAAGTTTGTTGAAAATGAACTTGGCACACCCAGTCTTTGCAGGTGCACACCCAATGTCTTTTTTCTGGCTACGCTAGTGGCTGGGATTAAGTTGAAACTTGACCAAATATATTTTTTTAATTCTAATTAGCATGTTTCCGAACTGTGTGTGCCAGGTCATGTCATGTTTGCAAAAATAAGCGTTTCCTGGCGAGAAAAGCGCATTTTAGCAAATGCTGTCGGGGTAGGTGCAAAGAGTGGGCTGGGATTAAGTTGACATTTGACCAAACATATTATTTAACTTTCAATTAGCATGTTTCCAAGATTTTCTGTGTGTTCCAGGCCATGTTTGCAAAAATAAGCGTTTCCCGGCGAGAGGCCAAGCCCCTAGTCAAATCCCATCTAGGCCTGCACCTGTAGCTTTAAGCTCAGTCCAAGCCCCCAATCAATCTGCATCCATGCTTGGCCCTGTGCAGCCCACCTTCACTGGGAGTTTACCACCTATGCAGATATCATCTCAGCCTCCACGTTCCGTGCACTCGCAACCCACCAATGTTACGGATCTGGTCCTGGCCTCAGCCTATGGGATACCAAAGCCCTCACTCCTTGTTTTCAAGAGCGGTCGAGAAAGTGATTTTGCTCTGTTAATAATGGCCCTAGATAACCTCCTTGACAACCACACCCACCTTACTGAGCAATTCAAATATCAGGTCCTCTTAGAACATCTTAGACATCCAGGAGCCCACAAATTGGCCAAATCCTGCATGCATGATATGAGACCGTATTCCACTGCCCTTCAAGCGCTGCAGGAGAAGTACGGTCAGCCAAGGCTGTTAGTTCAGAGTGAAATTGGTTCAATATTGAATTCTCCTGTTATTGGTGATGTTGAGGCCTTCAATGATTTCTCTCTCTCTATCCACGCTCTGGTGGGAATGTTGCTGACACTGGAGGGCCCTACAGGATCTGAATCAAGATGTGGCTCTCACGTGGATAAACTCCTCAGTAAACTCCCTGTACAGTACAGAGATGGATTCATTGAGCACTGTATTGACCGAGGCATTCTCAATGGACAGGCAACCCAGACTTATTCCCTCCTTGACCTCTCGACCTGGCTACAGCTGAAATCAAGGGCCGAACGCATATCAGAGAGAGCTGTGGAGTTTCACAAACAAGAAAAACAGCAGACTGGAAAACGCCAGCCTTCCAGACCAGTCTCCTCTGTTTACATGTTGTCAACATCTGATGAGAATGGCACATCAAGAGCACACTCCAAGGAGAAGGTAAATCCCAATTCTGCTACTAAACCTACACCTTACTGTCCCTACTGTAACATTCGAGACCACTTTCTTGGTTCATGTGCAGAGTTTAAAAAACTCACAATATCCGACATTGGAAAATGGATCAGTGAGAAAGGGAGATGCACTAAATGTGGGAGAACACACAAAATGGATACATGCACCTTGAAGAGGCCACGTAATGTATGTAAAGAGATTCACTTAACCATTCATGATCTCATACACACTAAGTCGGCAACAGTGATGTTTGCATCTTCCCCCTCTGAGCTCCTCTGTGTAGATCAACCTAATCGCTCTCGTAAAGTAATGTTCTCATACACAACGGGGATAAAACCCTTAAAGGAGACATATTATGCTTATTTTACTGCTTTTTTCTTCCCATTGTTACAATTTTGAACACCTATAGAGTATTTCTGCACAATCTTTAGCTCCAAAAACTATTTAGTAGTATTGTATGGATATTTTAAAAAATCCCTATTTCAGCTGCATTGCAGCCACTTCTGGAAACGCTTCGTTCTGGCTGCTGCTTTCCTCTGATTGGCTAGCTCAGTGGAAGATTCTACGAGCAGACCGAGGTTTCCCAGGCGCGCCCCCACGAGTTTTTGTTCATAAACATGGCAAGCTACGACGTGCGTCCGTATGTGTTGGACCCAGAGTCTGACCCGGAGAATTACAGCCAGACAGAGGAAAATCTGTCTCAGCCGCGGAGAATGGACCAAGAAGTGTCAGCATGGCAAGTGTTACCACTGTAAGTTTGGTTGCTAAGCAATATTGCTAGCTGTTATAGCCAAAAGTAGGCATCTTTAGGCTATGTGATCGCCCGCAACACCGGTCGGTGCGACCAAGAAGTGCCTGCTTGCCGACATCTGCACGCCACACAACAAATGCCCGAACTACGAGATAAAACCCGCTCTGGCACTTTCTTTTCTTTTTTTCCCCGCAGCTTTCCTTTCTGTGTACAGTCTTGTCATCTGTCATTTCCTTTTGCTACTATATAATAGACATTTGCTTGACGTGTATCAAAATGACAGAAAAAAGTGACAGGCAGGGAAGTGAAGTTTTGCTTGGTGCAGAGAGAAAGACTACAGAGGGTAGTCGGAGGGATGGGCGGTCGGTCTGATGTATGCTCCTTAAAAAAGTTATGCTGTTCAAGTTAGTGCAGTGTAGCATTTTCTTTCTTTCTTTCTTTTTTACAAATAGTGTTTGTAGTTGTTGTTGGAATTTTTTTTTTTTATCACAGATTCAGAGAAATGTGTAGTGACTGACAAACTGTTTTGTTTGACTGTAACCCTGCATATTCTGAAAAGCCCTGGCTTTAATCAAATATTCCTGTCTGAGTATCACAGTGTTAACATGTAACTACAGGTTGCTGAGGCATTTGTTTTGTGGGTCATGTATTTTCTTCCTACCTTTTGTCTTTCAAAAGTTTCAAAAAATGTTTATCTTTCCTCGAGCCCAGAAAGATTGTGATGTCTTTGTTCACAATAGGTAGTCAGAAGAATAAACCAGGTGCAACATCCCCCCATGTGCATGACTGACCACCCTGGCCTGGAGCCCAACTGCCTCAATCCATACACTCTCCAAAATATGTACAACATATATAGAGCAGACTATGGGCCTCTGAGGAGGAGAAGCGAGTGAAAGCGTGTGAAAATATTTTTTTTTAGCAATATATTTTTTAATAAGTCTTGTTGTTACTAACATAATGCAAACCAACATAACACTTCTGCTATGCAATTAACTCTTTGAAACCTATCCACTTACCAATGCTGCTGTTGGTTTGGTACATTTAATTGAAAGGCAGTTACATTTTTCAGATTGGTTGACAGTACAGGTCATTGCAACAGCAGCTTGGTCAATGTAAAAACCTAGGCAGATGACTCAAGCTGCCCATCCTGAACTGCAGCTAAAAACAAATCAAACCACAAGACACAAACATACACAAAAACAATGAATGAGGGAATTTGCACAAACTATATTTTGTTCTGTAATAACTCTGTAATTCTGTAATGTGCTTTTATGCAGGCGGTTCCGTTATGTGGCCTACAGAAGCTTTGTCAGCTGGTGTTGGGGATATTTGGGAAGACATGTCAGGGTAGTGATTCCATCTGGTTCCAGGGTGCCATTCCGAAGGGCCGCCACTCCGAACGTTTACTTTAATTTGTCGGAATGCCGACCCTTAATTATTTATGGGAAAAGGGTGCCATCACGAACCGGAAAAAAAGGGTGCTATTCCGAACCCGAAAAAAAGTTGAATGGTTCAAAGCACAGGGAACACAAACGCAAATTCGTTGGTAACGAAGTGGTTAGAGCGTCCGTTTTGGATGCGATGGATCAGGGTTCGACTCCCGGGGGAGACACATATTAAAGGGCAACTTCGGTATTTTTCAACCTGGGCCCTGTTTTCATATGTTTTTACGTATATGTGAGTGATGGATAACACTTTTTTTGAGGTGGCTCCAGTATTGAGCCGGGCAGGCAGCCTGCAGCCCAGCTAACGCTCCTGTATGGGGCAAGTGGCTCCAGTCAAAGTTCGCCGTAAACGAGCATTTTTTTTCAAACTGACAGGCTCAGATAGTTACAGTGAGTGTCCGACAACACACTAGAGAGGAGAAATTAACAAATCAGGGTTTTTAGTTGCCAAAATTTGGGTTGAGGCGGCCGCGGGATTTTTTCTCTCCCTCGGCGTCTCCCTCAAACGCCCCAGAGATCCACATCCACTGCAAAGAAGGTGCCGCCAGCATGTAATAGTGAAACAAATACAGCCGATTTTAGGATAAAACTCTGAACATGACGTAGGCTAGACATGGAGATCTAGCCGGGTTAAAATAACCACCCATAGTTGCCTACAGGAGAGCCCGGCTCGCTAATCAGCAGCCCTCCGTCTCCGTCTCCTCTTCCTCTCCACGCTCTGTGCCGGTGGGGCAAACAGCGCCGCTGAGCTTCCATTTGTTTTGAGTTTCAATCAAGATTCCATTCGCGGCGGCTGACAATTTCAGCGAGGCCGTTTCGACCATAGGGTCTGGTATGTTGTCAGACACTCATTGTAACTATCTGAGCCTTCAGTTCAACTCTGTACGGTATGGAAGCTCAGCGGCGCTGTTTGCCCCACCGGCACAGAGCGTGGAGAGGAAGAGGAGACGGAGACGGAGGGCTGCAACATCCGGGCTCTCCTGTAGGCAACTATGGGTGGCTATTTTAACTGACTAGATCTCCATGTCTAGCCATGTTCAGAGTTTTATCCTAAAATCGGCTGTAAAAGCTTGTTTCACTATTACAGCTGGCGGCACCTTCTTTGCAGTGGATGTGGATCAGACGGGGCGTTTGAGGAGACGCCGAGGGAGAGATACGTATCCCCGCGTGCCTCAAAAATTTTTTTTTAGAAAAATGATTAGGCTATTAATTTCTCCTCTCTAGTGTGTTGTCGGACACTCACTGTAACTATCTGAGCCTGTCAGTTTGAAAAAAACTCTTTGAAACTTACTCCACTTGCCCCATGCAAGAGCGTTGGCTGGGCTGCAGGCTGCCTTAATTGGAGCCACCTCAAAAAAAGTGTTATCCATCACTCACATATACGTAAAAACATATGAAAACAGGGCCCAGGTTGAAAAATACCGAAGTTGCCCTTTAACAATGATTTTATTGGCCTCTACCTAATCTTTTTACTAAACTTAACCAACTCCTTTCTACATTGCCTAAACCTAACCAAAGCACAGAGCAAGGACATTTATTTTCAGCAGGAGCGCCGCGGCTGCATCAGACTCGCACCTGGGTGAAACTTTGGAGGCGGAGGGGGAGGGGGAGGGGGGCGTCTGTAATGCGTCATGTCAAGCCAGGCAGGAAGTCAAACCACGAGAGAATCCGGTCAATTTTCAAAATAAAACACATTCGGAACGGCGGCCCCTCGGGAAGTTCGTAATGACGGACCTTCGGGAATTTTCGGACTGGCAGACCGTCGGAATGGCGGTCCTTCGGAATGGCGGTCGCCCCCCATTCCATCTTGTGTGGTTGGCCGGATACGCCAGGAGTTTGCTGATCCCTCTGGGCGTTATGTCGGTTTTCGGCCATCCCTTTGCGACAGCCTGGACCTGTTCATGGACCTGACGCATCACACACACACACACACACCCCCCCGGAAGACGGTCATCTGACACATTGCACACTCACCCATTCGCTCGCCGCTTTCTTTGAAAACAACACGCCCACGGCTGCACAGCTGAGAGGAGCTCTACCTGGAGAGAGTGTAGGTAGCGTCGGAGCAGCCCGCTCTTTATCGACCGAGAAAGTACAGCAGTATAATCCTGTTTTTCGTCTGATCCCGCCTGCAGCGCTCCAGTCCACACGCATCTTATTCTGGTATCACTCTCCCGTTCATCTCTCAATCGCACTGATCAGCTGTTACAAGAAGCCGTTCACTCATCACACGCCAGCATCCAGCAGCCGAACCCGGAAGACCGGATTGACTAGACTGACAAACTGACGGACTGACTGACAGGACTGTGACAGCCAATCAGACTGTGTGTGAGTAAAACTTTTAATTTTTTTTGAAAGTTTTTTGAAGCGAATGCGCTGGTTGTTTTGAGGACTCGTTTTTTCTATTTTTCCTATTTTTGATTTGTTTTTTGAAGAAAAAACGGACTGTTGTGGACTTGAGTTGGATTTTGAACTGGATTTTTGCCCTGGTATTTTCTTGCCCTGGTATATTGAGTTTGGACTTTGGGGGGAAAGATTTAGGTTGTTTGATAATATATATGATTTTGCCTTACAACTGAATTGAGTCTGTGTGTGTTTTCTTATGTGTGTCATTTAATGTGCAGGGTGTTTGTTTTACCTCAAAACCCACACAAAGGATGAATGAATTAAATACAAACAAACTAAGCAAACTAATATAACTGACTAATAACTAATAACTGACCGACTTATCTTAAATGCCTGGAGAGAGACCCGGCTGGCACCCCTATAAATAAATTAAAAACTTCAAAAACCTTGACCCGACCCGTCACACCTTGGCTGAACCCAGATTTATGTTCGGCAATGACCTCTTCTTTTGAGGGCCTCTCAAACTGTGCAGCCAGGTCCTCCAGCACCGCGATCAATTGCATTTCCTCAACAAATGGGGAGAGATCTTCAAACACCTCCTCGAACACAAGATCCATGAGGTCCTGCTCATATTCTAAAAGAAAAAAAACAACAAATTAATTTGTATAGAAAATACACATTTTTTGGAAATGTATAAGTATGTATTTGTTTTGTTATGTCTTTTATCGTGTTATTGATAAATATATTTTTTAAACTAACTGAATGTTGCCTTGGTCTTGACAGGCTTAAAGGACAATTCCGGGCAAATTCAACTTTGGGGTGTGTGTTACAATCATTTTAGGCCTAAAAGAAGGAATGTGAAGATTTTCAGTTTAATCGCTCCTGTTTTGCGGTAGTTGTGTCTGTCCGCGGATCGCTACGGCAGCTATGAATGGGAATGGATGCGAGTTCCGCTGGTTAGCCTGTTTACATCCCTCAAAGCCGCAATTTTTTTCCACAGACAGCGTCAGATGGCTACTCAAACATGTACCGATAAGTTTATTTACTTCAAGCAAGCCGACATGCTTGTAAAACTAGATCTAATTCAGAGTCTCCCAGAGTCTCGCACGAGACCCAGTTGCTGTGCGCGGTGCATTCAGGTGCAGTCAGAAAGCTACCGTTTGTGTCATAAACACATGAATATCGACTCTTGACTTGCTTCAAGTAAAAAAAACTTGTCGACCCATGTTTGAGTCGCCACCTGACGCTGTCATGTACACTTGAAGCAAGTAAAGAGTCGATATTCCTGTGTTTATGACACAAACGGCAGCTCCTACTGCACCTGAATGCACCGAGCACGGCAGCAGGGTCTTGCGCGCGACTCTGAATTAAATCTAGTTTTACAAGCATGTCGGCTTGCTTGAAGTAAATAAACTTATCGGTACATGTTTGAGTCGCCATCTGACGCGGTCTGTGGAAAAAAAATGCGGCTTTGAGGGATGTAAACAGCCAAACTAGCGTAACTTGCATCCACTCCCATTCATTGCTGCCGTAGCGATGCAGGGACAGACGCAGCTACCGCAAAACAGGAGCGATTAAACTGAAAATCTTCACATTCCTTCTTTTAGACCTAAAATGATAGTAACATACACCCCCAAGTTGAATTTGCCCGGAATCGTCCTTTAACTGTTGCTTTTCCTCTTTTAGACTTAGGAAAAGTCAGCCTGTACATGGGTTGTCCTTCAGCTGTTCTGGCCTGTTCTCGCTCGGCATTCTCATTAAAATGCATTGCAGACAGATATAGCCTACAACAAAATTTACAGGAGTCATTGATTTCCAAAAACTGTTGAGAGACACTCATGATACTAAACTTAGGCATGTCACAGATTTGTGTAAAATACAAGAGATCCAACAGTAAATGTGTCAGGCTCTAGGAGTTATTACCTGCAGAGCATTCCAATGAAGGGATAAACTACATTCTTTGGGGCGAAGCGTAGAATTACACTATGAAATGCCTCCAAAGACGATGTTTGGAAGGTGTGGCTCAACTTCTCAACATCTCCAAGGACCCTTTTTGCTCATCAGCAGCTTTTCTGCTTTGTAAAGTGGTGGTGATGTGATCAGGATGAGCACACTTGGGGAAGAGGGGGTCTTCATGTGTGTGCACATTCTGCATGTGGTTTGTCAGGGACTTGCACTTTGCCACTTTCTCAGGCCCAGTGTTGGAGGACGTCGCTGTCCAGTAGATGTGGTTCTTGATGGAAGGCAACCACTTTGCCACCACCTGGCAGTCTTTATTTTTCGCAAGGCCAGACAGTTTTTTGGACAATCCTAAGAAGGGGGTAATGTGGAAAAGATTTGAAACATATGAGTTTGCCGAATGTGTGTAACATTAATTTTAGTAATACTAATCAGTAGAGTTTTTACCCTTCTCAAAGTGCCACACATCATAGTACTGAGTGATGTTTTGTTCCCTCAAGTACTTGTGGACCTGGGTGTGGCGCTCAGTGACGATTTAGTCCACCTCTACATTGTTGGACTCAAGAAGATGACGTGCTCTTCTTAGGCCTTCCTTCTCCATATGGACACTGCCACCAACTTCATTACTCTGTAGCAAAGAAGGGATACATGTATAAGAATGCAGCCTATTAACATTAATGACTCATTAACATTATGTTTGTAGCAAAGAAGGCTCTCCCTAAACAAGAATAAAAAGTTGGGCGCCAGACAGCAGAATATTAAATTAATGAATATCAATTCTAACTGTCAAATTTATCTTAAACTAGGACTCTAGATCAAATAGTTAACATAAAAGGGGGAGAGAAACCCAGCAGCTCACTAGGGATGTCCCGATACGACTTTTTCACTTCCGATACGATACCGATATTGTAGCCTTGAGTATTGGCCGATACCGATATCAATACGATACGATATAGGCACGAATCATACATATATTTATTCCTTATTTTGTTGTGTGGATTGTTGGAAAAGGCTTGATAAAGTGATGTTACTGTTACTGATGTGGTAGTGATATAACAGAAAACAATAGTCAGCAACAGTAGATAGTCAATAGCCTAGATAATTGACGCTGTGCTAATAAAATAACATTTAATCAAGACTGACCGGTTCATGGTAAAACATTTATTTATTGATGTAAATGTGGTGATTTCTGTACATAGGCTCTAGAGCCGCAGGCAGCGCTGCTCCTGCATCCAAAACACACATCATTTAATTCAAACAAACTAATGCGACTGCCACAATTGTTACATTTCATCAATGAGACCAGCATTTATCTCTTTAAAAGAATGTAACTACCCGGCGGAAAACCGTTAAAAACCTGCGAGTAAGTTAATTAGCGATGGTCTTTTCTACCGGTGTTACGTCGGGAGGGTGGCCGGCTGACAAGCCCTCCGGACGGGGTGGTGTCTCCGTGACGAGCCGCTGATCTGCTCCACAGGTGGAGGCTCCACCACGGAGCTTCACTTCTCCCAAAAAACGTCTAAACAGCCGTCATTTGGATAAACCGACCGCACATTGGGGATCTAAATAGCTACTTTCTCGTATGAAAAGATATTAAAACTTGACAAAATGACAGCGCTACGCTGATAAATAAAACAGCTGCCGGTTGCCGCAAGATGCTTTCTGGGAAACTTCACAGCCCTCGGTCACAGCCCTCGGTTTGTAGTGTGCCCCTGAAAAATCACTTGCGCCTGACAAATGTTGCATTTAGCTGCAACGTCTTTGTCCGAGTTTACGGTAAAATACCTCCACACAGCCGACATCACTACACCTTGCTGCAGGCACACACGTTGTCGTTGTTGTGATCATGTGGGCTGTGCATGCTGGATCAGAGACGCTCTTCTTCCGCGGCAGGCACCAACGTTAATTAAGGGGCATTACCGCCACCTACTGTGTTGGAGTGTGATCAAACCTGGATCAAACCAGAGTCACCTATTATAGAAGTGCTGCAGCGGTAAATGGACAGCTTATATCGGAGCGTTTATATCGGAGTTTTTAGATTCAGTCCGATAAAATCCGATATTCACTTTTTTGGCTGATATCGGACTGATTTCCGATATCAATATCGGATCGGGACATCCCTACAGCTCACGCTCACTTCCAGCTACAAAAGCAACGTCACAAAATTCAACTCAAATATTTACTTCAAGCAGACATCGAAATCAAATTCACATGTTAATCAGATCAATCAATCATAAATCAAAATAAATAAGGGGGCAAACAGTCAGTCCAGGCAAAGAACTTAAATTGTAAACGTAAATCAGCCACTGTTTCCTTAAATAAAAGTCTCTGTTTTCACAGAGTGTGAGGACGAGTGGAGGTGTGTATGTGGGGAGGGACAGGGGTCTGTGTAGGTGAGTCTTCAGGGCAGTTCCGGGGAAGGGGTGTGTGGTAGTGTAGGAGTGAATGAATTGGAATGCAGTTCAGTTCAGTTCAGTTCGGGGAGTGTACTGTAGATGTAGGTGTGGTGTGAGGGGGGGCAGCGGGGAGGAGAATCCAGACCCGGGCAGGTAGTGGGGTTGTGTGTGTGTGTGTCAGGTAGGGGGTGAAAAAGAGAGGGAGAGCAGGAGGAGTAATTTCAGGCCAGACCAGGAAGAGCCTGGAGAATTTAAGATGAAGGGAAAGCTTATCTCTTTCCTTATCTTCTCACTTCTTTGGCTCTGACCTCCTTCCTCCTTGCAGTTTCTCCTTTGTTTGATTTTTCCCGCTCCCAGGCTCTCCCAGGTGGTCTAATTTGTAACCTCCCTTTCCCCTCCTTTCAGCTCCTCCTTCCTTTCCAACTCCTCCTCGCCACATGTTCAAAGAAGAGATTTACTGTACCTGCACCAGCTGAATATCTATTATTTGGTTGTGTTCTAGACTCACAAGGGTGTAACTTCCAAATTTGGCTGAGTGACCTAATACAGAATAAGATTACATGCTAATGGCCATATTACATTTGACATAAAAAATAAATATCTGTATAGGCTTAATGTTTGTTGTAAATTACAATGCTTTGACATGATAAAAGTAGTTATGTGATTCTGTCAGGTTTCATGTCCTACCTGGTGAGTCTGCCCTCATGTCTCCACCCAGTGCCAGCTTGCCTTGTACTTTTAAGTTTTGGAGTACGATGTCTTGATCTCGCTTCCACTTGTGGTTTACAGCAGGTTCCAGATATGTCCTTGCATGTCTTCTGAAGGTGTCATATTTGAAAAGCTGCATATTGATGGCCTTGCAGATCTGAAAACAAAAAGTTGACATTGACATTCTTGTTTTGGGGATTTATGGACCAGAGAGAGGAAGTCGTCTCGTACAAAATTCTAAATGTTAATACTACCTTTTCAAATTGAAAGAAGGATGCCCCAGTGAAGTAGACACCTGCAGACTGCCATTTTCATGTGTACTGGCAGTTGGGGCAGCGTTGATGGAAGGCAACATAGGTGCCTATTTTACGTTGCTGCAGATCACACTTCCATTTACACAATGGGCAGGTTTCAAAAAGCTCGTAGGAAATTTCAGTAAAGCCTCTTTCAGACATGATGTGCTTTACAGACGCAAAATGTGATTTTACCTCATTTTAGACGTGCCTGACAAAGACTCCCCAGGCTGGTATGTGGAGTCGAGTGTCTGTTGAATTTCTGATAGACTGTCCTCTGCTGTCTCCTCTTCTTCATCGTCGTCCTCCTCCAGAAACTCCAAGCGAGGCCTCTTTGCAGGTCTGCTCCTAGATAAATCCTCAGACTCTTTTACAGTACTAGTTCTGTTGTTTTCCCATTTGGTGGGTTCCCAGTAAGACAGGGTAACTCAAAGATAAAGAGGGTGAAACTTGTATCACAGGTTAATACACAAGAAGGCCTGATATCATGGTTGAAAAGATAGGCAAGACAAGGCAACTTTATTTATAGCCTGTTTTTACAAACAGATTGTCTCAAAGGGCTTTACATCCCATAATAACAACATCCTCTGTCCTTAGACCCTCACATCCACTGAGGAAAAACTCCATAGAAAACCCCACTAACTGTCATGTGTGCAGAAGGAATCCTATTATTCTGTGACCTTTGCCATACTTCAACTCCATCCATGAACATTCTGTCTGCCCAAACCCACCACAGATGAGAAACTGCTCAATCCCAGTCAGGCTCTCTTCCATGTTTCTGCCTAAAAGACATTTACTACTTAATGGCAATTTAAATTCTGTTGTGTTTCAACCATGTGAGATGTCCCCACACCCTACATCCCTGTTAAAAGGGTTTTGGCTGTTGAGGGCTATGGTTGATGAGTTGAAGTTGTTTGTCTCCTGAGGTGCAATAAAACTGGTGTAATCCTCTTGGGTGTATTCCTTGGGCGTTATTGGTGTCTGTGCTGTCCCTCTGATCTCTTGATGGTCGTACTATATGTCCTAAAGGAAGTCTGTCTTCTTACTGGCCGTTGGTTCTACACTGCTCCTCATCTCTACTGGCAGGTGAAGTTGTTCTGGATGAGTCCATCATGTTCTTCTGGACCATCAGGCCTGTGCTGCCTCGACAGTAACTATGGCAGAAGCCAGTCACGTGAAGTCTCGCCTACTGAAGCTGAAGGCAATGAAGACAATTGCTCCTGCTTCTCTAAGAGACTCAAAGGCCGGTGTTCTGACATTGATGGCTTTTTGTTTGGGTGAATATTGAGTCCTGCAAGGTCTAGGTCTGGTTTTTGTGTTCGCAACATGAGTGACTCTGTCTCCCAACCAACCGTCCTCATATGTGTCATCAGCTTGGAAGAGGCTGTTTACGGTTGCAGTTTCTATTGACATGCATACTGCAGGTTTGGGGTGTGGCAGGGCCGTCGAATAGGGGGGAAAGGTGATGACAATTATAAGGGCCCACAGCCTGCTGGGGGCCCACACAGAGCCCCCAGTATCCTCTATGACAAAATTATTATGCATACACTGAACTAATATATATTCATAAGAATTAATCCGAATTAAAACAAAGCCACAAGTCATACAATATTTTAATTTTAATCATTTCAATAACCCTGACCCCTTCTTAAAAAATGGTTTGGTCCACACAGCGGTTCGTTCTTCCTCCTCGGAAAAAAATGAAAGCGAGCAAACTCCAGCAGGGTTAGGATGGCCCCCAAAAAGCAAAAGTCTGGACACCAGAAACGAGTTGAGAAGGAGGCCAAGAGTAGGAGCAGCAGAGCAGGGGCCCAGGATACTGTATAAAAAACCTTTTTACAAAGAATGGTGAGAGTAAAACTAATCAATTTGCTACTCGTTCATTCAATGTCTGTAACATTACCATTGACGGGGCGCAGGCTGGAGCCTCGAGCAGTGTCACCCGATCTCTGGACAAGTCGCCAGTTCATTAAAAAAAAAATCAATTAATTCATTAATTCATTGTAGAGCGACGGTTCCTAGAGTAGCTATAACTAAACGTTACTAATTTGGAGGCTACTTGTGCGTTTGTTTCACACTGTCACTGACAGTGCTCCAGTATGCGCCCACTTAGAGGTTGCATTGAATTGTATTATGACGCATTCAAGTTCCACTCAGTAATTATGAGTATCTGACGAAGGTCAGTTACGTTATCATGATGTGTTCAATGTGGTCTTGTAAAATGTGTTATGGTGGGACATTTGAATAGCCTAAATACAAAAAACTTTAATGTTCAAAGATTTGTTGTTTGTTTTCATAGCAATATAAAATAAAATACACCATAATATATATAACAACAATAATATATATAATGGAACAATAAACCTTTATGCTCTGCTGCTCCAGAATCTGCAGTGGGTAGAGGGGCCCACACCGATATTCTTTCACGGGGCCCAGAATTCCTAGCAACTGCCCTGGGTGTGGTGAACACAGGGGTTAAAGTTTTCCGTCTATCCGTCTACTCGGCTCTCGTTAGGTCCCGTGGTCCCACCAGAAAGGCAGAGTGAGAACCGCATATAAATAAATAAACATTTCGAGAGCCTTTAAAAAATCCTACAGTCGTACAGACCGTGAATGCAACACTCCGCGTATCCTAGCAACATTCAACCCGATGGCTTTACTTGTTTGGGTGAATATTGAGTCCTGCAAGTCCACGCGTCTGCCACGTTTCTTGTGTCGCGTCAACATATGAGTGTTCTCGCAGACAACCCAAACCGACGCTTACCTCAGCCATGATGTGTCTATCTCAGCTAGTCCTGGCTACATGTCTTTCTCAAAGCAGAAACCTACAATTGAAAATGAAAACCGTCGGTTTAACCCCGCCTGGACGGATAAATAGTATTAATTCATGTTACCGCCAAGTTTAAATGCCAAACTGATGTGTTTAATTTGTAATGAGTGTGTCGCGGTTCTGAAAGATTAGCCCCAACGCCCCCTTGTTTTCATGCCCCCATCAACTCGGCCCTGGTGGGGATCGTGGTCCCCCCCACCCGGTCAGACAGTAGGCTACTTCAGATCAAATCTGCATAATTTGAACTGCCAGCCTTCTCATCCCCCTACAGTAGCGCACAGACGTCTCTCAGACAGTCAAACCGTATACTGTCAATTCTCAGAGAGAGTAAGTCTGTGAGTTTTTGGTTGCACTGGGTCGGGTCTGTCTCCAGGTTTGAGTAAATAAAAGTCGGTCTCAATTAGAAGCCGGGACTGTTTTCTACAAGTTCAAGTGAATGAACAACCTGTCATAGTGCTTCCTGCTACAGTTCTCAAAACCCCGACCCGGTCCGACCCGGTCCGATCCGCGAATGCGGCCAGACTCACATGCATTTTCGTCCAGCGAAAAAAGAGAAAGAATAAGACCCGACCCGAGTTATTAAATGTTTTCTGGATCATTTTATGATTATAGCCTATTATTTCCCATCTTTGGTGACCTGATTTTTTGGAAATTAAATAAAAGCCTGTCCCATATGGACGCCTGTCTAACATATCGTGATGTCAATGTGACTGTATATGCAGTGATCATCAACTGGCGGCCCGCGGGCCGAATCCGGCCCGCCGAACCTTCCAATCCGGCCCGCGACTGAGTTCTTATAGTTTACAAGCATTGTATTTATCGGGCTCTGTGCGCCTGTAAGTCAATGTGCTGGGAAATGGAGACATGCTCAATGCTCAGTTTGTGTGTGCCTATGAGCCCCTGCGCTGAGATTAGGAAACAACCAGGTACTGCAGAAGCATGGGGTTACAGCTGATGAAAAGGCAAGGATGGATGTACTACATCAACAACTTGCAAAATCACCAAAGGCTCAAACCGATGTAAATAATGACAGGAAGACAAGAATCTGTGTACTTTTCACAGAGTTCAGTAGGCTCACAGCCATGATCGACTTGTACAGAGGTGTACTCCCGTCCTTCCAGGTTTTCCTCAAAAGAATGCAGTGTGAAAAGCCTATGCTACATGTCTTGCATGTTGAAATGGTGCTGCTGGTGAGAGACATTCTCTCGAAGTTTATGAAGCCTGATGCCATCCCCTTGGATGTGAAGGGCTTGTTGAACCTGGATAAACAGAAGAAAGACCTGCAGTATCCAGACAAATTGTTGTCGGTTGGTAAATTGGTTGGTTGGTAAAAGGAATTTTCCGGGGTTTCCGCCTGAGTTTTCAGTCTTTATGAGAACTCAACAGAAGCGGCTGTGTCCTGCTAACTCTTATTTTTCTCAGGTTAGTCTGGTTTTATTTGACATATGATAACCATTTTGTTATCGGGAATCTAATGTGAATGAATATGATGTGTAAACGTCTTGAGAAAACTGTTGTGTGGGTACTGTTTTGACTATGGCTCACGTGTTGCTGTTTGTTATTATTATGGCTTCTTGGTTTATTTTGAATGAATGTGGAATAAATCAGTCTTTACGAGAACTCAACAGAAGCGGCTGTGTCCTGCTAACTCTTTTATTTTTCTCAGTTCTCAGACGGATATACAACTGGCCAATGGGCATCAGCAGCCTCGGTACCTGTTACAGATTATTGGGGGATCTCTTCCACCAGCTGGACGGGAAGATGATCAGCAGATAATGACACCGTGGACCAAGGGCTGGATGTAAACAGCGAGCATAGAGATTAACAATGGCGCTGTGCAAAAACTGTGATTCATCACGGACAGAGACAGATATGGACTTCGGATCCTGGACTGTGTGATCGCGAGTGTGGAAGCAGTGATGGCGGACAGTGAGAGGAAAGACTTGGTGAGAAACATCAAGAAAGACTTGCTCATTCTTCCTGCAGAGATACTCTTCCAAATTGCCGAGTTGCTGGGTCCAGTGCAAGGGAAGGACCGATCTTCTTTTGAGGCTTCTTTTGAATACGTCTGCAGTTTCATGCGCAGTGAGCCCTTGTTAGAATCTGAGGATAAATGTATGGCCCACTTGCTGGAGTTAAAAGACGTTGATGCAGCTATGCGTCATATTTCAGAGTCTCAAGGACATGTAACAGATAATGTTGTGTCACCCCACAAGCTGACTGTGTTGATACTGTAAAAAAAACAATCTGTGGATGGCTGACAATAAAACACAAATTAGGTTAATTGACCTTGGAATATTCATTTCTGCACCAACTGGGGATTGAACCCGCATCCTCTTGAATCAAAGACCGTTGTCTATCACACTGAGCTAATTATCAAGTGGCAGTGCCACGGTGGCTTCACAAATTGAGTAAACCATTCACTGTTGTGGTAAAATTGTGTCAAACATCATCTGCTATGAATCTAAGATTTTGTACAAAGACTACCTGGTATATTGATGTAACATTCTTGTCACCCACACTGGGGATCGACCCACATCGTCTGGCACCGCTAACCAACACTTATTAGTGTTTAAATGAATGGAAGATGTGTAAACACTAATGAAAAGGAAATGGAGCAAACATCAAAGTTCATGTTTTTGTAATAAATAACTATTTAAAAAATATGACTACCCACTATTCCTCAAACATTTCTACAGGGTCACGTGATTCTGAAGTTACAGCCTATTCTGTTCTTCCAACCCTCAACTTCGACACCTAGCAACAGTATCTAGAGGGAGGAGATTTAGCCATGTGACTCTCACGAGAATACAAAGGAATACCGATGGCCCTTTCATCAGCTCCAGACTCACTCGTCTTCCAGTGACGACACTGTGATCAAACAGCGGAAGGCAGTCTTATGACATCACGTTTATTATCGCTTTGGCTCGTTTGAAACCAGGACTGGGGCGTTACCAAAGAAGTAGGCGAAACTAGGTAGGAGGGGCTGGAGGAAGAGAGGATAAAACCCAGTAGAGCCGTACTGAGCTAGTGGAAAAGCACCAGGAGGAGTCTGACCAAGACCAGGATGAAGAAGGAGGACCTGGACCAGAAAATTAGTGACCTGGATCAGACCACGACTGGAATTAAGGAGGAGAACCAGGACCAGGACAACAACAATATTGTGATAAAGGTGGAGAAGCAGGATCCGGATTTGTTTGGGCAGACTGGGTTGGTCCACCAGGACAAGCAGCCCTCTGGACCATCCTGTTCCGGTCCACAGGTCTGTATTTCTCTTTTCAATGGGAGTGAGTCAAGAGATGAAGCTAATAGCTGTTAGCTGCTAACTGTATATTTTGTGGTTCACTAAAAAGTCTCAAACGTAACCTGCCTACTTTATTTCCTGCTGTAGCACTGTTACGTCACTTTAAGTTGTAAAAAAAAAATTATGCAAGAAAGTGACTGTTTACATCCCCAGTGTACAGTTAGAGCAGTCTTCTAAACAGCGTTCGGATAAGCTGACGTTTCAGCTTCACCCGTGTGAGCAGCGGCTCGGCTGCAGAGCTGGTCGGCCGGCCAACCTCTGTCGTCATCTCGGGGGAGAAAACGATCGCTAATGAACTTACACACAGGGTTTTTGGAGGTTTACCATCGTCTGGTTAAATTCTTTTTTTGGAGATAAATGCTGGTCTCATTGATGAAGTCTAACGATTGTGGCTTGTTTGTCATTGGCGGGAACAGAAACAGAAACAGAAGCGCTCTAATTCCCATCATTGGTTACTATATCAACTCAGACCTGTTTTGCTTAGTTATAAAATATAATTTGTACTAGAAATAATTCTGTTTGTAAGATTTATATTAAAGCGGATATCAGTGATCTGGTGGTTTTGGCTAATGCTGCGTTCCATGCAGGCTTTTGAAACCATAAATTACGGCTTCAAGTCATGACTACGACTTTGTAGCATTCCAGGTAACCTGTAACTCATGCTTATAACATCCTGTTGCCTGTGAAAGTGCACTATAACGGCATCTCGTAACTTCCGACCCATGAACTCGCACCAGATTGAACTGGTACAACTTCACAGGTCGGAAAAACTCAAGTTACAGGTTTCCCTGAACACACCATGAGTTAGCAGCCGCCGCCCTCGTCAGGCATCTATTGGTCCCCCCCCATCCCATGGCTGCACACACAGCCCTTCATGCCATTCTCTCTAATTGGATAACGCTTGTATCCCACAAGGAAAGTTTTCTCCTGGTTTACAGCAGAGCAGAGTGACGGAGAGACTCGTGTTACGGCTGAAACACTCCATGTAAGTGATTGCTGATGGAAAACAGGACTATTTAGGACTTATATTGACAAAAACATTCTGCTGATATCTGCTTTATGAAGAATTTATAAGGGGAAATAAATGTCCATCCATCATCCATCATTGATTAATTCTCTCTTCCTGTCTGTTGCCACAGAAACAGGATCACACCAAAAAAATCCACCAGGGGATCCACACCGGAGAGAGGCCGTTCAGCTGTGAGCAGTGTGAGAAGGCGTTCACTACCTCCACAGAGTTAACGGTCCATCAGCGCATCCACACCGGAGAGAAACCGTACAGCTGTGAGCAGTGTGGGAAGGCGTTTACTCAATCAAAACGTCCCACCGGACAGTTAACGGTCCATCACCGCGCGTCCAGAGAAACCACTGTGAGCAGGAAGACCGCCAAAAAACCCACCGTACAGCTGCGCTGCGAGCACTGCGGGAAGGCGTTCACTACCTCTGGGCAGTTAGCTGTTCACCAACGTGTCCACACTAGAGAGAAGACGTTCAGCTGTGAGCAGTGCGGGAAGCTGTTCGCTCGTCCAAGCGGCTTAAAAACCCACCAACGCGTCCACACCAGAGAAAAACCATACATGTAGTCAGTGTGGGAAGGTCTTCAGTCAGTCCATCAACCTGAAGAAATAGCAGCAGCTCCTCACAGCTAGAGGACGGGACAGTCCAGTCCTACACCTGAGCAACTGACCATTATTTTCATCATTGATTAATCTGTTGATATGTGAATGATTAATCGATTAGTTGTTTGGTAAATAAAATGTTATAAAATCTTGAAAACATGTCTGTGTTTCTCAAACCACAAGAGGACGCGCTCAAATGTCTTCTTTTGTCCACAAACCAGACAGACTGAAAAAATATATATATAAGTATATTTTTTGGCTTTTCATGCCTTTATTTGACAGGACAGTAGAGAGTGTGACAGGAAATGGGAGGCAGAGGTGGGGGGGTGACATGCAGTACAGGGCCGTCTGACGTGGGAATCGAACCGGGGCCGCCTGCAGCGAGGACTGCAGCCTCAACACATGGGGCGAGTGCTCTACCAGCTACACACTGCCCCAGACAGACTGAAATTTATTGTAATAAAGGAACAACCCATTCAAGAGGTTGATATCAGAGAATTTAGCCTTTTTTGTTTGCACATTTTTAAAACCGATCATTGATTGAAAGCTTAGAATGAGATATTTACAAATACATACCAGAGCAGACAAACTTGTCTCAGACTAAAAAGAGTTGAACCAGTCAGCGGTAAACCTCTAAAACCCTGTGGATTAAAGCATATACCAGCCCCTGGTCGCTGGGGCAACCAATATCTGGATAAACTCAGAACAGGCTGGGGATTTAATGGCGACTTTCTCGCATGAACTCATTCACTGCCACGTCAATCTATTTTCTAGAGGTTGAGTGAACGCTGCCGCTGCTCTCCGGCTCTTTAGTGATTTTAGTTGGACTCTGCACTCTTTTCGTCCCGACACCTATAACAATCTTGGTTCTATAGCCCACACTGAAAACGATCTGGCTGTTGGTACCGTGTGTGTTTTTGGACGTTTTTTTTGCGGTGCTCCCACTCCTGTCTCCTGGTGCCTCTCCCTCGCTCATCATGTGGATCTACCTGACTCTGAGGCTTGTGCTCCTCTGGACTGTTTTGTCCATAATATTACATCCACCGTCAGCCTTACTCCAATACACCGCTGCTGAGCTCCTCCAGCTCCGGTCACATCCACCTGTTCCTCCACCGATGCAGCGCTTCCACCCGGACAGCGCTCGCCCACCATATCGGAAATACACCCACCGCGGTTCCCGACGAAGCTTCCACATCGATGACTCCACAGCCATAAACTCCACCTGGTCCACGTCCCGTCATCGACCGAGGAACTCCGACTGCAGAGTGGACCGCAGTGTGTTAGCTCGCCTACCAAGAGCGGCGGCTAACATTAGCTGTTCCAACGAGCGTAGCGACGTCAAAGTAGGATTACTTCGCAGCCCAGCTCGTTCTGACCTGTTTGAGTGCGTAGGGGGGGGGTGCAAGTCACTGTGACAGCATCTTCATCTTTTGAATCCATGGCTCTTCAACTGAATGGCCCCACTTCTACTGTCCTAGTCACTGTGTATCGTCCACCTAAGCCAAATAAGGATTTCATTAATGACTTTTCTGCTCTCCTCACCCACCTCACCTCACTCTCCTCCAACGTAATTCTGCTTGATGATCTTAATATCCATATGGACAATTCATCAAGCCCTCTCCATTACAGTACAGTAATTGTTTATATTTTATTGTTAATGTTCTGCCACTTATTCATATGTTTATATTGTATTGTGATATGCTTTGTCAATATAAGCACTGCGTTCTCATGCCAATAATGCTATTTAAAATTGAAAAAAATTTAGAGATATCTTTACTATCTTTTTTTTAGTGTATTGGCATTAATTATACAGCCAAGACTGATAACAGTAGCCTCGTAAACCAGCCTCCCCCGGAAATGCATTCAATTCTGACTGATTGGCTCGGTTTCGGTTTCGGTTTCGGCGAAACGGTTACAATGGGGATGAGGCCAGACTCCCCCTGTGAAATGAATTAAATGCATTTCCGGGGGAGGCTGGTTTACGAGGCTATGATAACAGGAGTGTATTTGTAAATCAATAGACAATAGACTTTGGAAGGTATTTCTCTTTTTATTTCTACACAAACTTGCTGTATTGCTATCGGACAACGTGGTTTCCAACACAGACACTCACCCAGACTGACCAGAAAGTCCTCCCCACCCTGGACATAGGACCAGCCGGATTGTCCACCTTCCTCCCCGTGGACTCTCTGACCAGCTGACTGAGGCCGCCCGACTGTCACCGTGATGGAAACACACGTCAAAACCAGCTGCACCCAGACGTGACCAGGTCGAAGCATTGGTCACGGCTCTGGTTCCTCTTAGTGACAAATGTCAAATGAGTGATTAACACCAGGAATATCAAGCCTACGTGTTGCAGTTTGCTGATGTGAGCAGCTGAGCCGAGTCACAAAAATGTGACAAAAACTCTTCACACAGGTGTGCATTCAATGTAACACTAGAAATAACTATAACAGATAAACACAAAGAGCTGCTGTCAAACATTTTGAACAACTACATTCAGTTAGGAGACACTTTGAGTGGAGCTTCTCTCAAAAGTTTTCACAAACACAACTTTTTCCACCATCGTCGTGGCGACGTGGAGTACAGGCGGCGCTACTACTTTATGACACTAAAGTAGATACACGTGGATACACGCTTTTTTACACGCTCTGTCCCCCATTTTGTGCGTACACGCTTTTCTCCGCCTAGTTTGGGATTTATCAAACCAAAATCGGTCGGGAGATAGGGGCGAAATTTACAAAACTCCTCCACACCCCTTGAGTCTGACCATGGCGTACGGCATTTACACGCTTTTTGAAGAACAGGAGGAATTGGCGATTACGCCAACTGCTGAGTCGGAGAATTGCAGTGAGAGGCAGAGAGGAGCGGATCAGTGTTTCTTATTACTAGTAGTAGTAGTGGTGGAGCGTTGATGCTCTGTAACCCGCTCTATAATAACACTAGTTAACTGATAAACAAAGCGGATTGAGATTTTTTGCTTTTTGCTTATAGCCTACACACTCTGAGGGTCCAATCCGACCCCCGTACGGACACCAGTTGAACCATAACACAGGGGAGGCTGTCGGAACGCGCGTAATAAAAAGAAAGAAAAAAGGGCGAGAATAATCAAATGTGGACAGAGAGAGAGAGAGAGAGAGAGAGAGAGAGAGAGAGCTCCACCAGTCTCTTTATTGTTAATGGAGGGAGAGAGGAGCGCGGAGGTCTGTGTTTGAAGCTGAAGTAGTGGTGGTGATGATGCACAAATTAGTAGCCTACATAAAATAAAATGAGGGCAGATTAAATACGATTCTTCTTCTTTCTGCTCTCTGTTTCATTCAGATTAGGGAGTTCTTGTTTTTATTGTAGCCTATGCAAGATGATGTTTCTGACTGATATTGGCTTTCAGAGAAATACCACTTCTTTCTCCTCTCTCCGTCCGTCCTGTCTTCACCGTCTTCCACATGACGTCTCTCCACACATTTCCGGAGTGAACATGGCTAATTAACTCTTTCACTGCCAAAGACGAGATAACTCATCTTTGCGTTTTTTTAATTGCAACGCCATGCTGAATGTCTTGCCCTACTCCTCTGTGAAGATCAGACTTGTACTATCAAAATAAAGTGCAGAAAAAACATTTGGATTAACAGGTATAAAAAAATATAGCGTATTTCTCCCCCCTCATGGAGCGGTGCGGTGTCTGACTGCAGCGGGGCTGCTCCGTCACACACCGGCCGCCGGTGAGAGGGGGGCGGCGGCGGCGCTCATGGCGGCTCGGCAGCTGGTTGAAGCTCCGTACAGCTCCGTGATACAAAGCACACACCTATATTCAACCACCAATTTCACAAGACTGGAACAAGATAGAAACAAACAGGTTTTTTTGCTGGAAAGTAGAGACCCTCATCTTTCCTTTGATAGGCTGAAGGTGTATTTATTAAAAGTAGGTAGGTACATGGTGGGTCTACGAAAATCAGTCAAAAAGCTGGAAAATGCCTGGCAAGCTGGAGGACGCTGCTCTGAGAATGGCTGGCAGTCAAAGAGTTAATGTGCATAATATGCAATATGCATATGCATGATGATTTGCATTGACCGTATTTGGTTGTGTTGGGCCGTTCGGAAGGCGGAATGAGAGGTGTGGTCACCTCCACACTGTTCTTGGGAAACACCGTGCAGCCGTCTGTACGCGGAGTTTGATAGATCTGAAAAAGAGCGTGTATATTTTGGTCGTACGCTCATTTTGCCTTTCGGTCGTACGACCAAGTTTAGTAGCAGTTTTACACCCTCTTTGATAAATGAGGCCCCAGGCTTGTAAACTATTTTAGTAAAGTTCTATAACCCTAAATCAACAGCAGGTGGCAGCAGCAAGTCTCTGGATGAGTAAAAAGCAAGAGGAAGTTATCCGGTTTGGGGGGGAAATGGCGAGGCGGAAGGCGGACCTGAGGTACAAGCATCACAAGCATAATATAATACATCCATGGGTACAAGCAGCTAACGATTGGTGAGAATTTGAGACGTGGAGATAGTGCGAGCACTGTCACAAAGACGAGGGATGATCAGGGGTTTTTCTGCGTTATAAATTTTGAGGCGGCCGCCGTGCTGGAATTGTCTGCCGCTGCGCTGGAATCTTGAATCTGTGGGCTACGGTAGTTCTGTGGAAGCTCCGCGGCGCTGTGTTCAACCCGGCTCAACTCGACAGCAGCAGGAGTGCGTTTGTTCATGGATGTCAAGTCAAGTCAAGTCAATTTTATTTGTATAGCCCTTTTTCACAAACAGTTTGTCTCAAAGGACTTCACATGACATTGTAACAACATCCTCTGTCCTTAGACCCTCGCATCGACTGAGGAAAAACTCCATAGAAAACCCTTTAACGTTCCCTCACCCAGGACGGACAGACGTGCAGTAGATGTTGTTACAGACAAGACAGTTTACAGTTTTACATGTGTCCCATGTTGTTTGTGTGCCGGCGGGGCCGGGGCTCATTGGGGCTCCGCTCCGTTCAAACGTGGTGCTGAGTATAAACACACCCCACCAGCACGACCTGCTCTGTGCTGATTGATGCGCTGTGCTCCGGCGTCCGGCAAAAATAGAAGCTCTGCGTATCTTTTGCAAGGGCTGCTGGATGCCGGTGTCGTTCCAGACCCACCACGCAGCGGACCCGGAGTCGGTGGACGCTGACACGGTGATTAAAATGACTACGTATCGGCTCCGGCGCCGTAGCGGAGCGGATCTGCAGCCGTTCCGCAGTCAGTGGAGTTTAGGCGTAAAGCCAGGCTCTCCTGTTCTACAAGTGGCTCTGTTTTAACCCGGCTAGATCTCCCTGTATGTTCAGAGTCCTCATCCTAAACTCGGCTATAAAAGCTGCAAATAAATAGTTGTATTTGCCATAACAAGCCTTTTTTCAGTGTTGGTTTTGTTGTTCTATAGAAGTGAACAACTATTAAGATGTTTGAGGTGTCACTGAAACCAAAAAAAAACATGGAGTAATAAGTTATTAGTCTCCATTCTGCTTCTCTGCAGAAAAAGCTTGTTTTCTCCGTTTTTTGGTCAAAATATGGTGTTTTTGCTGAAACAACCCTATGTTCTACTGCTGATTTCTAAACAACCGAGCAGGCTAGAAACAAACTTTTTTTTTCTGATGAAAGAAGATGTTAATAAATTATTATTCTGTTACTTTTACCCATACGAGTCAGTGTATTTGTCCGGCCGAGAGCCGGGTCGTGACAATGTCAACAGAATTTCTTAAGACTGTTTTCAGAGACTGATTGTAGAGGGAGACTGTACACTGATTTTTACAGTACATTCCATCAAGGCAATGATGACATGCCATCAGCTTTCACTATTTCAATTTTTAGGACAGCAAAACTTTATCAAGGAGTATTGGTGAGTTTGCATTTTACTGCTCTTTCAGTCTTGCAATGTTTTATTAGTGAGCTGCTCAAATTGTTTCTCACCATCACAGAGCATCAACCATGAGTTGTGGAGAACATTATTACGACCACCATGGGGCTTTATGTCATCCAGAAAGAGGGTGCTGATGAGATAAATGCAGAATTGGAGTCCGGGCGTGCAACTTCTGTGCAATCTGGGAAGGGTTTCCTTTGTATTTGGGTGTACTGTGCTTTTTGGCCTCATCAACACAATCAACCTGAGATCCCCAGGAACTCAAACTCACATTTGGGTTCTTCCAGAAAGTGTTGATGAACTTGGATCCAAGCACTTAAAATCAAGATGCTTCAGCTCCAACAGCTAAGGCAAGTGCAGCACACTGTTAAATTATTTAGCCAGATAATTTCCTTTTCCTGGACATTCATCTGTTTATCTTCTTCCTCCTCCAATCTACTTTGTCATTCTTTCATTTTCTTTCCTTTGCCTCCATGTTTATATCCAGTCTGTGGATGAGATCCTCCCCACCCCACTTTCCATCAGCTGTTCTGCTGTAATTTCACATTTTAACTGTTAGAAGTGTTGCTATGTCTCAACCTTATTGTGAACTTGCTTGATTTTTTTCTTTTCTTGTCTTCCTGTATTTGTGTTGAGGTAGACACACATTAGAATTCTGCAGGGCCTTTGTGGCTTATTTCAATGAGGACAGCAACACTCTTATCAAGGTGTACTGGTCAGTAATTGCATTTTAAGTTACTGTAATCTTTCATTTTGCAATGTTTTATTAAATAAAGTTCAAAAATGCTCAAATTGTTTCTCATTTTATCACAGAGCATCAACCATTTTAATTGGATTACATCACACAGACCACCATGGGGCTTATGTCATCTTTCAGAAAGAGGCTGATGAATCAAAACACACAGAGGATTTGTGAAAGTTCACCTTGAAAATTAACTGATGCTTCAGTGAGCTCCCTAAAGGGACATGGTGCTGGACAATTGAGCCAGCCACATTTGGCTTGTTGGACATTGCCATTGTGATCTTCTTCCACCACTTTGACACTCACTTTTACTTCAATAACATTTACAAATGGAATAGCCGACTTTTCATCAGTTACATTTGTGTTTGCTATTTTAGTATTGGCAAATGAAAAGATAAAGATATTAAATCTGTTCTTGCTATAACACCACTTTGACATAAGTGAGATGTGCATCTAAAAGCCATCAGGGTGAGGGGGCTTTCCGACCTCATTCAGTGAAAGCCTGGTTCAATTAAATAACTGGGGCCTCATTTATCAAAGGGGTGGATGTAAAACTGCAGAAACTTTTGACTACGGCGAAAGGAGGAAAATGTTCAAGGAGGGAGCAAAATTTCCACAACGTTTTCAGATCTATCAAACTTTGCGTACACACAGTGTGTGGAGTTCTGGATGTTCTTGTTTGCAGACATCAGAGACAATGGATTCTTTGACGGTGGGTTTCTGGACAAGGCCATCCGCCCGCTATTCAGACATCCCTCTATCTAGACATACCGGTAATCCGACACTTTTTGGTACCGCTATTCCGACACAGAAGCAGCAGCTGAGCGTCTGGGGCCTGGTGGCCAAAGTTGAAAAATTGTTGCAATGACAATAAAATGATAGATTATAATCAGTGGTTGCTGTTCCTGCTGCTGAACATCGGATTTTTACATACAAGTCCTTTGTTTTTGTTTATATTGGTGTCAGGCGAGACTCTGTATTGTAGCCTATCCCATACAAACACGGCTCTCTCTCTCAATAAATCAGTCAGAAAAATGATTAATAAGCTACAATAAAAACAAAAACCTCCCAAATCTCAACAAAAGTGCACACACAACACAGCTGCACAATCTTGTTATCCTGCAGAAGAAAATCTTTTTTCCCCTTTTCTAGCAGCATGAACCGCTGGGAAAACAATGGAGCCGGAGACAGTTTTCCAGGATAATTCAATTTCACAGCTGAGTTCTTGGGATGGATTTGTTTGTGTGAATAGGAAGCATTTTATACTATATTAACAAACGTGGCGAAATGGCTGGTTCAGCGCACGATTCATTCATTCAGCATAGGCTGGCACTGTATGTGCGCAAAGTAAATGTATTTGTTTACAGTAACTGTCCTATAAGCCCTGATGCTCATTGAGCATGTCCGCACAAATATCACACTGTAGTGACTTTCTTTTTCTTTGCTGGTTAAACGACACACGCTGTGTGAAGTAATTAATGTCAATAAACACATGCGTAAAGTTGGACATGTGTCTTCATCAGCCTTCCTGGCGCAAGAAAAGGCAAATGAAAATCGTAAATCCATTTCACATAATTTATTTATGGAGTGCATTGTCTACTTTCATTTGGGATGACAGCGGTCATCGTGTAGAAGAACATTAACATGTTGGGCCGTAGATTTCCTTCTCCATTTTAAGTAAAATAAACTCAAAAACACGACGCTGGAAAAGATGGATCTTCAAGTAGAGTTGTCTTTAATTCACTTCAGAACAAAGCAAAAGAAAAACAACCCGAGTCGCAACAGAGTAACAGAGCGGCTGCGACTAACTTCATATCATCAGTGTGTTGCTTATATACTGCTCAGTGTGTACTTTCCCAGAACTTTCCCACCCTGTGACCTTGTCTTCTGCCAACCGTCCTGCATCCATGCTTTCAGCACTGTTTCCACCAGTTTTGCTCCCATCTGCCTATGGCTTTTTCAACAGGCTGCATTGAACTCCCATTCATTTTTAGAGGGCTTCTTCCATCCCTTTCTGGTGGGTTTTCACTCCCATCGCAAGTGAAAAACACCAGGTGTCAGGTGGTGAGGGTTCATACACAGTTCATTCTTGCCTCATCCACTTCGTACACTCTCATCCTTTAGGTAAAATGAGTATAATGTGATGTATATAAGCTGGTGATGACAGTTGACAGTGAAAACGCCACAGTGGGATAAGGCCACATAAGAATATAAGAAAATTATTACATTCTAACTATTCAAATCAACACAAATTAACATAATATGAAATCCATTCACATGATGACAAGGATTATACTTAAAGTGGTGTAACATACTTTCCATTGGTCTTGTTGTTTTCAAACTTATATGTCACAAATCATAAAAAATTCCACCACAGTCGGCTTCACGTCCACCTTTATATATCACACACACACACGCCCACTCCCCTTTGTGATGGTGCCAGAACACCGCAGAGCGAGAGAGAAAAAAAGATTAAATTGCTGTTTCTCACAGTGTTTCATGGTGTTATCTGACTGCGAAGAGAAGGAAATCTTCGGTGCAGGCCTAATTTACATTGATCTGCATATTTAAATGGAGACGTGGACAGGGAGGAGTTCAGCACGTCTACATGAGGCTCAATTCCAAGTTGATTGGGATGTACAAAGGAAAAGTGTTTGGATCCATGCGTACGCACACTTTGATACATCTGGATTTTTTTTATGCGTTCGACAGTTTCTGGATTTGGGCGTACGCCAAGATTTAGTATGAAATCCACGCAAGTCTTGATACATGAGGCCCCTGGTCCTTTCCCCATTTTTTGTACAGGAGAGATCTGAACAAGAACAGATGTGTTGATTGCATTCTCATGCCACCCACCCACCCAGGCTGTAACTGACACCAACCCTGCCGTGTCTTTACTGTCTCCCAGCGGGGTCGGTGTGCAGGTTGGATGGAAGAGGCCCCTGGCCTCCACCCACAACCTCTCCTCGACGTCCATTTCACATGTTCTGAAGAATTGAGCCTCTTTGGGTATTAGCAAGAGGAAAGGAGGGGAATACCCCTCCAGGGTATAGCCCTTAAGGCAGTAATTGCCCCCCTCTGAGAATTTTCCTGGAGAATTGCTCAAAGAGTGTTATTTTAGTCAATGTGTGGCCATCGCTGATCGCCGCCAGGATGTTTTCCTTTGTTGTCACTGCCCTCACTCTGCCCTCTTCGAAGGCCCAGGCAGTGACCTTTGGTTTGGTCACCATATATAAGACCTTGATCCTTAGAGGACTCGGGTGGTCATACGGCTTCTCTGCCCAGCTGTGGAGAATCCTCTGCAGAGCCATTCTAAAATGATAAATAGAGACAACGGAGAGATTAGCAGTGATAACTGCATCTGTCTTAGAGTGTGTGTGTGTGTGTGTTGTATTTGTTTTTATAGATGTTCAATACATTTTCTACTCTTCTTGATATGTTGTCTGTATCCAATGATTGTTGAAATAATCCCGTGTGACCTCAGCTGTGTCACAGTCGTTACTCAGCTGACCAGCTTGTTGAGCATTAGTGTAAAGTTAATGCCGATTCAAATATCCCCAATTTCTGCATAGGAGAGATCTGAACAACAACATATCTCATGTTTATCAATCAATCAATCAACATATCAGTCATTTTACTATTCAATCATTGTTATCACACACACACGCACACACACACACAGATTGATACTGATATATAGTATTGAATAATATCATTATCTCCGCCACAACCTCAGACTAAATTATGTAGCCTAAGTCATCATTGTAGTTTTTGTGATTTATTTTAGCACTTCGTGAAGGGAGAAATGTAGCTTCTTTTATTTTTATTACTCAATCTGCATTCTATTAATGTAGCTAACAGTAATTAAAAATCATTGTGAAGGCAGCAAAGAAGTCGGAGCCAGGATTCGAACCAGGGTCACAAGGAGTAAAACTATCTAGAAGACAACATACTTAACCCCGGTTCCAGGGTGCCACAATCAATAATCATGTCTGTATGGGAACCGCTCTGTGCAGCGTTGTTCTGCAGCACGAGTCAACCTGCTTCGTTGCCATGAGACGATTGGAGTACCGCTGCTGAGAGCACAAGCATATTATGGGATGTTTAAGTTTGTAGCGAGCCGTTGATTTAAAAAAATAATGCAGGTGACTTTCAGCACACACACGTGCACGGGTCGCCGGTCTGTGTGTCTCCTGTTTCACAGGGAGCGTTTTACGTCATAGACCGGTTCGTTTGGTCAGATGTGAACACAGCGATCACGCTCGTTGTGTAATAAAACAAGCGAGCCGAGATCGCTTGGGTGAGGTGGTCTCGGCTCGTTTCTATCCGAGCCCTGGAGCGGTTCGTTTGTAGTGAGAACGTCATCGACACATGTATCGGAACAAATTGACTGGTTACCTAGCAACCGGAGGAGGAGGACCACGGGCAACTGCTCTAAAGACCTAATGGAGCATCAACGGCGTGCCATCCTGGCCTTTTTCTTAATTTTACTTTGGTTTATGTACCAAAATTAACAAACCCGTCTGTACAATGAGTACAGACGCAACAGGATGCGCAGCAACAATATGATGCTGCCCATAATCAGACATCTTGCTGAAAGGAGGACTCGCCGCTGGAGAAGATACCGTTATGTAACCTGTGCTGCTCTACCGCCGTTCTTCCTCAGACAGCCAAGGTAAAGGCCCCCACATACTCGGGTGTACATGTGTCCGCGGATGTCCGCGCGTACTGGAGGCGTACTGGAGGCATATGTTACAGGCCTCACGATGAGTCACCTGGTCTCAGAAGATAATTTGCCCTGTTTTACAGGTAAAGAAGAGACAGAAGTCATTCCATGCGTTCTCCATGGCAGGCTGGTAGCTGTCTTTTATTCAACAGAATATTACTATTTTCTTCTTTTGCATTCTCAGTTATTCCCTGAAGAATTAACTGTACATATTCCATAAATCAATAAACTCAATCATGTTCCCAACACAGGATATTTGTGTACACTTAGGTTTCTATTGCAATTCAAATATACAGTCACTCATGAAACAAAATGAAAATAAATGTCCAGGAGCCAAAGCAAAGCTAGCGAAAACATCGTCTTTTACGCGTCTCCCTGTTTACCTCGCGATTTCTACATCCAAAACTTCATTTATACATTCAACAGGTTTTCGACCGTCCTTATACCTGAGTTGTGGTCGTTTAACACACTTTACTAACCTGTTTTACAGGTAAAGAAGAGACAGAAGTCATTCCGTGCGTTCTCCATGGCAGGCTGGTAGCTGTCTGAAGATGTCAGGCTGACAGTGTGTCCATATCACCACAGGGATCTCCCTCTTGTGGTGGAATTATCGACCTACACTCTGACACTTTCTCAGAAAACTCATTATATTGGCTCACCTCTTTCATACAACATGTAAAATATAATCATTTAAAATTGTTAAACATACTCAATGACCAAAGTTGATGTCCATCAGACCCAGTTGCTTGCAAAAAATAATGTGTTCGCGGACACGTCATCAGTGTCACACAATAGACTGCTCAGCGGGAAATCGACCTGTTTTTATTGTGACCAGGGGTGAAAGTAGGCCGGTTGATTCATCTAGCTGTAATGAAAACTCAGAGCTCTGAGTTCCAGGAAGATCATGAGAGAGAGGCTGCCTCCACTCTGAGTCAGAAAATAGATCAATAAAAATATATAGTCTTGAAAACTGCTTTGTCTGTTAATAAAAACTAATTTTAATTAATCCACCATGTTTCTGAACTGTCCGCTGCTGGGACAATAAGTTTTCAGTTATAAACGGCAATGTGGCTTTTGCCAAAAGACCGCTGAATATGATGCTTCCAGCGCTTTTTTTGATGTTGTTGTGGCCTTTTGCATTTTCTCTTGTGATGACTTAAAACCGAAAAAAAAACTCCATTGTTTTCTAGACTGCTCATTTCCACGTCCAAGATAGTGGAATGATGGGATGGCTTTGTCACCTTGCTGCTGAGAGTCATAAGCCTAGGTTGTGTGTGTGCATCAAAAGAGGGAGGGGCGGGGGGATCCTGTGATGTGCTGAGGTCTCCCATTCGGAGATGCTCCGCCGACCCAGAGTGCTCTCACTGCAGGGGCATTTCTGTGATTCCTTTTTTTCCTGAAGTTCTTCATTTCATTTCTCTGACACCCTCGAGTTGCTCAGCAATTTTCCATCCTTTAACTTTCAATTCTCAAGTTGTGGTTAACAACATGAATGAACTGTGACAGGATCCTTTTTCTTCTGATCCTTCTGTCGTGATGTTCATAACAAGCATGGTTCATCTCGCATGGTCAGCATTCAACGTCACAGTGTTTCCAACATGACACCAACTTCAGCAGAGCAGCAGAGAAGTGAGTTTAGTGTTACTAAACATACATACTTTATATTCAAAATATTTATGAATACACTCACAAACAAAACCTATTTTAAATTGTGTATAAATTTTTTTTAAAGGTTCAGAGGCTGAAGCTGCTCAGTTTTAATATAATTTATTGTGATTGATTGGCTATTTTAAAAATATGACTGGATGAGAAATTAAACTGTGTTTCGACAAAATCAAACACATTTATTGATGATTTAATTTAAAGGAACCATGGTAGCCTATAAGATCATGTGTACCGGCAAGAGTTTGAAACTACTTTCACCCCTGATTGTGACGCCGTATGCCTGACTATGAAAGCTCATAGTCCGTTTCTACATCCAAAACTTCATTTATACATTCAACAGAGTTTGTGGGGGGCCTTGAGCTTGTTATAGCCTGTTCTGAATTATGTAAAGATTTAAGCCTGGACGTGTTAGGGTTTTATTTTATTTGAACTAAGTTGTTACACAGTTTTATAAACACCGACTGTTGATACCGCTTAAATGTAGCGTTTCTTGTTGCCATGAAAGTCACAGACATTAGTCTTTACGGTGTGATACCAAAGTTGAGGCTAAAATTTTTTATTTTATTTTTTTTTATCTTATTTATTTATTTAACAAGAATGGCTAGGTCAGGGTTCGACAATAACGGTTGCCCGATTGCCCGGGGCAAGTAAAAATAACCGGCGGGCAGGTAGAACCTGTTCAGACTTGCCCGGTCGGACTCCGACAAATTCGTATCATCTGTCTGCTGCTGTGGAGGCGGCAGTTGCAGTGTGCTGCTTTTTTTGTGTGTGTGAGTGTGTGTGCTTCGATTGGCTGAGCCTCTGTGCTGACGTGCTGACGTGGGGCAGAGCGTGTTATAGCCTGTTCTGATTATGCGGATTTAACAGAAATGGCGGACGGCTTTAAAAAAGAATGCACTGATTGCACTGTTTTATAAACAGACTGTTGATACCGCTTAAATGTTACGTTTCTTGTTGCCATGAAAGTCACAGGACCAAATCAATCCGGTGTGATACAAAGTTGAGGCTAAAATTTTTTAAAGAAAATCCTCCATCATTTTATTTAAAGGCAACAATGACTTGCAACTGCTATATGGCCTGATTGCTTTTATTCCTCATTTGAGAATGTTAATCAGGGCTGTTTGATCGCACTTTCTGGATAGGTTTTGTAGTGGTCCTATGTGTCCTCCGGGAGCCTTTCTATGTGTCCGACGGAGGAAAAAGTCTGTTCACTCCCTCAGGATTTTCTCCACTTTTGAGGTTCTGACTCAAACGCGACTCTGTCAGCACGAGACCGGGCCGAATCATCAGGAACTGCTGACACTTATGAACTCCATCCCGGCACCTAATTATAACTTCACAAACACTGAAATTTAGCAAACTGTGATTAAAAGAGCATTTTATGAGATCGCTGGCACCTGAGCCACTGCGAGTCATTTCACATGGTGCAGTGAGGACTGCATGTGAATGCTGCATTCAGGTGCAGTCATTTTGAATCACTGACTGAACAAACCAGATGTCATTTTAGTCATCTGCCTTGAGTCCATAATACATTATGTTTCTTTAGTGACCTGGATATAAATTGAAAATGCAATTACATCAATTGTGTTGAAATATATAACGCAATATGTCCACCAAATATGTAGTTTAGGCTAATCTGGCAATAAATATTATGTTTCAATTTGATTTCGAATCATGTGGCCCTTCACTCACTTTATCGGAGTCAATGTGGCCCTCTGGAAAAAATAATTGCCCACCCCTGGTGTACGGGTAAATTTCTTTCTTTCTGTCTTTCTTTTTATTTATTCCAACCAAGGCAATTTCACAATTTGACAATGTCACAACATTTCTTTCATTGGTTGGAAGAGAGCAGGGAGAAGTTTCATATGAAATGTAATGAAAAATAAAAACAGCTTTCTGACAGAAGAAGTGTTGTGTAGTGTTGTCTACAGTCAACAGATAATGGATTTTAGTAAGATATAAGTCTTGAAGAAAATTTGCATTTCACCGGTGCAGACAAAAAGAACCTCTTAGGCAGGGCAAGTAAGAATTTAGGCAGGGCAAGTAGATTTGAAAGTACTTGCCCGATTGATTTAGGAAAAACACTAATGAATACGGACCCTGAAGGTGTAAAACCATATGAAATAGATGCTCCAATTCACCAGTTGTTCCTCATTTGAGAATGTTAAATAGCACTCATCTTGGTTTGATCTTCATGTTGACAAGCAGAAGAAGAGGCTTTATTGAACAATAATATAAAAATAATTATGTGGTATCATTTATAAAACACATAGCTGCATAGCTGAACAAGCCTGTCAGGTCATGATCATGTTAGGTCAGGCTAGTTGATGTCCAATAGAATAGAAAATACTCTTATTTAGAAGGGAAATTCAGGTTGTCCGGAAAAAAGAAATCACTGAAGGCCACATGTTTTTGTCACATTGCTGTGGCCTAAATCAAGCTGTGTCAGTGTGATTGTAATACATTATGTTTTGTTTTCACCACAGAAGCATATGGGTGTATCCACACACTACATCTTGGTGGCCACACATCTTCAGCACCTGGACTGACCATGAATGGCTGTCTAACTTCAGGATGCACAGAGCAACCTTCTTTTACTTGTGTGATGCAATCCGGCCTACAAATACAACAGATTCAGAAAGCCAGTGCCTGTTGAGGTTCGAGTTGCTACCTGTATCTGGAGACTGGCAACAAACGTGGAGTACCGTTCTCTTTCCCACCTGTTTGGCGTTGGCCTGTCCACCTGTTGTCTTATAAAACAGGAAGTTGTCACTGCTATAAACACTGTTCTAAAGTCACGGTATATTAGAACACCCTCTGCTGCTGAATTTAAAGTAATTAGCCAAGGATTTCGAGGCAAGCGGAGATTCCCCCAAGTAGCTGGTGCTATTGACGGAACACACATTAACATTAAGGCCCCTCCTAATGTACCAGTCGATTACTGTAACAGAAAAGGGCATTATTCAGTTGTACTGCAGGGTGTGGTGGACAACAAATTAAGGTTTTGGGATATAAATGTTGGACGGCCAGGAAGGATTCACGACGCCCGTGTATTTGCCCTTTCAAGGCTGTATGAGCGAGGAACCAGGGATGCATTGTTGCCAAGGATGGAGGAAAGAGTTCAAGAGGTGGACGTGCCGCTTGTTATTTTAGGGGATTCAGCCTACCCCCTGCAGCCATGGCTTATAACACTGTACCACGAGGTCAGAGGAGTAACTGAGGAGGAGATACATTTCAACCATCGCCATAGCCAGGCACGCATGACAGTGGAGCGCGCTTTAGGACGCCTAAAAGGCAGGTGGAGGTGTCCCCTGAAGGTCTGTGATGCCCATATTACCCTGGTCAGCCAAATTGTATGTGCATGTTGCATCCTGTACAACATTTGTGAAGTTCACAGTGAACAATACTTTGATGGGGATAATGGGATGAGTGAAGAGGATGGGGACAATATTGAAGCAGTTGTGATGCAACAACAGCAGGACAATGCGAGGGCTAATGACTTTAGAGATGCACTTTGCAGACATTTTGCCAGTCTGTAGTGTCCCCCCATGTCAGTCTCTCCCCTATTTCCACCGTCCCTCATCTGCACAAATAAAGAAAATGAAAATACTTACTTTTCTGTTTCAACACAGTTTTATTACACTGAGTAAATATAGCATTCATTGTAAAAACAAACTGCTAACAACAAAATTATTTGACTTAAAAACATTTTTCTCTTTTTGCAAAAAGCAGTGTTTATTTGTAATCCCTCATTGTGGACGAGACTAATTTCAACACAAATTCTTTGATAACTTCTACATGCTTTGAGCTGGAAGCCTGAATGTTTCAGGGTTTTATCAGGGGCCTAGGGACATCCAGGATTTGCAATTTCAGACCAATCCGACAATCAGAAGGGGTCAAAAGCAAGGTTATAATAGTTTGGGATTTTTAATTATAGTTTAGTTTTAGTTAGTTTTGACTTATTTTTCTCTAAATCAGTTAGTTTTTATTAGTTTTTAGAGCGGGTTTGCTAGTTTTAGTTTTTTTCTATCAGCTTAGTTTTAGTTTAGTTTTGATTAGTATTAGTTTAGTTTTTTCATACTTTGGGTTATTTGTAAGTTGAAGGATTCAAAAAGATCAGAGCAAGTATTGTGTAATAAAACTCAAAAGATACCATTTAACAAATGTGTTCAGTTACTGCAGTTTTTCTGACATAGCAGTGCTATAAAGTAACAAAGCCTCCAGTAGCCTACCTCACATGTTGTATTGTATTTAACATAAAGTGAACACAGCAAATGTTTTGGACATTTAAAGTGCACTTTTATCTGGTAGTGCACAGAGCCAGTGTCATGACATTAAAACTGAAGTTTGCAAGTCTGCCTGTGTACGCTCCTTCATGGGTCCACCTGCTCCTCACATCCTGACAGCCAGACAGCTGATAATATACAGGTTACGTCTCCACCTGCTCCTCACATCCTGACAGCCAGACAGCTGATAATATACAGGTTACTTCTCCACCTGCTCCTCACATCCTGACAGCCAGACAGCTGATAATATACAGGTTACGTCTCCACCTCAGCTTGATGCTGATGTGCTCAGCTTTTCTATGTTAACCTTACAATGCCTTCAGAACTGGTTCAGGATCAGGCATTTGTATTCCAATAAAATTCAAAATAGGTAGCCTCAAAGGTTGCAGAGCAGTGGACAGAAATATGAAATTTTTTTCAAAAAGTGACTGATATTGAATCTGATGCCCCCAAATTTGAATTTGAAAATGGCGGGAAAACACGTTTTCTGCGATATCTCAGCAACCGTTTGGCCCAGAAGGCCAATTGTCGGATATATGGATCAGGGGGAGAGTGTCCACCGACCTGCCGACCTTCGGACCCCTGGGAGGTCAGGGGTCACCGTAAAGGGTCAAAACACTAACTTTCCCTTTATGTCGTCTAGCCAAGTCAGTGCTGAGATCCGGATTGAAGTAGATGCGGGACCCGTTGAGCTCCACTTTCTTTTTCTCCCTGGCCAGTCGGATGATTTTCACCTTGTCTTGAAAGTTGAGCATCTTCACTATAATGGGCCCCCTGTCATTCGGACGCTGTGTCAGTGAGCGGTGAGCTCTTTCAATGATGGGAGAGTAGGGAAATTCTCCCGGCCCAAAAGTGACGGGATCAGCTGAGACATGAAGCGGATCATATCGACACCGTCTGCAGACTCAGGGATTCCAATTACGCGGAGGTTTGAACGGCAAGACCTTCTCCAGATCATCCACCTTCTCACATAGGTGAGTGTTATCTGCTTCAAGTGCTCTCCCCTCTAGCAACTCGACTTGTGATCCCAGTGTGTAAAGGGAGGTCTGTATACTAGTCAAGCCAGTCTGGATAGGATCCACTTTTGAATTAATGTGGATCAGCATTTCCGTCTTACTCTTCTCAATGGCGTCCAGCAAACTTTGTAGCGTTAAAGTTGCCATTGTTGCGCCCTCCAGATACAGAGAGAGTTCACCAGGATACGACTGAAAATACCTAGACTTGGCTAACTAGTAAAAGTTTCATTTCATTTCATAACCTTTATTTAGTCTCGGAGATATATTGAGGAACAACCTCATTTGCAATATAGCCGAGATGATGAAAAGACAAAACAATTGAGATGTACATAATATTCAGACATAACAATAAGCATAACTTGAAAACAAAAGTAAAAGTGTAGTTAAAAGCAGGTACAGTTAGAGGTAAAATATGATGTAATTATCGATTTAAATTGCCCAATTGATAAAAGTGAGGTGAGTTTCAGGTGATTTTGCATAGAGTTCCAGGTTGAAGGTGCACAGTAAGAAAAGCTGGTCTTTCCAAGCTCAGTTGATCAATTGCATAAAATTGCAGTATTGTCAGCTACAAAAACAGAGCAGACAGAGCAATCGAGACACGTACTCTCACACTGCAGCCATCTTGGAACACTGACCAACAGTCTCAATATAGGCCAAATTTGAATGCTTGAGCTTTTGAACAAGGGTAACCCATCAATATTTATCTGTAACTTCAATGTAAAACAATCAGTAACAGAGTCAATGATCTGTGACAGTGTGCTCTTGATGGAAGAAAATATACCAAAATAGCCTAATAATACTGCCCCCCAACCTTCTTCTGAATAATGTAGCAAGAGTCTTAAGGATAGTTCTAGCATCTTTTGGCAGCTCAGGGTGGAAAATCACAATATACTCAGAAGCGCTGAGAGCGCAACAAGTGAAACACCAAAGGTCAGGGCCCATTTAGAGATACTTTCCCTGAGGCTACTTCTTGGCTCGAAACATCATCTGACAAGTCTGAGTCTGGGTCTGAGTTTGAGTTTGAGTTTGAGTCTGGGTCTGGTCTACTACACTGGGGAAAGTCCATTTGTTCATCCCTGCTTTCATCCATATCTTGATGGACAGGTATATCCATGTCTATATCAGATGCAGTGTCCCCCAGCACAGTGTTGTAGTCATTGGTCATTTGTCGTAGCGTCCTGTCAAGGTCTCTGCGTGCACGCCTTCTCAATGTTGACCGGGAGACCACCCTCGTCTCCATGGTTCACTCACTTCTCACAGAACAGCCCAATTGGAGGAGAAAGCATTTAGATACAGTGTTTTCTACAATACATGGCAATGTTTTCAGTCAATTTAAGAGGTACCAGTAACTTAAAGTCATGCACCCTCTGCTAGAGCTGTCATTGTAATCATAATCATCCATCCATCCATCCATCATCTTCCGCTTCTTCCGGGGCCGGGTCGCGGGGGCAGCAGTCGGAGCAGGGATCCCCAAACTTCCCTCTCCGCTGACACTTCCTCCAGCTCTTCCGGGGGCACCCCGAGCCGTTCCCAGGCCAGCCGAGCAACGTAGTCACTCCAGCGTGTCCTGGGTCTTCCTCGGGGCCTCCTCCCGGTGGGACATGCCCGTAACACCTCACGAGGGAGGCGTCCAGGGGGCATCCTATACAGGTGCCCGAGCCACCTCAGCTGACTCCTCTCGATGTGGAGGAGCAGCGGTTCTACTCCGAGCTCCTCCCGGGTGACCGAGATCCTCACCCTATCTCTAAGGGAGCGCCCCGCCACCCTGCGAAGGAAGCTCATTTCGGCCGCTTGTAATTGCGACCCTGCTCTTTCGGTCACTACCCAGATTTCATGACCATAGGTGAGGGTAGGAACGTAGACCGACCGGTAAATTGAGAGCTTCGCCTTTCGACTTAGCTCCCTCTTCACCACAACGGACCGATACAATGACCGCATAACTGCAGCCGCTGCACCGATCCGCCTGTCGATCTCGCGCTCCATCCTTCCCTCACTCGTGAACAGGACCCTGAGATACTTGAACTCCTCCACCTGAGGCAGGATCTCTCCCCCGACCTGAAGGGTGCATGCCACCTTTTTCCGGTCGAGAACCATGGCCTCGGATTTAGAGGTGCTGATTCTCATCCCAGCTGCTTCACACTCGGCTGCAAACCGCCCTAGTGCACGCTGCAGGTCCTGGCTCGAGGGAGCCAGCAAGACAACATCATCCGCAAAAAGCAGAGATGAAATCAAGTGGCTCCCGAACCGTACCCCCTCCGGCCCTTGGCTGCGCCTAGAAATTCTGTCCATAAAGATGATGAACAGAACCGGTGACAAAGGGCAGCCCTGCCGGAGTCCAACATGCACCGGGAACAGGTCTGACTTATTGCCGGCGATGCGAACCAAGCTCCTGCTCCGGTCATACAGGGACCGTACAGCCCTCAGCAGAGGGCCTCCGATCCCATACTCCCGGAGCACCCCCCACAGGATGCCACGTGGGACACTGTCGAATGCCTTCTCCAGATCCACAAAACACATGTGGACTAGTTGGACAAACTCCCATGAACCCTCGAGCACCCTGCGGAGGGTATAGAGCTGGTCCAGTGTTCCACGGCCAGGACGAAAACCGCATTGTTCCTCTTGGATCCAGGGTTCGACTATCGGCCGAATTCTCCTCTCCAGTACCCTGGAATAGACTTTCCCCGGGAGGCTGAGTAGTGTGATCCCCCGATAGTTGGAACACACCCTCCGGTCCCCCTTTTTGAAGAGGGGAACCACCACCCCGGTCTGCCAATCCAGAGGCACTGTCCCCAGCTGCCACGCGATGTTGCAGAGGCGTGTCAGCCACGACAGCCCCACAACATCCAGAGACTTGAGGTACTCAGGGCGGATCTCATCCACCCCCGCTACCTTGCCGCCGAGGAGTTTCCTAACTACCTCGGTGACCTCAGCTTGGGTAATGGGTGCATCAACCTCTGGGTCCTCAGCCTCTGCTTCCTCGGTGGAAGGTGTGTCAGTGGGATTGAGGAGATCCTCGAAGTATTCCTTCCACCGCCCGACGATATCCCCTGTCGAGGTCAACAGCCCCCCCCCCTCCACTGTAAACAGTGTTGGCGGAGCACTGCTTCCCCCTCCTGAGGCGTCGGATGGTTTGCCAGAATTTCCTTGGGGCCGCCCGGTAGTCCTCCTCCATAGCCTCCCCGAACTTTTCTTATTACAACTTCAAGTTCAAATATTTTTTGTACCTTAAGTCAGAAGAAGAAACTAACATTCCCATTAAAAAAAACTTGGGAGCTATTTTAACATTTAGCAACACAACATGAACATGTAAACAAAATTGTCTTGACTTAGTACTTTTCTTTTTCAAATTTATCTTAAAATTCATTACATTCTTGGTTCTTAAAAATAATTCATCACAACAGAGTACAGCATGAAATACAAAAAAAAAGCAGCTGTTTAATATTTTTATACTCCTTTCACACCTCATTGAACAGCAGCCAGTCATATCTGGTGAGCTGGGCTGCACGCTGGTGGGGCTCTGGCTCAGAGATGGCACTGATAAGCTGGTCCTTACTGTACATAATACAGTCTTGCTTCGCAGGCCATTTGAAAATGTTCTTCCCACTTGTCTGCACCATGCAGTTGACTTCGATCAACTCCTCATTTAGATTTGTGATTTGCCCCACAAATGGCTTCTGGTCATATCGGACAATGACAAATTTCCCTACAGTGTACTCACGCTCTTCCTCCTCTTCCACTCCACTCTCTGGCTGGGTCGCTTGGACTTCAGAGGCAAGCTCCAAACATGTTGACGGATTGTCTGGCCTCATCTTGCTTGGCGAGAAGCAGTGGCACATCTCTGGGAACTTGCAGAAACAGCTCAGATCCCTATAGAAGATCTCACCGACAGAGAAGGAAAGTATTTGGTGCGTTTTTAATATGCCAGGTACTTTTGGGACAGACGGTGGCAACATCTCATCGAACACCTGGATATCTGCCTTCTTCGATCCACTTGAATCTTATGTTTGTGACCTCTTTTTGGTAGGAACTCATAGACATCCTTTGGGCTTTTAAGGTCTTGCCCCCCCATGGACATGGTTGTCTGCCATCCGTTTCACTGCTCCCCCAACTCCATCAGGAGCACCTTTCCCATGAGCTCTCTCTGAATAGTTCCACGTTATTTGCTTTAGCCCCCATGTGTAGTGTACGCTGCTTAAAAGGTAACAGTTAGCCCTGTTCCTGTATTGTGTGACTGGACCATCACTCAACACATGAAGCGTGTCAATCTTGTGGCCAGAGTTCTCCATAACATCCTGTACCACTGGTTTAAGGTGGGCCCACACAGCTCGTTCGTTGTGGCTGAGAGAGTCGGAGATTGTGGCATAGGATTGTGAGCCTGTGGATGTGTATGCCACTGCTGTATGGATAGTTGCCTGCTTTCGGTTTCCTCCAAAATGAAATGTTTGAATTTCAGTGTTAAGTTTGCAGGCATAATTTTCGGAGAAATCCACTTGCAGGATCATTTCGGGTTTTTTTACATTTTCTTTAAGATGCCTGAATTGTTGGGCCTGGTGAATCCAATTAAACTGATGGATGGCTGGGGGAGTATAGAATTGGTGGAGGGAGGGGGATTATAGAATGGGGGAGGGGGAGGTCAGCGGTTAGTAGGTCAACCTAGAGGAGCAGGATGTTGCTAACATGCCACCACGGGCTCGGAGGGGAATAACACTAGTGTATCATCACAAAATATTGGCGAAATGAACGAGTTTTGCGGCGGATAATGTGTTATTTAGAGGCTGCATTGGGTGCCACGTGTTCTCGCATTATACGGATATACGCGCCGCTCGATTGGGGCTAATTTCGTCAAAACGACTCCAACTGACACCAAACTTGTCAGGGTGAGTAAATGATAGTATTTGATGCTAGAAATAAGGTCCAGGTTGTAAAAAACTAAAGTTATCCTTTAATGACCATGAGAACACAATGTAGGCCTATTTAAGATCAACATTGCATGTAAATTGTGAAACAAATGTAGCAATCTCGCTATTAAACATAAAAATGTCCACAGGTTGCATAAAGTTTACAGTCATTTTTTATTGATATAGCATATAACCTGCAAATAAAATCACAGAGAGTGCCGGTCGTGTTTGAATCCAGGGTTTCAGTGAATTTAAGTTTGCAATTTTATATATATATTAAAGCACGGACATGGCCTCACACACACACACACACACACACACAGACCACAGTTACTCTCTCTCTCTAATTAATAAATGAATGAACATTATTTACCTGTAGCTGCAGGCTGCTCCGTCTCGCCATCTCGCAGTAGATGAATCTGATGGCTTTTAACCTCCGCTCTGGTGCTCTCTGGAAGGAATCGGAGATCTTTAAATCTGGCGCGGATCCAGTGTGTTTATCAAAGCTTGGTCGCAGTGCTGAGGCACCTGGTCGCAGGTGTTGAGACCTAGAAATAACATGTATTATTTAATTTACATTTTTATATTTTACATTTCTATAATGTAGATGTCAGTGAGCTAAAGAGCTGAAAAAGTAACCAGAAGCTATTTAAACTGTGTTTTCATTTTGTTTTTATTTAATATTTTTCGGACTGAGGTCAGAGGTGACGTGATGTCATCAGCCGGCGCGCAGCAGAGTTGTTGTTGTTTACATCAGAGAACGTGTGCCTCCCTGCGTCTGTGTATGCTCGTTAACAAAAAAAAGTGAAACGAACCGGGACAAATAAAGTTGCCAAACGTGAGACGGAGTCATGTCTGCTTGAGAGTGCAACACAGGCAGCTCAGTGTCGGTGGCTTTGTTACTCACTGGTTTCTGTGTGTTAGCGATGGTACAGGCTGAGGCCAGTATACAACAGTGTTGTTCACCTCCTCTCTCCTGCAGTGATCAGTGTCAGCAGCTCCTTAGATGATTGTGCTCCAGTCTAATCAGTACGCCTGAAACTCATCCAGTGAGTAATAAGTGTAATTAAAATGCGTTAATTTTTAACGCGTTATTTTTTGTGCAATTAATTAATTGTAATTAACGCGTTAAAGCCCCGGCCCTATTGAAAATATATCCGATTAATGGTATGCAATTAAGCTAGGAAATATAGGGAAGTAAAAGTGAAAGTTGTCAAAACATTCAACTCCAGACAAGTACAAAGTATCCCAAAATATACTTAAGTACAGTTGTGAAGTATTTTTACTTTGTTACTATTAGGGATGTCACGATTACCCGAATTCACAATTAATTGCGATAATAAGCGCTACGATTAATTGATCGTAACGTCTCCTGAATATGAGAAAGTACTATTTGATGCTCTGAATAAGGTCCAGCCTCGTTGAAATTCTCATCCTTTAATGACCATGGAATCTAACTGCATGGAAGTTCAGTGTTCAGTGTTTTCAAACAAATGTTTCAACCCTGTTCAAAACAGCAGCAGGAGGAGTTTGTTTGATTTTAACTCCGATATAGCATGATGACGTTGATGCACGAGATGTCCCATGCTGTTTGTGTCCCGCCGGGGTTTCAGTGAATTTAAGTTTGCAATTTTATTCCGGGCACACGTGGTGCTGAATGTAAACGCACCACACACAGACCACAGTGCAGAGCGTAATTAATAAAGAATGAACGGAGGTGTGCTGTAGAGGTAGAGTCTATAACCAGGCTCTCCTGTAGCTAAATGTGGCTCTTTTAACCCGGCTAGATCTCCATGGTAATTTATGCTTAGGTTATGTTCAGAGTTTCATCCTAAAATCGGCTGTAAAAGGGCGGCTGTTTCACTATTCAACTCATTTACCGCTGCGTCAGCTTAAACTTGCTGAAATCCGCTGCTCAGCTGTTGATCAGACTGCTTCTAGCGTCAGGAGATCGTTTCACTTTTTTTCACCGCTGAAAGAAGTTGTCCACTGCAGCCGCACAGATAATCAGATGGATAGTTGGTAAAGTTAATAATTTCACTTATGGCCGTGAATAGCCTACATTAGTTGTGGTGTTCTGATGCCTGCAGCACCAAGCCTGACTTTCAAAGCGCACAGGGAGCACGGATGTAACAAACCAAGCTTATTTAGTGGGCTGGAGTTTTATATGTGGCAGCATAAAATTAGACAAATGATGATTAAAAATCAAACATCTGGTATAGATGACAATTGATGACTGCAATAATTTAAACAATTCTCCTGGGGGATTAATGACTGGTCCTATATTAAGAGATACTAAATATACAAATACATATTGGGTCATATAATTAGAATATTATTCATGTTTCAAAGGGCAGCTGTAAGTCAAAAAGGAAAGCTGTAAATCAGAAAAAAGCAAGTTTATTTCCCATGTGTGTCATAATTTTCTACTCAGTTTCAAAAGAAGTGTTTTGTGTGATTTTTACATAAAGATAAATGCCCTGACTCCTGTAGCTCTTCACATCTGTTTTCTCTGAGAAATATGTAGCATTTTTGGTTTCATTGTTTTTTTTAGAGCAGTGATGAATTTTGCCACTTTATGTTGGCATCATGAGATAGCAATAAAGAAAACTTTAAGACCTTCAAGGAATGTTTGTGTGATTTTACATATGAATAGAGTTGTGAAATCAATCAACGCGTAATAATCGTGATTATCGTAATATCGTGATAAATTCTCTCACAATAATCGTACTAAGGAAAACTGTAATCGTGACATCCCTAGTTACTATACAACACTGCCATAGCTACGAACAGGTATCTGGCACACCTTGATCCTAGCACGGGGGTTAGCTGTTCCTTCTGCTCTGAGGCTGAGACGTTACATCATCTCTTTGTCCAGTGTCCCAGACTGGAGCCTCTGTTCAGGCTGCTGCAGGGCTGGGTTCAGGGTTTAGGGGAGCACTTCTCTTTCTGTTTGTTCATCTACGGCCCACGCTACTCCGCAAAGAAGAAGGCAACGCACACACTGATCAACTACATCTCTGGTTTATCAAAGTTAGTCATTTGGAAAACACGTGAGAACAGGGTGAGGGGTCAGGGGTCGCAGGAGGTGGTAGCTATGGTAACGGGGATGCTGGCAGCTCGGCTGAGGGTGGAGTTCAGTTTCTACAGGCTGACGGGCCAAACAGAGGGGTTTGTGACGACCTGGGGCCATCATTGTGGATACACCTTTTTTTTTTACACCCTTTTCCCCTCATTTTGTGCGTACACCCTTTTCTCCGCCAAATTTGGGATCTATCAAGCCAAAACCTGACGGGAAAAAGTGCGTAAATTTCCACCCATCTTGACCCTGGCGTACCGAGATTTACACCTTTTTTGAGGAACAGGAGGAATTGGCGACGCAGCTGCTGAGTCAGAGAACTGCAGTGAGAGGCAGAGAGGAGCGGAGTAGTGTTTACTCTAGACTAGTAGTAGTGGAGCGTTGATGCTGGCAATCCAACCCGCTCTGTAACCCGCTCTATAATAACACTAGCTAACTGATAAACAAAGCGGATTGAGATTTTTTGCTTTTTGCTTATAGCCTACACACTCTGAGGGTCCAATCCGACCCCCGTACGGACACGAGTTGAACCATAACACAGGGGAGGGTGTCGGAACGCGCGTAATAAAAAGAAAGAAAAAAGGGCGAGCATAATCAAATGTGGACAGAGAGAGAGAGAGAGAGAGCCCCACCAGTCTCTTTATTGTTAATGGACAGGAGTAAAAACAAAAAAGAAAGAGAAAAAAGAACAAGTTTACTGTCAGTAACGTGTAGCTACAGTTTATTGATGATCATGATCAGCTGTGATCCTCCGCCTCCCTCACACATGTGCGTGTTGAAAGCCTACGGTAAATGATCAGACCAACAACAACAACTGAAGAACTCAGCTGTAGGAAATGACATAAAGCCAGTCCAGCAGAGCTTCACTGTGTCTAGTGGAAAGGCTTCAAAGTAATGGGAACTATCCTGGAAATCCTGCTTTACATTGTTTTAACATCAAGGTAAAATAGGAAAAAAAAAAAGATTTTCTGTGGCAGATGACATCAGATTATTCCTCTTTCTGCTCCTTTTGTTGAGATTTGGGAGGTTTTTGTTTTTATTGTAGCTTATTAATCATTTTTCTGACTGATTTATTGGCCGATGTGGCCGTGTATCTTTCCCCCATCCTCCGCCGTTGTCTTCGCTGTCACTTTGTTGTCATTTTGTAGCCGCTCCACAGAGCGTATAAAAGAGCGTACAGAAAAAGGGTTAGATTTAGGTACAAACAAAAATCCCATATCTATGGGAATATATTGCCTAATATATCACATGATATTTTCCAATATATTGTTCTTTCATGAGGGTAATCTCAGCTTTTATCTCCTCATCATCTCACTACATCTTATTTAACATGGCATGACTTGTTATTTCCTGAACAACGGTATCATAGAAACACATCTGCTGCTTTCTCAACTTCAGTCAGCCATATTTTTATCTGTTGCATCTTTTCACAGCCCAGGCTCAGTGAGCATGACAGAGAGGGAGACCACATGAGTTTTAAAGTATATTAACCTACATTTATTTACAACTAAGATTAAAAGGACGCAGTAAATGAATCTGTTGAGTCAGTAGTGGATGCAGTGTGGTCAGAGAACGTGACTGATTGAGAATGAGCAGGTTGGGTTTCCTTATGTTAAAGAAGGAAAAACACACAGTTGTCAGTGAATTAATAACCAAGACAAACACTGGAGCTCATCAGCTCATCTTACTGATACAAGAATGAAGAGTGGTGAGAAAGAGGGGAAATGATATGGAACTAATATTTAAAAAAAGGGCTCAACAACGCCACCCTGGGAATTTCACCGAGGCAACAATGACTTTTTCATAGGCTACACAAAGCACACAGCACACAGGATGGGAGGATGCCAGCTCCGCCTCCAGCAGCTGAGATCAGATCACTGTGGTGTCGGTTACCGTGAGCAACCTGATAACAGCTGCTGCTCAAGCAGCTCTTCAAAAAAAATAAAGTTATAATCAGTTGCACTTGATGTCACAATGTTGCAACGATGCCATCAGGATCAGCTCAAAGTGTTTACGTTTAAAAACCTCAAAGATTTCCACCAAACCAACAGCAGCTACATTCTTTTCAAAAATGTAGCTCCGATACGGCTGAAACTTAGGTTGCTTTCACACCTAACCAAGCGGACTCGAGTTCGCTTGTGGGGCTGAAAGTTGCAACATTGTTGCATTATCACTTGGTTCGGTTCCACGTTCACACTGCAATTTCTGAACCGCACTAAACTTGTGCACCAAACATTCTGAGCGTAAACAGTCAACGTCACAACAGCTGAAAGCTCGGGGAAATCCCTCCCGACTGACAGACCTGCTGCTGGGTAACAGTAAACATGGAGCAGCATGTGAAGTTGGCTGTTTTGGGGATGTTGTTTCTTTTTTTTATAAGTGCACATGGCTCAGCAAGCCCAGTACGACCACACCGGCCGCCGAGGCGCCGCGGATCGGAGCCCGCTTCCTTCGGCGCCCTTGTTAACCGATGGTGTAGTTCAGATCAGACCCGAAGCGGCCGGCTCGCGCCGTGCAGCGATGGTGTCGAAGTGGAGGTGTGTCGGAATGGAGAGCTGTCCCCTGACAGGAAACGGGAGGCAGAGATGGGGGAATGACATGCAGTATAGGGCCGTCCGACGCGGGACTCGAACTGGGGCTGCCTGCAGCGAGGACTGTAGCCTCTGCACATGGGGCGGGTGCTCTACCAACTGAGCTAAACACCGCCAGACCCCCATTTTCAAGCGGACCAGAGTTCGTTTGTTTGATCCGCACCAGAGTTCGTATGAGCGTTCACACCTGCCCAAACGAACCGGACTATCCGAGGAAACGAACTCTGGTCCGTTTAAAGCGGACCAAAGGAGGACAGTGTGAATGTGCCCTTAAACTCTTTACAAATGATGACGTCATCACTCTGTAAAACCTATTAAACCTATTCAATCTCCTCCCACCGTTTTTGTTCCATTGACACCGAACTTGGCAGAGAGCATCTTCAGACCGTCCTCCACAGATGATCCACACTGAGGTTGGATTCATCAAAAACTGACTCTACAGTGCATGAAAACATTTGACTGTAAACACATACCATCAAATTCATGCTCAATACATTTTCAATCTTTCTGAAAAAAAGAGAATATTCTGGAGTCGTGGTTGATGAAGTTTAACAAATATCAGAATTTTATCTCAAACAGTGAATTTTCTAGAACATGTTGAATTCTGCTGTCATGGAAACAACTGCAGCCAATGTAAGAGTGACGTTTTCTCTTATGAAGCAAAACACTTTGTTAAAAACAAACCACCAACATTTCCATGCTGTCTAGATGCAGTTCATGTATTTTTGTGACATTTTGAGCAGTTGCTGCCACTGACAGTCACATGACCAGAGGAGGGTGATCACGTGACACATGTGGTCACAGTTATCACAGCTCCTGCTGCTTCAACACCCCTCTTACCCACAATCCCTTGTACGTGCACACATTTCCTTGTAATAGCGTGTCAGAGAGAGAGATGCTCATCGATGACTCCATGTGTGCTGCACATAGATGAGACTAAATCTATGAACAACTTCTTTCTGGAGGCGGAGAAGTCGCCTTCCTCTTGTGTGTGTTTGTTGACCAGAGTCAGAACCTCCTCCCATGTCCAACATCACCTGAAAGTGTCTGAACCCAGATGCAGACAGTTTGGCAAAGAAACAAAACAATAAGTATTTATTCAACTAAGAAGGACTTGAAGGTAATCATGAGGGGGCCAACACAGGAAGACAACCTGAACTTCAAAATAAAACAGGAACTAAAGACAGACCGTGACAGAAGGGAGCACACAGGAAGACAACCTGAACTTCAAAATAAAACAGGAACTAAAGACAGACCGTGACAGAAGGGAGCACACAGAAAAAGGACATTAACGAACTTTGCTCATTCTGTAAACAGGCTCCAGAAGATTCTCAGCGTCTTTCTTGGTCATGTCCCCATCTGCAATCCTTTTGGAAAAATGTAACCTATTTTATTCGTCAACATTTTGACCAAAACATTGTCTTAGACTATCAACATGTATTGTTTGGTTTCTCTTCAGTCACGTCTTCCAAATCAAACCAATACTATATAATTAACCTGATCTTATTTCTAGCCAAAGCTCATATTCACAATCGCAAATTTACAAATAACACTTTGCACTGACCGTTTCAGGAACAAAGTCAAACAATACATCAACCTCATCAGTCATTCTGAAAATACGAAAGCCATAAAAACCATGACACTATTTTCTCTTTTCCCATGCTTTTGAATATATCTGTGGTAATGGTAATGTGATATAGTACAAAGATGTATTGTACAAAACATGAAATGTATTTGCTCTATGTCTTCTCCTGCTCTTTATGTAATTGAAACTGCTGTATATCTGTTTGTAACCCCCTCCTCCCTTATTTCATAATGTACCTACAAATGGAATCAATTAATAAAAAATAAAAATGAAAAAAATGAAGGGAGCACACAGGAAGACAACCTGAACCTGAACTTCAAAATAAAACAGGAACTAAAGATAGACCCTGACAGAAGGGAGCACACAGGAAGACAACCTGGCCTTCAAAATAAAACAGGAAGACCGACACAAACTACAAAGTAAAACAGGAAGGCAGACACAAACTACAAAATAAAACAGGAAGACTGACACAAACTACAAAGTAAAACAGGAAGACAGACACAAACTACAAAGTAAAACAGGAAGGCAGACACAAACTACAAAGTAAAACAGGAAGGCAGACACAAACTACAAAGTAAAACAGGAAGACAGACACAAACTACAAAGTAAAACAGGAAGGCAGACACAAACTACAAAATAAAACAGGAAGACCGACACAAACTACAAAGTAAAACAGGAAGGCAGACACAAACTACAAAATAAAACAGGAAGACAGACACAAACTACAAAGTAAAACAGGAAGACCGACATAAACTACAAAGTAAATAGGAAGACAGACACAAACTACAAAGTAAAAAAGGAAGACCGACACAAACTACAAAGTAAAACAGGAAGGCAGACACAAACTACAAAATAAAACAGGAAGACCGACACAAACTACAAAGTAAAACAGGAAGGCAGACACAAACTACAAAATAAAACAGGAAGACAGACACAAACTACAAAGTAAAACAGGAAGACCGACATAAACTACAAAGTAAATAGGAAGACAGATGTAACGGAGGTCCGCGGGTGTGCCACAGTCACGAGGGACCAGTGAGGTGAAGTGACGGGTTGTGGCGGTAGCGGTACCGGAAGTAAACTCACTCACCCTTAAAAGACGTGCTAACCTACCTGCCAAGCGGTTGTCAACCTCTTGGCGAAGCGGTTAGCATCGTCGCCTCCGGTGCGGAAGGTCGTGGGTTCGATCCTCGCTCAGGGCAAGTCCGAACCGAACAACATTGGTCACACTGGTGCCGTGACCCGGATGCCCTGGGTTGAGTGAGTTTAGGGGGGTGAGTGTAACGGAGGTCCGCGGGTGTGCCACAGTCACGAGGGACCAGTGAGGTGAAGTGACGGGTTGTGGCGGTAGCGGTACCGGAAGTAAACTCACTCACCCTTAAAAGACGTGCTAACCTACCTGCCAAGCGGTTGTCAACCTCTTGGCGAAGCGGTTAGCATCGTCGCCTCCGGTGCGGAAGGTCGTGGGTTCGATCCTCACTCAGGGCAAGTCCGAACCGAACAACATCGGTCACACAGACACAAACTACAAAGTAAAAAAGGAAGACCGACACAAACTACAAAATAAAAGAGGACATCAAGGCCAGACCATGAAGCATGGAGTGAACAGCAGCAGCAGGAATCACTCACTGACTATTTGAATTAGTTTCCAGATGTTGAATTTATTGTGACTGTGCTGTTGAGAAACATCCACACACGTCATTTATTGGTTTTGTCTCATGTTAGATGTGTAGCCTGTTCTTCTAGTTCGCACTTTTTGTTGTCAAAGTTGAGGAGAAAGTGACTGTTTAGCCAAGACAAGCCTGGACAAACACAGACTGAGAGGAAAAACTACTACTAGTCTTCTTCCTGTCTGATTTGTCCAACCAGAGTAGGGACAAAGAAATACGGAAGAGATCAGCTACTTCCATTTCCATTTGGTTTTCCTTGAGTTGAAATCCTCATTAAAGGCTGTGATCTGTGAGTCAATGTGCAGCAGGTGAATTCTCTGTGTGCGTTGAGTTGAGTTGATGTCCTGATAAAACCACAGATGTGTTTCTGAGAAACCGTCACTCAGGAAATAACAAGTGGTGCCATGTTAAATAAGATGTAGAGACATGAGATGATGAGGAGATAAAAGCTGAGGTTAACAGAGGAGCAGAGGACGAGTCCAGCAGTCAGAGAGGAGACAGAGACGAAGACAGACGTCTCCATGGACACGGATCACCTGCTGCTGCTGCTGCTGCTGCTGTGGAGCTCAGGTAGGACTGAGGGACATGAGACAGATTCAGAACAGTGAGGGACGACAGAGAGGACAGTCTTCACCTCTTCATGTCACTTAGCATCACAACATTCTACCTTCATCTTGTTTTTATCAACATGTTAAAGCTTCTGACTCTAATATGTCAACTAAATAAAACTAGAACTTCATCCATTTTTCAGATTTCACTTGTGGAAATGTCTGCACATGAGTAGTATTAGAGATCGCCTCCTTTACATATTTAAACATGAAATTAGACAAAACCTGTGATACAAAAAACATCTGTCTTAATGTCAGTGATGAACTTGGGAAATTTCATGGTGATATCTGTTATTTAAAATCTTTACCCTATTCACCTGTACTGTCTCCCCTTTAAAGGGATAGTCCACCCAAAATTCTAATTTCACTCATTATCTACTCACTAGAGCTGTGAGAATTTTCAGAGTCCTCCGTTCCTTCTCTGAGTTACGGGGGGTCCACGCAGCAGGATGTGTCCATATAATGGTTGCTGCCCAACTTTATTGGACCAAAAAGACACACCAGAAAACATCCAGATACCTCCATACTGCTCGTCTGTAATGTCCCTCTTGTATTGAAGCCCCCACGTGAGAAATTGTTCTGTAAAAAATGAAATAAGTCTATATTTGAAGCTTGTTTGTAGCAGAAGCTCCCAGTGTCTCAGTTCACTGCTCTTCCTGTGTCAGTGACCAGCGGAACAATTTCTCATGTCAGGGCTTCAATACAAGAGGGACATTACCAGAGGTGTATAAAGTACTCGAAAAAAGTAACTAAGTAAAAGTAGAAGTACCATAAATAAAAATTACTTTGGTAAAAGTAAAAGTCATGCATAAGAAAATTACTATCCGGCAGCGGATAGTACCGACCGAGACCTGTGAAGGGGGGTGCGGGGCAAGTCGGGACGAACGTGACTATCGTCCTCCTCCGACGGGGCCGGGCGGGGAGGCCGTTTTGTGGAGAACTACGAAAGACACTGCCATTTGCACGCAGGCGATCATTACCAAACAAGTAGGCTGATTATATTTCTATTTTAATTTATAACGTGTAACGAGGTGGCAAACGTAAATGTAACGGAGTAAAAGTACATATTTTTTCTTTTAAATGTAACGAAGTAAAAGTAAAAGTTCTGATTAAAAAAACTACTCCAGTAAAGTACAAATCCCAAAAAAAACTACTTAAGTAGTGTAACGAAGTACATCTACTTCGTTACTATACACCTCTGGACATTACAGACGAGCAGTATGGAGGTATTTGGATGTTTTTTGGTGTGTCTTTTTGGACCAAGAAAAGTGGTATCCATTGACAACCATTATATGGACAAATCCTGCTGCGTGGACCCCCCGTAACTCAGAGAAGGAACGGAGGACTCTGAAAATTCTCCCAGCTCTTAGTCGACATGGGGGGGAGGAGATAATGAGTGAAATTAGAATTTTGGGTGAACTATCCCTTTAAAAGAGCTATAAGCTATGTTAGAAATGTGTGCAGGTAGAGTGATAATAAAACACATCGGCCACAAAGTCTTTTTAAATGTTTTAATAAATAAAAGTTGTGCATGGGGATGTAAAAAGCAGTGGTGTAAAAATGTCACGGTTATCTACCGTGTGTGTGTGTGTGTGTGTGTGTGTGTGTGTGTGTGTGTGTGTGTGTGTGTGTGTGTGTGTGTGTGTGTGTGTGTGTGTGTGCCTCACTGAGGGGCGGGGCCGCGGTGCACACTCCCTCACATGCACGTCCAGAGAGAGAGAGGTACAAGCTGCTGCTCAGTGATAAGTGTGTGTGTGCTGCACAGACGTGGAGCCACTTAGACTTAGACCCAGTTCCAATCCGACCCCTCACGGACTCACTGACTTAGAGGAGCGTTCACGGGAAGTCCGTGAGTGTGTGAGGGCTGTTCCATTGTCAGATCATCAAGTCAGTGAGTCAGTGAATGAGCCCTTACTGCCCCCTTACCGTAAGTCAGCACCGATGCTGACTTTGGCCCAGTTCCAACCCCCTCCTAAAGACTCCAGCCCTGAACCCTCTCTGACTTCAGTCGGGGGGCGACCGCCATTCCGAAGGACCGCCATTCTGACGGCCTGCCAGTCCGAAAATTCCCGAAGGTCCGTCATTACGAACTTCTCGAGGGGCCGCCGTTCCGAATGTGTTTTATTTTGAAAATTGACCGGATTCTCTCGTGGTTTGACTTCCTGCCCGGCTTGACACAACGCGCCGCGGGGACAGCGCCCCCCTGCCCCTCCCCCTCCCCCTCCGCTTCCAAAGTTTCACCCAGGTGCGAGTCTGATGCAGCCGCGGCGCTCCTGCTGAAAATAAATGTCCTTGCTCTGTGCTTTGGTTAGGTTTAGGCAATGTAGAAAGGAGTTGGTTAAGTTTAGTAAAAAGATTAGGTAGAGGCCAATAAAATCATTGTTAATATGTGTCTCCCCCCGGGAGTCGAACCCTGATCCACCACATCAAAAACAGACACTGTAACCACTGTACTACCAACTACTACTAGACACGTTTAATCCCAAATTTTTCCCTGCAAAATTATTGCATGCATTTTACTCCTTAGACCTCCCTAACATATAATATATGATTTTTTTTAAATTTCATGTTGGTTATGTTAGTCAAAATATAGGTTTTATACTCGGCAACGATTGTTGCCGGTGGGAAACTGCATAGTCTAAATTTATCAAAATTCTTCAATTTGACCTTTTTACACATGTATAGAATAAAAATAAGATTAACATGAGTAACATATTATAACTAGGCATGGTTACAAATGTGTAAATTTATTAGATACATTTAGATATCATTTCAATACATACTGAAGGGAACTAACAAGGACAGCAACACAATTCCTGTATGTCATAGTCTCATAAAACGGTTAAATAACCATAGAGCTAAGAGTGTTTGAACTCACAAAATACAGTAAGAACTGATAGAAGTTTGGACTTATGTTAAAATCTGTCGCATCCTCCAGATAGGTCATCTCTGCTTCGCCATTCAGGAGTCTAGCAGGCAAATGGCCTGTTTCGCCGTGGTACTCTCTGTCTGAGCCATCACTGTCACAGTCACTTTCAATTGCATCTTTTTCAACTGTAGGAATGACTGTTATCTGACACACAGCACTTTGAGGTTCTTCTAAGTCTAGAAGATCCAAAATCTCTGCTAGTTTTAAGCTGTGTAGAGAAAAACATAAGAAAAATAGAATAAATAGCTAAAACTTTTGACAAATAGCATAGGCTAATGCTAGACTATGTGTTATGCTAGCGGCAACAAATGTTGCCGTGGTTACATGTACTGTTTTTATGATCAAAAGATGTATGCAGGCATATAATTATCATTATAAATCAGTAGTAGACCCTTTAAATAATATATGTACAAAATATTTCATTTATATTCGTTAATTAAGGTATTTTACTTAGTTCCTCTTGTACAAGTTTGAGGCAGACATTTCCTGCCAGAGGTGCAAGCAGGAAGTAAACAAGCCTGGTCATGTGACCGTTCACACTAGTTGCATGAAATTGATACAAATTAGAGGTGACAACATATTCTTTTATTTAAAAACTTGTATTAGCTGCCAAAACCAAAACAGCACTTTTAGAGCTCCCAGAAGTACCAAAAAAAAGAGCGGCAACTATTGTTGCCGGTGGGATTAAACGGGTTAACCCTGTGCTTTATACCATTCAACTATTTTTTCAGGTTCGGAATAGCACCCTTTTTTTCAGGTTCGTAATGGCACCCTTTTCCCATAAATAATTAAGGGTCAGCATTCCGACAAATTAAAGTAAACGTTCGGAGTGGCGGCCCTTCGGAATGGCACCCTGGAACCTCTCTTGTCGTAGTCTAGTCGACCGTATTTGCAGCAACACTGTTGCTTCAGGCTGCGATGGTGCTTTTTTAAAATATCACTCATACTCTCTCCATTAAAACACTGCACTCCTCTTGGCTGAAATCAGCCTGTTGTGGATCAGTTTCGTGTGGAAGTAGAATCATATGACGCCGAACGCCCCCTTTGATGTGAACGCGCACAGAACATAAAGCTGAGAGCTTCGCAGAATACCCCTCAGGGGAGCCGTAACTATCTGAACACAAAACAGCACACGGTGTGGTGCCTTTTGTTATGAGACAAGCCGGCCCGGCGCTTAGCTCCGCCTCCTCAACGGCTCGCTATGTAAAGAGGACGAGGATGTTTCTATGTGATACGCTGCACCACCGGCCCCATCTAGTGGCCCAATAAAGTATTGACATTTGAGATAGTGCTACTTGAAACCTCTGTGTCTTATAAATGATGAGGTAAAACTTCTTGGAGTGGTCTTTCATTTGAGTCAGATGTAAAGGAGGTGATAGAAGAAAAATCACTGAGATCAGCTCCATCCTCTCATTGGAAGATGCAGAGACTCTTCTATTATTAAAATGAATGATTCATGCCTCTGTGACTTTCAGGTCAGACTATTGTAACGTGCTTTTATCACCTTGGTGGTCTGCAGTTGGTCCACAGTGCAGCAGTCCGTACGCTGACTGGACTGTCCCCATATGAACGTATCACCTGTGTTGGCCTCTCTTCATTGGCTCCTTGTTGGAGTCAGACCTTCAAGGTGCTGTTGTTGACCTACAACAATGAAATGGTCTTGCTCCAGTCTATTGTCAGACCTTGTTAACACCTATGTACCTGTACGACCATCTGACCAGACTGGGACTGGTCCCCAGCCTGGTCAGATGCCAGATGAACTGATGGAGCCTCTTGGATGAGAGCTGAAACATCTTCTCAGACTAATAACCAAGTCCAAATGAGAATATGGACAGGCTTCTGCTTGTTAGTGCCGTGGCTGTCTTCACAGATCTCACTGATGTCTCCTCTCTGGTTTTGTCCTCAGGACTCTGGGCTGAAGGAAGACACAGCTCCACAGGTAAACAGAGAGGATGAGGACACATGAAGGATGAGTGGTGTCTACGTCTCAACACTGTCAACACTGATCACCTTCCTGCTCACAGATGAATGAATGAATGAATGAATGAATGAATGAATGAATGAATGAATGAATGAATGAATTCATTTTCAAACATGTATAAAAAAGTATGTATCTATTAGTTCACTTTTGGAGCAAAGACAAATGACCAACATCTCTATGCTGTCAGGATGCCTACATGTGTTGTGTTGTGTTGTGAGGTAATTCACTCAGTGTTAATTTAGACAACAAATACTAATTTAGTTTTAGTCTTAGTCTTTTGACTAAAGCACAATTTAGTTTGACTCATATTTAAGTCATTTAAACATCTTTTAGTTTTAGTCGACGAAACATCTTTACTGTGCGTTCACACCAAAAGCGTTGGGAGCGTTTCGGCGGCCGGAAGTCATTCATGTTCAATGGAGACTGGCGTTGAAGGGCGTTGAGGGGCGTCAGGAGCGTCGACGCGAGAATTCACGTTGAGAGCGTCAAATTAGAAGTTGAGAGAAGTTCAACTTTACGCAAATGAGGAGCGTCGCAGCAGCGGTGGCGGCAGCCAATAGCAGACCGGGAGGGAGAAATTGAGAGTGGACACATCTTCCACGCTGCTTGAAAATCCCGCCCCTTTGGCCACCGCCGCCACTGGAGCTGAACAGAGCGTTTTAGTCAGATAAAATTACAGTGGACTTAGTCGATGAAATGTTTCTCCAGAATTCCCAGTCATTGGAATTATCCATCAGTCTGTTATGGGATGGTCTTAAGGTTTGAGTCAGTTGTAATGTGGTACATGCATTAGTTTTATTCATGTTCTTTTATCTTTCATGTTCAGTCCTATGAACACGGTGGTTTATGTGTATTTCTGGATGTGCTGGTGTGGACCCTGTGATTTCTGCTGTGGTTTACAGAGGCTCCTGGATTGTCCTTGTAATTGTCATGTTGTTCCTGAGGTCTGTACCACGAAGCAGGATTACTGTCTTAGCGAGGTCACTTCAGGGTTAACCCTGGCTTTCCACAACCACCAAGCTGGATTCATTCTTACCGAGGGGAGTTACCATGGTAACTTATGGCGCGTTTCCACTAGCACGGTATGGCACGGCACGACACGGCTCGGTTTGGTTGTGTTTCCATTACAGCTGAGTATCACTCGACGTGGGCGGGGTCGTCATAACACGGCTGCGAGAAACCGCCGTGACGTCATTTACACGGCGCCGAAAAACTAACTAAATACGGAAGACGGACTCCGCTCAAGATGGCGGCCAGAGTGGTTGGGTAGTGAGGAGCTCTGATACTATAAGCTGGGGTCTGCCCGCTATTCAGACATCCCGCTATTCCGACATGTTTCTATTTAGACATGCCACTATTCCGACATCTCTCTATCTAGACATACCGGTAATCCGACACTTTTTGGTACCGCTATTCCGACACATCTTTTTTTTCTTTTTTCTTTTTTTACAGCTGCGATACACATGATAAACAAACAGAACTATGTTGCAGTTGTTTGTCTAGTGAACCTGTCACCTTCAGCACCACGGACAGCGCCGCGGATGAGCCGCGGAGAAGCAGCAGCTGAGCGTCTGGGGCCTGGTGGCCAAAGTTGAAACATTGTTGCAATGACAATAAAATGATAGATTATAATTTGTGGTTGCTGTTCCCTGCTGCTGAACATCGCATCGGATTTTTACATACAAGTCCTTTGTTTTCTTATTGGTGTCAGGCGAGCCTCTGTATTTTATCCCATACAAACACGGCGCACCGTCTCTCTCTCTCTCTCTCTCTCTCACGTGCACACACACACACCGCTGTCAGTGGTGCTGTGACACTCGGTCTGGACCGTCGACTACATGACGATGGGACTTTACGTTTTCATTCTCCATAAACACTCGATTAACAGCACACACTCATATGGCAGTGACATGACATGTACGCGCGCCGCCACGTCTGCTCATAGCGCAGCAACGTTCCGAGACCTGACCCCAGTTATTGAATGTTTACGTTTATTTATAAGAAGTTTAATTGGTGCTGATTAAACTTGTAAATGAATGCTGCTCTGGATCCGATTCTTTCCTTACAGTAGCCTATTCTGATTCTAAACAGTGGCCAAACAACAGAACCATTTTATTATATTGGTGTCAGACTATATATTTTCCATTTTTGCTGGACATGAGGTTTGTTCTAAAAGCCTGTCCCATAAGCCTATAGACGCGTCTCTCTAGACGGGTCCGCTCGGCACACACACCCTTCAGTAAGAAAAACAAAACAAAACACCGTCAACAGATGACAGAATAACAGTCTCAGTAGCTGCAGATCAGTGTGTGCTGGGTTTGATCCTTGTCATCACACCAGAGTCTGTTTTTTCTTCTCTAACAGGCCGATGTATTTGTGTATGAGAAACAGTGTCTCAGATACAAAAACAAAAACGTAGTCAATGTCGGAAAAGCGGGATGTTTGAAAAAATAGTAAAGTGCCGCTACTCCGACAATGAAAAAAAAAAAGTCGGAACAGTGAGACGCTTGAAAAATAATGTTAATGCCGCTAATCCGACAATTAGAAGTCAATGTCGAAATAGCGGCATGTCGGAATAGCAGCATGTAACCCTATAAGCTGTACCACGACAAAAAAGGCAACTAAACTGAGAACTATTACCACTACCCCATCGTGGAGGAAAGAAAAAGACATTGTGAGTAAAAAAATAACTGAGCAAACAAAAAAAGGGACGGAATATCGAAGTGACTGCTAACATTAGCCTTTAGCTGCTAACATTAGCCCCCAACTTGTGTTAGCCTAAATCAGCATGGCAAAAAAAGGAGCTAGAAACAGAGATGGAACTTCTTTAATTGAACAAGACATGCACAACTTTGACGGTTTGTTCACGCTAGGCTTGGGCGATAGGACGAATGTATCGCCAATCGACCACCGGCTGAGTCCGTCACGGTTGATTTAATTTTTGGCGATTGTCTGGGCGATTTTTTTTGCATTTTGTTTTGTCAAATTAATGGTCTGCCGCCACAGAATTCAACTCTAATTTAAATGGAGCACAATTCAAAGCATGCGTAAATTGGATCTGGCATCTATAGTTATGTAATAGGCCTATGTTATTCACACAGATTTCCGACGAGTCTCTCACTAAATATGGCAGTGATGGCAGAGATGAAAGCAACGTCAGTTCATAAATCATATTAAGAAGAACTAGACAAAAACTTAAGTGCAGTTACAAGGACAGGTAGCCTGTGTTCTCCCGTTCTCCCACCTGTTTCATTTTTACCGTCATTAAACAGCTTCAGACTAATTGTTAATGATGATGATGTTAAAACGACTTTCAGCTTGTCAGAGGGAGAGTGGAGGCTCTCTGCCTCCCACACCGCTGCTGGAAACCAAACCTGGGATCAGAGTGGACGGACCAGTGAGACCAGCTGTGTCTGTGCCACCGCGAGTCCACGACACAAACGTGTCTGTAGCCGTAGTCTCTTATTACAGACAGGACTACATAAATGCGCACATCGTGACATGTACATGATAATTCATCGATCTACTTATTTATTACCAAGAACATGTTGAAAACAACTGCACACGAGTCGACCGGGAGGAGGCTGAGGAGCAAACAGCGCGGAGTGACCGGACCTCGGACTTTGATCAACATTACGTATCAAATTAATTAATTCACTCATAAACCGTGTAATACGTGAGATAATGTAGAGTTAGTCTGTTGTTATGGAGAAATAAACCCAGACAGGATGTATGAAACCCTGTGTTTTGTCAAGAAACTGTTATTTCCATCCTGCGGTTTACATCATGGATGTGGTTTACATGCTCTCATATGAGGAGAACTGTCAAATCGGACACAAATATGGCGGCGGTCACTTCGACGTGACGTCACTGCAACCCATGAATAGGGGATTTTGTGTTCTTCTTAGCAACCAGCTCTTGCTCCGCCATATTGCTGGATCCCGACACATGCGCTCCGCCCACGTGTCATAACCGCCGAATATATCGTCAACTGCCGATTTAAAGGGTGACGGTGGCCGATTGGAAATTTTTAACCTATCGCCCAAGCCTAGTTCACGCCATTACCGGTAACACCAACAAAGACCCCGGAACCGAAAAGACAATGTCCGGAAGACAAAGTTAATGGTGGCACTTCAAATGAAGACATCCTGAAAGCGGTGATGGAATTAACGAGCAAAAGCTGTCCAGGAACACCAACGCCATTACTGCAGTGTGTGACCAGCTGAAAGGAGTGGAAATACAAGTTCAAAAGAACGTGAAGCAAGTGAAAGAGTTAACAGAGCAAGTCTTCAAACTACAGCAGAGGAGCGATGATGCAGAGCGGTACAGCAGGCGCTGGAACCTGCGGCTGTACGGGATGAAGGAGACGGCGGGAGAAAACATCAGAGCCGACATCATGAAGCTCTTCGCGGCGCTTGTACCAGAAGATAAGGAGAAAATCGGCTTTCTTGTCGATACAGTGCACAGGGTAGGAGTACCCCGTGACAACGCAAGTCGACCCGTAATCATCCAGTTCACCATGAGAAATTTCAGAAATAAAATCTGTAAAGTCTCCCGTGAAAATGAGCTCTTGAAAGAAAATAAGCTCATGCTCAAGGAAGATTTGACGCACGCTGACAGGGGTTACACCCCGCCTTTCCGACAATAGACTTCCATTCGTCGTAATAGCGGGGTTTTCTTTTTTTTCTAAAGACACCGCTATTTCGAAAAGGCTACTGACATAAAGACCTAACGTTCATTCTGCTTCTAGCCTGTCTAGCCTCCACCTGATCTTTTTACTAAACTTAACCAACTCCTTTCTTCATTGCCTAAGCCCAACCAAAGCATCTCCCTCAGTCAGCTGTCAGCACGAGCGGAGGCTGTCGGAACAGCGGTGTTTCGGAACAGCGGGGTGTCGAAGTGGAGGTGCGTCGGAATGGAGAGCTGTCCCCGCTGACAGGATGGAAAGAAACCGGCTGTGGCCACTCGTGGAGGCAGCCAGAAAGCAAGGGAAGCGTGCCAGCTTCCGTGGTCCCGATGCTTACATCAATGGAAAAAAAGTGACTCGGTAACTTACTCATTCACAGAGGTATTGTCAAATGACACACAGTGGTACCAAAAGGGTTAAAAACATTAAATGGTTTTAAGTTCACAAATATGGGAACGGTACTTATAGTGGAGGTTCAAGGTTCGTAAGTATCTACTTCATTGCTTGTTCTCTGACGTACTATAGAGTTTATTTGTTTTTCAGACCTCAGATTTTTTTTGGTAATATGGAATGTTTTAGTTTTAAGGCACTGAACCTGTGTTCTATGAATGTAAGGGGTTTACGCGACAGCACAAAAAGGAAAGCAGTATTTTTATTTAGCAGAAGTTGCAATGCTGATATTGTTTTCTTACAAGAAACTCACTCAGATATTGATGAGGAAAAATTCTGGAAATCACAATGGGGAGACGCTATGTATTTTTCTCATGGCACAAATTACTCTGCTGGAGTTGCAATATTGACTATAAAATCTTAGCTCAAGTCTATGCTAAACGATTAAAAAAGAATTTAGAAGAGATAATAAGTGAAAACCAAAATGGCTTCATGTCAAAACGTCATATTAGCTGTAATGTCAGAGACTATTCTGAATATATAAACTCAAAGGCATTGATGGTTTTTCTTGACTTCTACAAAGCATTTGATTCGATTGAGCACTCCTTCAAAACCCTTCAAATTCTTGGTTTTGGTGATACATTCATTAATAACATTGCCATGTTTTATAAAGACATAAATAGTTCAGTTATTCTGTACCCCAAAATGTCCAAAAGATTTTCTGTTTCAAGAGGTGTACGTCAAGGCTGCCCTATTTCCTGTTTCTTATTTTTGGTTGTTGCCGAACTTCTATTTTTAAACATTTCACACAACCCAGGTATTCAAGGTTTAACTATATTCAGTCGAGAGGTAAAGATTTCACAACTGGCTGATGACACGGTTTTATTTCTCAAAGATAAAATCCAAATACAAGCTGCACTACAGGTGACTGGTGAATTTTCAGAAGCCTCAGGTCTTAAACTTAATATCAACAAGAGTGAGATTTTATGTTTATATGAGACAAATGAACAACATATGTTTGATATTCCTGTTAAACAAACTGTTAAATATTTAGGAATTTCTATCACAAAAGATACAGAACTTAGACAGCAACTTAACTTCTTGCCTAAAATGAAAAAAAAAAACGAGTCAATTCTCAATATGTGGCTGCAGAGAGACCTTTCCATTTATGGAAGAGTGTTATCAAAAGCCGAGGGTGTGTCAAGGTTTGTTTACCCTGCTCTGTCACTTTTTCTTAATGATACATTCTGTAAAGAAATCAATAGTTTATTTGGTTTTGTAAAAATTCTAAAAACTCAATAAAAGTTGAATCATAAAAAACAAACTGAAAGTCAGTAAAAAATAAAAACAGACAAGACAGAAGACAAAAACAAAATTAGTAAATGAAAGAGATAAGGCAGAATCAAGATTCACAGCCTTATTTTGACAACCAAACAGAGTACAAACAATAATAAATAAAATGAAAAAATAAATAAAAATAATAATTCCAAGACATATTAGTCCATGCTCAATATATTCACCAGTCCAGTAAACAGGAGACAACTACCACACAATAAAGGTCTACAGTGATCTGTCTATATACATTTTAGTTGCCCTGTAGGGAGTATAGTCTCAAAAACATTCCCCATTTCTCATTATATTTGTCAATATCATTTGTTATACTATAGGATATCCTTTCAAATCAGCTACTTTGCCTAAATCTGTGAACCATTCTTGAAACACCGGTCCCTCTGTGTCTTTCCACTTTCTCATTATCATCTGTTTACCAATCATGATACTTGTCTGAATCCAGTTGGTTAAGGGTTTTACAATATGGGCCAGAGGTTTAGGGTAACCTAATATGTAAAGACTGGGGCAGAACTCAAAATCCACTCTTATGACCTCTGTGATAGTCTCATGAACCCTTTCCCAAAATGACTGAATCTTAGGGCATGCCCAAAGAGCATGTGTTAAGGTACCCAACTCGCCTACACATCTCCAACAGTCTGGTGTTTCTTTCAGCCCCAGCCTAATAGTTTATTTGTTAATTTTGTCTGGAAGAATAGACACCACCATCTCAAAAAAATATATTATTTGTTCAGAGAGAGCAGAAGGAGGTTTGGAAATTTTAAAATTTTTTCATTTGAATTCCACCTTCAAGGTTAAATGGCTTAAAAAATGTTTGGAACTACCAGAGTCACTATGGAACTTTATTCCGCACAATATCTTTAAAAAGTTAGGGGGCTTAAAATTTCTGATGGGATGCAACTTCTCAGTTTCAAAATTACCATTGAAACTCTCAAAGTTTCATCAGCAGGCTTTACGCTGTTGGAAACTCTGTTATGTTCACAACTTTTCTCCACACAAAGAATTACTATGAACAACGGTCAGATTACTGTTAACAACAAAAGTATATGTAGCCAAGTGAACAGGGGTTACTGTGTTTTTTGTGTTAGCTGAGCCCTAGTTGAATGTATTGTGTACTGTCACTTTAAGGCCAGCCAGGTCGAGAATCCCATGACAACCAGGAAGTCGCACGACGAAGTCGCACGACACACGAAAATCCCCGCGAACCGTCGTCTTCCTAACCCGAGCAATGACGGAGAGGTGTATTTCTTGTCTGTGAGAGTGTGTGCAGTGTGTGAACCGTAAAACCCTGTATCACAGAGGAAATAAGTGACCGAGTGAAAGAGTTAGAGAGGACCGGTAACCGAGCTGTCTGACGAGCGCGTGTGACTGAAAACCTCGTGTTTACTTCTCGTCGGTCGGGGTTTGTGTATTGTGTCCAGTGGGTCGGGAGCCGCCATTGAAGACCACGGGTCAGCGTAAGTGGCACATAGTGTACTGAAATATTAGTTACTGTTACAATTTTGGTATAAAATGTTGTTTATGAAGCTATATGTTGTGTTACCCATGTAGAGGGGAGACAGAGAGCCATGTGTGCGTGTGAGCTGCATCCAGGTGCAGGGTGAGGCTCGTAAGCTACAAGCTAGAGTAAGTGAGCACATGATTTTGCTTTCTGTATGTACAAGTTCATTAAAGGTCATGGTAAAAACATATTTTGCACAGAGATATATCAAAATGTACATTAAAGCAGAAGTAAGTGATATATTTGTGTTAATATAAGTCTTAAATAGTTATATCTTCCGACAGCAATCACTTACATAGAGTGTTTGGACCAAAACACGGGTCTGTCAGTCACTCTGCTCTGCTCTGAGCCGAGGAGAAAACATTTATCGTATCCTACAGTTTTTATCCAATGAGGAGAGAGAACGGCATGCAGGGCTGTGTGTGCAGCCAAGGAACGCCGTGAATGTGGCGACGTAGGGACTAGGGATGGGTCCCGAAATCCGGTTCCGATTCTGGAACCGGAATCGAAACGCCAAAATTCGAGAATCGTTTAAAAATGCGCATTTCGGTTCTTTATTTCGGTTCCTGGCAGTCACTCACACACACGTTACACAGCTGATGAACGGTGATTAATGTTATCAGTTAACTGTCTCAAAACCAGTGTCGCCGTCGGCTTTCTTTTTCCTTTTTTCCCCCGCGGTCGGGTTGTGAATTAATTAATTCATGCTCGTGAGTCCGGCCGTGTTGGGTCCGAGATTCAATCAACACGCTGCTCTGGTTTTACCGTTACTACCGGCCGTCTGCCCGTTTATCACCGATAAACACAGTAGATGAAGAGGGAAGTGACTGAGTGGGTTGGTGGCGTGGAGCGGTGCGCCACTCTGACTGCAGCCGAGGATCATGCTCCGTGATACTGTGAGACTGGCCGCCGGGCGGGAGCGCTTTAGGACGGGACTGGGGCACGGCAGCACCCGCTAATCGCTAATAACCCGAAAACAGCAGTGACACGTGCTTTCACGCTGGAGTCTCCAAACCAGAAAGGTCTGGAACAACGTCGGAAAAGGTCGCTTTTGAAAGAAAAGAGAGAGAGACCTGCTGTGGCGTGTACACAACAACAACAACAAAGCTGACAGCGAGTGAGTGAGAGTCACACTTCCTGTGTGGCCCTTCAAATTAAAAGCCCTATAGCCTTTTCCTGTTCAGTTTTATTGGTTCTCACTTAATTTTGACAAGAAACGGCTCCAAATGTTGTTGTTCTTTTCCTGTGACCAATCGACCACGGCCACTTAATACAAAACAGATGAGCAGACAAGTCATATCTATTTATTTACTTTCTAAATAATATTAGTATCGGAATCGAAAGGAATCGGAATCGAAATGAGGAATCGAAATAGGAATCGGAATTGATGAAAATGCAAACGATACCCATCCCTAGTAGGGACGAGGACTGTTATGGTGCGTTCAAGGAAACTCGTATTTTTCCGACCGTGAAGTGGTACCAGTTCGATCTGGTACGAGTTCACCGGTCGGAAGTTACGAGTGGCTGTTATAGTGACTTTCACCGGTAAAACAGGTCGGAAAAACACGAGTGGGTTGCCTGGAACGCTACAAAGTCGTAAGTTGTGACTTGAAGCTGTAATTTACGATTTCAAAAGCCTGCCTGGAACGCAGCATTAGCGAAAACGACCGGACCACTTACTTCTTCTTTAAATGTAATTCATGGTGTTTATTCAATTAACTCATAAAGTTTACCGAGCTAAATCCTGACGTGTACTGTAAAATGTGTTGGATAAAATGATAAGAGTGGCTTAAAAATGTATTCATGCTAATTAATGTATTTTATTTCCTGTTTACATAGGAATAGGCCACTACTGTTGTTTGTTTTTGTTTATTTTGGTTTTGTTTTGATTGGTTTTGCTTGGTTTTGACTGAGACATTCAGAAGATATTCAGAAGAGACAAGAAAGAACTTGTTTTATTTTTTTATTGGACTGTTACAACAAACATTTCTCTCAAAATTAGAGACTTAATGCTGTGCTCGTTTGGGGGCAGTCGGGGTATTAAAGACAGTGTTTCCTCTACATTCATTTAGCAGTGGCGGCCCGCCACACCTAAATTCTCGCCGCCGCTCCTTCAAATTTCTTGTTTTTTTTTTTTTTTAATTGTCGCAAATACACCACCGCCTCATGCCTCCACCTTCACAGCAGAGTCCTGCACTGCACCTCGCGAGTAGCTACTAAGGTAAACTACAGATAACTATCTTGCTCAGTATCTACTCTTTGCACCCCCTCTGCACCTGGATGACAGACCACAGCTGATCTGTGGTAGTTTAAATAGTCAAAATACAGACGTTATCATGACGTGACGAAAAAAAGAAAAAGAGATGTTGATTCGGTGGAAACCCGGCTTTTCAGGTGCGTGCGCGGTGGGGGGGGGGGGCATCACGGGACGGAAGGGGGTGGGGGGGGGGGGTCGGGGGGTCGGGCGCCACTCCTTAAAAAAATCCTGGAGGAAACACTGAAAGATCCTACTAAAATTTATTTTTGTGTCCGGTCTCCTCCCTCATTGACCTGGGCACATATATAAAGAAGCTTGGATTGAAAGGGACATGATATTTGTAACAACCTTGTTTGATGATAATGGGAATATTTACAACTATGAAGACTTCCTGAAAGCTAAATCCTTCCCAGTCAAATACAGAGAATTTGTTTCTATTGTAAAAGCTATTCCTGCAGGTATGATTGAGTTAATGAAGTGTCACCTACGTTTTCAAAATGTGGAGGTTCTAACACCTTCTCTAAAGCTTGATGGGATTTATATAATGGACAGAAAATGTACAAACAAACACATAAGGAAGGTGTTACAGACACACAATAAAATCTCACCAAGAGGAAAATCTTTCTGGAATTCACAGTTGGCTGATATTAACTGGCGCAAAGCCTGGTTATGTCCCTTTCAATTCTGTATCTCAAACAAAATCAGAGAGATTCACTTTAAAATTTTACATTGTATTTATCCTTGTAACAAAATGATCTCTAAGTTTGCTGATGGAGATGAAATGTGCACTTTTTGTGGAGATGAACCAGAGACAATGTTACATTTATTTAGTACTTGCCCATTGTCATTTGTTTTTTGGAGAGAAATGGAAAACTTTGTGTACGACAAATGTAAACAACACATAGTAACAGAGATATTATTTCAAAGTTTGAACATGAAGAAAAATCAATTAATTTCATGATAAATCTCATGATTTTAATGGGAAAGTTTCACATACACAAGAAAAAATTCTCAAAGTCTCTTCCAAACTTTAATGTTTTCATAGAGGAGTTTAATGTTTATATAAAAACCTTGTCACTGACGCTTAGTCTGGCCTACCGGAAGTGCGTGGCTGCGATTAGCCTCTGATTGGTCGGAACGAGCCACCCGGCGGAAGTCCCGCCTCCGTGCTGCAGTTTTTAAAGTCCCCCCGGGAAAGGGAAACATCAACAAACAACAACAGGAACAGAACCGTGGATCTATTATACATCTGTGTCTTGAATTGAAGAGAAGATGAAATGTCCGTCCGCGGTTGCCGACCGCCGTTAAACCGAACAAAAGAATAAATATTTGTCAACGGTTGCCGGCCGTCGTTACACGGCGGACCAAAATCCAGTTTCCAACCGGCAATATTTTGCAAGCGCGCCGTTACTACCACGTTGCTACGGCGCCGACCAAGGCGATTGTGATTGGTTGAAAAAATTCCAAACGGCCGGAACGTTTTTTTCTCTGATCGCAGAATCATAGGCGGAGCAGCCAGACTCTCCTTCTTCTTTGGAGGAGAGTCTGGCAAGCGAGACTACTGACGCTAAACAAAAAAAGTGAACGAACACTGATATACTTGAACTCATTTTCACTTACCCTAGAATAAGTTAATAATATAAAGATAAGGATCTTTATATTATTAACTGTATTTTTTTTTACACAGAATATTTTATTTTTATATTTTATTTATTTTATTTTATCTTGATGCTCAAACTCTGTCTTTCAATGTCTGTTTCAACGAACATTCCAATTGTTCTCTGATTGATTGTGCTTTGCAAATATGAAATAAAGATTTCATTAAAAAAAAAAACTAAATACGGAAGACCAGAGGAGGACAGCATGGAGGACATCCATCGTGTTGCTGCTCGCCCTGTGGCTTTTTGTCACAGAGAAGTTAAGACAAGAGTGCCAGAGAAGAATCCGAGCCGCGAGACAAAACACTCTGGAAAAGTACCGGAGAGTTTGGGAAGCCATGCAGCAGTATGACGTCCAAGATCAGAGAAGATGGGCTGCAAAAAGACGACGTTTGAGGGTAAGCTAATGGTTGCTAACGCTAGCTTTTATTATCCGCGTTACATTGTACAACTCTGGCTGCATGGTTATCGCTATAAAACATTAAAATGTGTATGTTGTATGTGTGTTTCAGATGTTTCTCTGCTCGCAAAGCCGCCACCACAAGCGGTCGGTTTGGATGTTCAACCGATCCTCTGAGTGGTGGAATAAAGTTGTCCCTGGCTTCACCAACGCGCAGTGGGTGCAGAATTTCAGAATGTCCGAAGAAACGCTGGATTTTCTATGCAACAAACTGTGCCCTGTTATGGACCGGCAAGACACAAGCTTCCGCAAATGTGTGGCCCTGAACATAGATAATAGGGCTGTTTTCGACTAAGGATTTTCATAGTCGAATCTGATTCGTCAGATTTTGCCGTAGTCGACTAATAGTCGGACCTTTATTTATTAATTTTTTTTTTTACATAGCAGCAAGATCGTATTTGCAACTTTTTCCCGTTTCACAGATAAACCGGGTAAAACTAATACATCCATGGGTAAAACAAAACAAACTGAGGTCACAAGGACTCAACAATCCGTACATTACGTTGTGTGTTTTAATCTTAATCAATAACACTGTGACCACGACACCGGCAGAGAGACAGACAGGCTGCAGAGGGACGAGATCACAGCTGCGCTAATGGTGCGTTCATGACAACTCGGAAGTCGCAAAAAACTAGATCCTCTTCTGAAAAACTGTTGACATGTCAAACCTTAGGATGTGTTAGATAACTAATTATTCTGTCTAAACATCAGAACTACGACACATGAAACGGTAAACACAGCTGATCGATCGAAAACACAATTACAGCTCGAGATTTCCAATTTCCGTGGTTGAAAACAGGATCTTGAATGCAACCTGGTCAAAGTCCGCATTCTCCGTATGTAACCTGCATGCTGACAAAGTTAGATGTCAGACCGGTAGCCTGTGCTGTGGGCTCGGAGAAAATTGCCTTTTTTATACTTGATTTTAAACTTTGGCGGCTCTGCCTCTCCTCGTTTTGCCACTCAGTGAGCGTCTGCAGTGACTTCACCGTGACGTTGATGGTCCTGTGTGCAGAGCAGAGCGGTATCGCTCTGCCTGCGCGCTGCTCACCTCCGCGCATTTGATTACAACTGCAGTGGGTGATTTATTAACACATAGTAAGAAGCTAAAACTACCGTTTAAACGCACATTTCATTTTGAATGCTTTATTAACAGAAAGTAGTCGGATTTTGTATCAAAATAGGCTTTTTATAATGAAAAAAAAACACATTCTGTGAAACAATTAATGCTCAGCAGCCGTGGGCACCCCCATATAGTCAGAATGGTATGATTCGACTACGAGGTTCATAGTCGAATCAGACCTCTCCGAATCGAATCGTCGAATCAGCGACTATTGGAGGTCAGCCCTAATAGATATAGAAGGGTAGATGCCACATTCCATACTGCCGAACAGCGCCGCCATGCGTCTGCTGGCAGCCATCTTGGGCAGGGCATAAGTTCTAAAGAACTGACGTTCTAAACGCTGTAACCATGGTAGTAACCCCAGATTTGGTTAAATATACTCATAAACGTCATTTACGCTGGGGGCGTTCATTATCCTAGAAGCAGCTGAAACAGCGTGCATGGCGCAGAGCTTCATATACGGCGGAGCCAACTCGCAACAATGTAGCTTCAATGAAGTAGTAACTCTTTCTGTCATCTCCTGCTTTGGACAAAGAGGGAACTACGCGCCGGGGGAAGGAGGGGGTCGAATGAAAGATAAGACAGCAGCCAACAGATAGGGTTAATGTTTGGGTGCAACAAAGTTGTTAACACAATCAACATCTAATTTGCCCCTTCAAAATAAAGTTAGTGTCTGTTTGGAGCAGTTTCAGTTTTTGCCGGTCAACCTGCATCTGGTGCACCTGCTGCTTCTCTCGCCCAATCACTCGCTCACTCTCAATCCGCAAATTAATAGAAAAAAAAAAAAGAGGCAAAAACACAGACGTGATCCCACGCTGCCGATTCTCTAATGTCCTCCTGTGGGAGCAACTGAAAGCTTTTTACTGGTTCACCAGGCACTCAACTCACTCACTCAACTGTCTCAGCTGATGCTCTGGTTTTGCCCAACATGGCGGACCTGCTGACGTACCGCCAGATGTAGAACGCGGCATCTACCCTTCTATGTCTATGACCCTGAAGAAGAGAGTGGCTATCGCACGCTGGAAGCTTGCTACAGGCTCAGAATACAGAAGCATCGGACACCTTTTTGGAGTCAGCCCCACAACGGTGTGCAGGAGTTTTGTGCTGCGGCAGAGGCGGTGTTGGTGCCAGAGCAGATCCGTTTTCCTACTGAGGAAAATTTCAGAGAGATGGCTGCTTACAACTACAACAGATGGGGGCTCCCACACTGTGTTGGTGCCGTCGATGGATCACACATCCCCATCCTTGCACCACAGGAGTATCACTGCGACTACTTCAATCGTGAACGCAAACCTGCTCCGGGGCAGGGTAGCTTTCAGGATTAATCTGAATCCAGTAAATCACCTGTATGGGAATAATGACACGTGTCCTGTCACCAGTAACCGGAGCTCAGAGAGTGAGAAGAGGCTGTAATGTTTTATGATGTTCAGTCTGCCGTTATTTTGAAATTCTCCTCATACCGGTGCTTACTGTTACCATGGAGACGGAAATAAAAGTAGCGAAGCTCTGGATGGAGTTGTGGCGATTGTATCCACTTTATGATACGTTATGAAAACACGAGTCTGTCACAACGACGGAGAGAGAGGTCGGCTGCCGGTTCTCACGGCCCGGACTTCTGACAATAACTTTTTTTTTTTTTTAGAGAGTGTGTGTGTGTGTGTGTGTGTGTGTGTGTGTGTGTGTGTGTGTGTGTGTGTGTGTAAACCGGGCTCTACAAACACTAGTGCGCATATCATGCCATGTAATGGGACTTATCGCTCATTATTAATAAATAATAGCCTATACTGCACAACTGAAATTATTGTAGCAACCCCGCAGTAATGTTCTTGTTATGAAGTTATGAAGTTCTGTGGAGCAGGTAGGGTGTGTCTGTGTGTTGAAGTTACGTCGGGTCGGACCCTACAATAAAAACGTGAGTTCAACATAGACGTCAGATGCGAAATAGCCGCGGAGCAGAGCCAGTTTCCTTTCGGCCCCATTAACCGATTGTCGCCAGATGCGCCAGAGCGCGCACCTCTGTGCTAGGCTCGCACTCTGCAGCGATTTGTGTTTTTCATCTTAACAGAGCACGCGAGAGATTAATACACACATTCACGCAGGCTACACACGATACACATACCCACAGACACAGCTGAGGAGCCGAGGCGCGGCACGGAGAAATGCGCATCTGGTGGCGTGCCCCCCGTGGGTGCTCAACCTGCTCAGTGGGTGCTCGTGCCCCGGAGCACCCACGGAATCGGCGCCTGTGTGTGTGTGTGTGTGTGTGTGTGTGTGTGTGTGTGTGTGTGTGTGTGTGTGTGTGTGTGTGTGTGCCGAGCCGACCTGTCTATAGAAACACACGTCTGCATGGGACAGGCTTTTATTTAATTCAGAACAAACTTTATGCTCAGCAAAGATGGAAAATATATAGTCTAATATAATAAATGGTTGTGTTGTCTGATTAAACATTTAATCACAACCGCGGGCTCGCCTCGCTTCTCTCTGACGCGTCCTCATGGTTGTGATTGGTCAGCTGCCTTGAATCCGCCCTTTATACGTGCACGTTGACAGATTCACAGCAAGACAAGCCGGGGTTGAGTTAGCGAGTTGATAACCAGCGTGGTGGTACCGCTGATCCACAGTGACAGTGTTGTGGAGAGGTTCAGCTGGATACTGACAGGAAGGCCCAGTTCACGGACTCACTGACTTAGAGGAGCGTTCACGGGAAGTCTGTGAGTGTGTGAGTGCTGTTCCGTTGTCAGATCATCAAGTCAGTGAATGAGCCCTTACTGCCCCCTTACCGTAAGGGAATTACCCACAGTTCATAGCGTTGTTAAGTTAAACACATGGGATGCCATCGGAACGTGAGTAAATTAACACACGTGGACAGAGAGAGCTCCACCGGTCTCTTTATTGTTAATGGACAAAAGAAAGAAAGAAAAAGAAGAAGTTTACTGTCAGTAACGTGGAGCTACAGTTTGTGATTATTGATCATCATTTGATCAGATCTGATCCAGGAACATTTTCCCTCACACACCTTGTGCGTGTTGAAAGTACAGTAAATTATCAGTCCAAGACCGGGGTCAACAACGTTTTGTTGTCAAGGTAACGTGTGGTGAGAGAGGGTAAGTGCTGTTCCATCCATGTTGACAGCATCTGGACCCTCACACACTCTCACACTCTGTCACTTAGAGCTGACGTCACTGAAGTCAGAGAGGGTTCAGGGCTGGAGTCTTTAGGGGGGGGTTGGAACTGGGGGGAAGCCTGGGTAGGCTGAGCTCACTTCCTGGTTCAGGCCTCTGATGTCACTTCTTTGTTTCCGTCCTAAACCCAGCGCTGATATTTCTGTGTTGTTCATGAAACCGCAGGACGCTAACCATGGGCGCCGATTTATGTTTTTGCCTGTGGGTGCGCAAGCATGTCGGCGGGGGGGGGGCTCTCCTAGTGTTGTTAACACAGAGGCACAAACTCTACAAACACTGGTGCGCATATCATGCCACGTAATGGGACTTATCGCTCATTATTCATAAATAATAGCCTATACTGCACAACTGAAAATATTGTTGCAACCCCGCAGTAATGTTCTTGTTATGATTAAGTTGTGTGATTTCTGACTGACTGTGAATGTGTGGTATGGCCGTATGGGCAGGTAGGGCATGGTTGGATGAGAAACTGAGGGGCCAGAGTGAGGAAGACTGTGTGTGTCTGTGAGTGAGGGAGGAGGAGCAGGGGGAGGAAGGGAGAGCTGTCATAAGTTAGTGTTATGTTGTTGTAGACAGTTACGTCGGGTTGGACGCTACAGTATCAATAAAAACGTGAGTTTAACCTAGACGTCAGACGCGAAATAGCCGCGGAGCGCAGCCACTTTCCTTTCAGCCCCGTTAACCGATTGTTGCCAGCTGCGCCAGAGCGCAGCGCGCACCTCTGTGCCAGACTTGCGCTCTGTGGCGATTTGTGTTTTTCATCTGAACAAAGCGCGTCAGAGATTAATACACACATTGCTGCAATGATTTTAATTGGATAATACGATTTAAGTAAATGCAGTTCATTTTAAAGATACAGTTTCACCACAAGTTTCAATCATTCACTCTTTTTATTTTATTTTTATTTTTTTGATCGACCATCCCGATTGGCCAGTGGGTGCTCAGCGTTGCCAGTGGGTGCTCGAGCACCGGAGCACCCACGGGATCGGCGCCTATGACGCTAACGAGAGAGGACACTGTTGTTTTGAAACTTTTCATGTGCTGATGCAAAATGTACATTGTAATAGCAACTCTCTTGTTGTCATGGTTTTATATCAGTGTCATTCTTCATGCTACCACAAGATGGAGCTAAAGTCATTAATCTTCACCTGCTCAGGTACAAGTGGAGCTACACTTTGGATTTGCTCATTTCTCTTTCAATCAAACTCACTTCTTTTACTCTTCACTCTCTTCTCTGTGTTCAGAGCCTGTCAGGTTGGTGGGAGGAGCCAGTCGCTGTGCAGGTCAGCTGCAGCTGGAACGAGGAGAGTGGAGACCAGTGGAGGGCAGATACTGGACCCTGAAGGAAGCATCTGTATTCTGTAGAGATCAGGGGCCAAATGTATAAAACTCTGTGTATATTTAGGTGTAGAAATCTGTGTGCGCACAAAACAGGAAACATGCATACGCAGTCTTCTCGCCAGATGTATAAAACCCCACGTACGTATATTCCCACGCGTTTTTTTCTCATACATCTCAATCATGCTGAAATTGTGCGCACGTGCACGAGTCCTTAGACCAAACCCACGATTCACCATAGATGGCTCCCGACACACCCCCAGTTGCCTATTTTGCATACAAAAGGCCGGGATTTCATTTGAGGAGAAATAGCGCGGAAGCAAGAAAGAAACAGTTGAACAAGAAGCGTCATATCACTGATTGTGAAATAGAAGTAGCCTAGTGGTTGAAGAAAATGATCAAAGAAAATATATATTGTTTAGCTTAAGCTCTGGCATGCCAAATAAACCAAGGTGAATTTATGGGTGCAGTAAATTCGCTGGGTTCTGAGCCACAGACACTAGACTCGAGATTTAAAAAGAAGAAAAAAAGCGCTCTGACTATAAACGGTCCTCGCTGTCCTTATTGCGCGCACCGCGTCGGTCCTGATCCAAACTGCCGTCAGTGGCAAAGTGATGAATCAGGAGACACAGATTCAGTTTCAGACTCAGTTTAAATTGCAGTCGGACATGCAATGAAACGTTTTGTTACAACATTATTAAGACCCTGGAACCTCCGGTGCCATTGCGCACAGCTGCACGCACACACATGTCCTTATTGACTGTGCCCGACCTATCACATAATGAGATTATTATAAAGTGTATTGATGGAAGTGAGGGAACTTCAAGTGATACTGCGGGATCATCATAAGAAATAAACTAATTTTCTTTTTAATTTGCTATTGTTTCATTACAGTACACCATTCACCACTCTTACTGTCGCTGCATCACATCAAGACGTATTTGGTCAGCTGCTGCAGCTCGCTGACTATTGACACAATGTATCGAAAAAAATATCTAAATGAAACATCTCTCAAATTCACATATTTATTATCCTTTTTGCAAACTCGCAACACCACAATAATCTGAAACGACATGAAGATGGGAGGCTACGCATGGTCTGAAGCATGCGTACCAGTACGCACATTCTCACCGTCCGTGGATTTTTATACATGAGGAAAAATACGTGGAAAGTGGCGGTGTGAAACATGCGTACCAGTGCGCACATTCTCACCGCCCGTAGTTTTTTATACATTTGGAAAAGTACGTGGAAAGTGGCGTGCACACAGATTTCATGTGTACGCATGGTTTATACATTTGGCCCCTGGACTGTGGCTCTGCTGTTTCAACAAGAACAAGATATGAGTCCTCAAAGAGGTCTGTGTGGAAGATCAGACCTGACTGTGTTCAGTCTGGATATACCCTGACGTACTGTTCATCATCATCATCAGTTCCCTCTTCCTCCACCCTGGAGATCAGCTGTTCAGGTGAGTCATCAGTGACATAATCAGTGACAGTCAGGTTCAGTGTCTTCCTTCCTTTGTAGTGGAGACAGAAATGTTCAGTAACTTGTTCTTTTTGTTTTGAAGTGAGTGAAGGTCTGAAAACAAGACATTAAAGAGGAACTAAGCAGGATTTCTCCCGTGGCTCTGCTCCATTTGTGCCTGAATTAAAAAGCTGTGGAGTAATTGTGATGGTGAACTACATGACTTGTGACTTGTTAGGAGTGACAGCGGAGGCTCTCTGTCTTCACCTGGCATGTCAACAAATCAACTTCCATACTTTGATGCAGTTCAGCTGATCTAAAAGTACTACAAAGCCCCCCCCCATGGGCTTCCTGCATGTCAGAGATGCTGTGAATCCTTTTCACTCCTCATGAAAGCTGGTGATTGTTGTGTTGGCTTCGGGAAAATATAACCACTGTCCTCCCCTATTTGGCGTGTTGGACGTTCATTTTGGGGTTACAGGAGAAGCGTGTGAACGTGTAACGTTAGGTAAGATTGTTCTCTGAGGACTCGATTAGAAACATAAAATAAAATTGTCCGGGGTCACGTGATGCGCTTGCACTGAGAGGGTTGCTTTTGCCGACCTCCCGCTCCTGCAGCCGATAAACTCTGATTAATCTCAAAATATCCTGACTACATTTGCTGGAGAACATGTCCAACGCTAAAGGGAATACTTCTCGAGCTGTGCCCGCATCGCAAATACCCGTGCGAACTCTAACTCGTCAAGACACACGAAGACTGCAGGCGGCTAACGCAGAAGCTAACATGGAAGATGGCGGCGACATGACGGCGTTTGAGGAAAGCGTGGCGAACGCTGTTTCCAGTACAGTTACTCAACAGATTGGCGCTCTCGGAGTTTGAAGAGCTGCATTCTACTCTGGACAGACTGAGCCGCCGTGTAGAAGACAACACAAAGCGGATCACTGAGACAGAAAACCGCATCTCTGATGGTGAGGACCGAACAGCTTCTCTGGAGAACAAGCTAGCTGAACTCGAAAAAAAAGTGAAGATACTAACCGACCGAGCCGAGGACAGCGAAAATAGGAGCCGCAGAGATAACATACAAATCATGGGACTCAAAGAAGGCACAGAAGGGAATCAGGCTGTCAGGTTTTTTGAGACCTGGCTCCCGGACACACTGGGTCTGGAGACCAAGCGAGGCTCCATTAAGATTGACCGAGCACACAGAGCCCTAGGCCCGCCAAAGGAAAATTACAACCGACCTGTCATTATAAAGTTACATAACTTTAAAGACAAACAACGGATCCTTGCTGCTGTCCGAGAGAAACGCGAAGTCATCTTCCAAGGAAACAAGATCTACATCTGGCAGGACCTATCGCCCCAGGTGAGGGAAGCCCGACGCCAATTCAACGGTGTTTGTGACCGCCTCATCCAGAGAGGGCTGCGGTTCCAGATGCGCTACCCGGCCAGCTTATGCTTCACCCTGAACGGCGAGGATCACTCCTTCAAAAGCCCACGTGAAGCGGAGGATTTTTTGAGCAGGAGTGTCTAACCTGGCACAGGATATGGAAGACACTGACGTGGTTAACACGGTCTACACAGCAGACAGAAATTAAACTTTTGGAAGATGAACAGTTCATATTCCACCCGGGATGTGGACCTCATCACTTGGAGTTTACTTTCAGATCAACAGTGAGTCCCTCTCCCCTGACGTGTTACAGGTATTTGTGGTTAATTAGCCAATAACGCCTTGATTCTATCAGAATAATATTATATTTAGTCAGATGGATGGACTTACTCCTATTGTTTATTGATATTTTAGCTGTGACCGACACAACTACAACTGTCAGTACGATGTCTGCTCTATGAAAAGAGAGGGGAGAGAAAGGGGGGAGAAAAAAAAAATCAATAGTCTATGTTTACTCTCTTCTCTGTTGTGTATACACGCTTAGGTAATTTGCCTGCGTTCTTTTCTCTCCTCTTTATTTTATTTTTTTTTACTTTTTATTTTATTTTATTTTTTTACTCCCAGCGGTGTTTAATTATTTCTTAAGAATATGTTTCAATCACAGGACGTGATTCATTATCAGCTGTCGGCTGCGGGGCGGGGGGGGTTGCAGAGAATAAGCATCAGCAGTGGGATGCATGTGAACATTCCTGCAGCTGTTCTGCTCGTTTCTCTCACAGGTGGGAGGATACCTCTCTGCTTCACCTGCCCTAAGACTCTTAACGCCTTTAAAAGGTTGTTCTTTGTTCTTGTTTCTTTTTTGGGGGGGCTCTATTCTGTTCAGGGTTCTGAGCCTCAGTTTGGGGAGGGGTTTTTACAGACAGCCGTAACTATTGTATTATTTTCTGGTATATTTGGCTTCAGTCTTTTACTAAATACCAAATCAGACAATGCCTTTTTTCTTCTCTGTTTCATGTATAGCTGCATAGAATACTTACTGTACAGAGGGCATAACTCTACATGAGTGATCTTAAGATTGTTTCACTTAATGTAAAGGGCATTAATCATGTCATCAAACGACAGAAAATCCTGTCCTTCCTTAAAAAAGAGAGATGCCAAATTGCCTTCCTCCAAGAAACCCACCTTTCAGACCTAGAACATATAAAACTGAGAAGAAGCTGGGTGGGACAAGTATTTTATTCGTCTTATAACTCTAAAAGTCGAGGCGTTGCAATTCTCCTCCATCGCTCCCTGCCCTTTACTCTTGACAAAACATTATCAGATAAAGAGGGACGTTATGTAATTCTGTCTGGCTATCTTTATGGAGAACATGTAGTTTTTGGTTGTATATATGCCCCAACTATATATGAAGCCTCTTTCATCCCACAGCTTATTTCAGATTTAGCAATATTCTCCTCTCCAAATCTACTTCTAGGAGGTGACTTTAACTGTGCATCTAACCCAAATATTGATTTATCCCCCCCTCAATCTACACTTTCTAAGAAAAGTGCAAAGATGGGCGAATTCTGTAAAGATTTAGATCTATATGATATTTGGAGGGTATTACACCCTTTAGATAAAGACTACACATTCTACTCAATCCCCCACCAGGTTTTTTCTAGAATAGACTACTTTTTATCCTCAAGAACAATTTTGAACAGAATACTGAACTGCACAATTGGCACCAAGTTTCTCTCTGACCACTCCCCCATTAGTGTAACTATCTCTCCTCCTTATAAAGACCCTGCTTGCAGACACTGGAGGCTTAACCCCGCCCTTCTAAGTAACCACTCGTTTACAGAGTATATTACATCTGAATGGCGGCAGAGAGGACAATAGACAATCTAGAGACTCAGTTTAAGATATCTCATAGCGGCTCTCTGGCGAAACAGCTGGACGCAGCTCGTTCTGCTTTGAACCAGCTCTTAACCAGGAAGGCAGAGACACAGATTTTTTTCGCTAAACACAGACTGTTTGAATCAGGCAATAAACCAGGCCGATTACTGGCCCACCTTGCCCGTGGTAAAACTGATCCCAATGTAATTCCATCTCTTATAGACAAAAACGGGATGAGGCGCCACAAATCATCTGATATAAGTGAAATAATGAAACTGTTCTATAAAGACCTCTATAGCTCTGAATGTACATTCTCTTCTGGGGCTAGGGAAACATTTCTTAACAAGATAAAATTACCATCTCTCTCAGACGTACAGAAGACGGAGCTATGCAAGCCAGTTACTAAAGAAGAAGTCTTAGAAGCCATACATAGTCTTAAAGGAGGCAAGGCTCCGGGACCGGACGGTTTCGGTCCGGAATTTTACAAAATATTCAGACAAGAACTAGTTGGTCCTTTAACAGACATGTATTTGGATTCCTTTAATAGGGGTTGTCTCCCCCCCACGTTAAATACGGCTAATATCTCGGTTACCTTAAAGAAGGATAAGCCACCTGACATATAGTTCCTATAGACCGATCAGTCTCATCTCTGTAGACAGCAAAATATTGTCAAAACTTTTAGCCAGACGCCTGGAAAAATTACTCCCCATTCTGATTAATCCAGATCAATCAGGATTTGTTTATGGGCGCTATTCAGTTAGCAATGTGAGAAGGCTTTTGAATATGTTACAATTTACCTCCCAACATAAACAAAAGGCACTGGCCATTTCTCTAGATGCAGAAAAGGCCTTCGATAGGGTCGAGTGGGGCTATTTGTTTGACATATTGGGGAGATTTGGCCTTGGGGGGGACTTTCTTAAATGGATCCAAACCATATATCACTCACCTACAGGGGTTGTTATAACCAATGGGCGGCGTTCCGAGCCCTTCCCAATAGCAAGGGGTGTCCGCCAAGGGTGCCCCCTCAGCCCACTCCTCTTTGCTTTAGCATTAGAACCATTAGCTGAAACTATTAGACTCCATACCGACGTAAAGGGAATAACTATAGGACATGAGGAACATAAAATTGCCTTATATGCAGACGATATTCTCTTGTTTTTATCCTCTCCTCAGCTTTCAATATCCACAATTATAGATATCTTCAATAGGTTTAGTAATATTTCTGGCTATAAAATAAATTTTAATAAATCAGAAGCTATGCCACTGGGAACCCTAGACATTACAGATGTTCAAGAAAACTTTCCTTTCAGGTGGTCAAGATCTGGCTTTACCTATTTGGGGATAAAGGTGTCCTCAGACCTGAGTGATCTGCAAAAACTGAACTTTACCCCTATATGTACCTCAGTCAAAAGGGACCTGGAGCGATGGCAGAACCTACCCCTATCCCTGTTTGGTCGAATCAGTCTCATTAAGATGAATGTCCTCCCTCGACTCCTATACCCTTTACAAATGCTCCCATTATATCTATCTAAAAAAACGAACCTAGATTTAGAGAAGGCGTTTTCCAAATTTATCTGGCAAGGCAAAAAACCTAGGCAGAGGCTTAAGATATTACAATTACCTACAAACACTGGTGGTCTTTCTATGCCTAATATGCTGTTTTATAACTGGGCCTGCCATGCACGCCACTTCTGGCTGTGGTTACATTCGTATATTAAGAGAGAGACCTGTATTGATTCCTGGGCCTGCCACCCTCATTCCCTGTGGAGTTTAATCACTTGTGAAGCAAATAAAATACAGCCGGAGATAAAATGTAATCCTATTATCTACAACAGTATCAGGATATGGCATGATATATCCAAATACCTGGGAAGAAGAAGTGCAAAATCTTTATTATCTCCCATAACCCACAACCCTGACTTTCCTGCAGGTGTTAACTCACCTACATTCCTTTCTTGGCGGGATAAGGGAATCCACATGGTCGGCGATCTATTGAGGGATAATACCTTTCTATCTTTCCAACAGTTGCAAGAAACATTCAATATCCCCAAACAGCATTTTTTTTGGGTATCTACAGATTAGACATTTTGTATCCTCACAGACCGCCTCTTTCTCTACCAACACCTCTTATAGTAGTGCTGAGAGATTTCTCCTAGAGCGCAAAAATAGAAAACATTTTTTTTTTTTTTGAAACTTTCTTTTTATTAAGTTTTCAATTATTTTTTCCAACAGTAAAAGACAAACAATGAAACATAGAACAGAAAAGGAAAGAAAGACAAAAAAAAACAAACAAAAAAAAAACTAATCATACAGAACAGACAGGTTGACAAGGTTTACATAAGGCATACATTAGAGCAGATGGGGTTGTTTCACACAGACAGTGAGTTACACGTTTGAGAATATAAAGTCCACTTTTCCCAGTATTTAGTAAACTGTTCAGCTCGTAGTCTTAGAACAAAGGTCAGTTTTTCCATGCACTGTATTTCGTTTACAATGGTGATCCAGTCATTCTTCGATGGCACATTCGCCTGCAGCCACTTCCGTGTTATGGCCTTTTTGCTTGCAGCCAAAAGCACTTTGTAAAGATAGTTGTCCTGAGCCATAAGTCCAACTGGGAATTTTCCCAGGTACAACGTGATGAAAGAAAAATCAACTTTTAAACCAAAGATTGACTGAATTTCTTCTGCAAGTTTAGTGCCAATAAGGTTGGATAAGTGGGCAAGCCCAGAATACATGAAAGTGATCGGCCATTATCTGGCCACATTGTCTCCAGCATTTATCCTGTCCCTGGAAACCCTGCTGTTTAAATTTCAATTTAGGAGTGACAAAAAATTTTATTATGTTCTTCCAGCAAAACTCACGCCATGCTCTGGAGTTGGTGGTTTTGGTTTGACTTTCCCAAACAGATTTCCAAACATCCTCAGTTATCTCCAGGCCAGACTCCGCCTCCCACTTTTGCTTAACCTGGATTGTAGAATGGTTCTTGGAGTTTTGTAGTTTTTTGTAAATTTGTGAAATCAAATGTTTACTGTCTTTAGCATTATACGCATCAATAAATATACTGATCAGGTTGACATCCTTATTATCCGTTAGTTTGATTTCCTTATTGAAGTAATCTCTGACCTGGAAATATCTGAACATATCCTCTCTTCCCAGTCTATATGATTTACAGATATGGGCAAAAGACTGTAGGCCATCATTATCAGTTATAGTGCAGTAGGCGGTAATACCATTACGTGTCCACTGCCTGAATCGGTTGTCTAGAAGTGATGGTATAAATTCTGGGTCATATGACACCCATTTCAATATTTTTGCATGCTTCTCAAGTTGGAGTTTTTTACAGGTGTTAAACCACACCTTAAGAGCAGCCCTGGTCCAGCAATTTAGTTTATCCAGGTGAGGATCATGGTGTTGGCTATTACCCAATAAAGCCTGTGTTGGTGTTTCAGATTGCTTTAACTCCAAGTCTTTCCATATAGCTGAGTAGTTTGGATTACACCAACAGACTAGTGGTCTTAGCTGGGCAGCAATATAATAGTCCTCCACACATGGTAGAGAGAGCCCCCCCTCATCCTTAGGTAACTGCAAGGTCTTGTATTTGATCCGGGGCCTCTTACTGTTCCAGACAAATCTGGATATCATTCTATTCCATTCTCTAAAATCTTTAGGGGGGATCTCTATAGGAAGTGACTGGAATAAATACAGTAGCCGGGGAAGGACATTCATTTTTATAGTTTCAATTCTGTTAGACATGTCTAGAGGTAGGACAGTCCAGCTATCTAGATCTGCTCTAATAGTCTTGATAACTGGATCATAGTTAGTCTTATATATTTTGGTTATGTCTTTTGGGATCCAAACTCCTAAATATTCAATGGCAGGGGCATCCCATTTAAAATCAAACCTGCCTTTCAAGTCAGCGTTCGGTGTGAAATTATATGTAAGTATCTGGGTCTTATGCGTATTCAATTTATACCCAGAATATGAGCCGAACAGTCTCAAAAGAGACATCAGCTTTGGTATACTTCTCTGTGAGTCAGTTAAAGTGAGCAATATGTCATCTGCAAACAGACTTATCTTATATTCACTATCTCCAAATGAAATGCCTTTGATCTCTGGATCCTCCCTTATTGCCTGAGCCAAGGGCTCTATAAAGAGCGCAAAGAGGGCGGGGCTTAGTGGACACCCTTGACGACAACCTCTCTCTAACTTAATGGATTGGGATAGGTGACCATTGATTCTTATTCTGGCAGTGGGGTTTGAATAAAGCGATCTAATACACTGTACAGATTTTTCCTTAAAGCCAAAACGATGCAATGTTTGGTAGAGAAAGCTCCATCCAACCGAGTCGAACGCTTTCTCTGCATCTAGACTAATGAGTGTTGCACTAATATTTCCCTTAATCACATAGTCTACCACATGGAGCGTTCGTCTAATATTGTCCTGAGTCTGTCTTTCTCGGACAAATCCTGTTTGGTCAGGGTCTATCATTTCAGAGACAATATTTTCTATCCTTTTGGCCATAATTGAGGCAAATAGTTTATAGTCGGTATTCAGAATGGATATCGGCCTATATGAACTACATTCTCCCTTGTCTTTTCCCTCCTTAGGAATTATTGATATTACTGCCTCGCTCCAAGATTTGGGCATCTGGCCTTCCTTAAGGGTGTGATTAAAACATCTAAGAAGAAAGGGCATCATCTCAATTTTGAATGTTTTGTACCATTCACTAACAAATCCATCTGACCCTGGTGTTTTGTTGGCCTTTAGTCGAGAAATAGTGCCACCCAGTTCAGCAGTTGTTATCTCAGCTGTCAGTGCATTATTTTGATGTTCTCCTATTGAGGGAAGATCCAGAGACTTCAGGAAGTCATCAATTACAGAGTCATCAGCTCTATCAGGTTGAGTATATAAGTCTTTATAGTAGGCTTCAAAGGCTTGTTGAATGTCTTCTATCTTATGGCAGACTTTGTTGTTTTTTGGGTTTCTTATTTTGTAAACTGTTCTTTCTGCTTGTTGTTTACGTAATCTCCAAGACAGAAGCTTCATAGCCTTGGGGCCGGTTTCATAATATTTTTGTTTAGTAAACCTCATTTTCTTCTCGTTTTCTTCATCATAAATCTGATTAATTTCTTGTTTAATACACTTTAGTTGGGCCCATGTTTGTGCGTCTCTGTGGGTCGAATGTTGAGTTTCAAGATTCTTCAGTTTAGACTGTAGCTCTGCTAAGTGTTTTTGTTTCTCCTTTTTCCTGTGGGACGCAAAGGCTATGAGTTTACCCCTAAGTACCGCCTTCCAGGCATCCCACAGTACATTTGGTGATACTGTTCCATTATCATTATTTACCAAGTATTCTTTTAATTGTTCTTTTATATATTCCTTACAAACTCTATCATTCAACAAGTTAGTATTGAGCCTCCACAGAGTATTCTTCCTTTTATTATTTAGATGTAGAGAGAGGTATACTCCTGAATGATCTGACACATCTCTGACTCCTATTTTACATTCACTTATTCTATGTCTTTCAGCATTAGAGATAAAAAAAATAATCCAATCTGGAATATTCAGCGTGACTAGGGGAGTAGTAAGTAAATTGTTTTTCTGTGGGGTGAAGATCCCTCCATATATCTATCATGCCAAATTCCCTAAGCATTTTCCGCATGAATATTGAGTTTTGATTTCTCCTCTTGTTTAAGTTTGTTGAGTCAAGCTTGGGTTGCAATTGAATATTCAAATCACCACCACAGATTAAAGTACCTGATGACTCTTGGGCTAGTAAATCAAATATTTTTTTAATAAATGACCTGTCATTTAACAATGTGACCTCTTTGAGATCAATCTTGCCTTTGACTAATATATAGCGACCCTCCTTATCTTTAATTTGGGAGGTTAGTTGGAATTGTATCTTATTTGAGAATAGAATCGCTACTCCCCTTTTACGTCCAGATTTGTGGGAGGAGTAGAATGTATTAGTGAACCCCATTTTTTTTTAATTTTTCATGCTCTGAGTCAGAAAGATGTGTCTCTTGCCAGAAAGCCACTTGAATATGTTCCCTTTTAATTTTAGCAATAACTTTGCTCCTTTTCACTGGGTTGTGTAACCCATTCACATTAAGTGTTATTATCTTATATTCCTGAAAGTCCATTTGCTTTGTTTCCTTTTGTCAGTAATAGCCTGTTGCAACCTGTAACACTTTACCCTTGAACTTGGGTAGGAACAACTATGGAGATGTGAATACAGAACATAGTAAGTAAACAACAAATTGACTTCCACTGTTAAAGAGAATACATACTCTTTAGAATTGAGGGGAAAGCCTGTTTGAACAAAAGGGCCCCTCTTTGTGGTTACAAAAGTTACTTCAGCTGGCATAGTACTACCATGGCAGTCTTTCTAACAGACCTCTCTCCCATTTTCAATTGGCCTGCTTAACTCAAGCTAAAAGTCAGTCTTTCATCAACGTGAGCAGGAGAAAATAAAAAGAATTTTAAAAATAAAAATAAAAATCAGGCAGGAGGGGGAGAGATAAATTATTATGAGTCATTTTGTTAATTATCAATTCACCTGGTGGAGCTGAGGGAGATCAAACACATTCAGAACCTGGCGTTAGGGTCAGGTCTCCTGGGAGTCGCGGCGGAAAGCACGCAGCTTCTCTCGTATCAGCTCCGGGTGGAATCCTCATTGACGATGCTTGTCCTTGACCCTCTCCCACGCTGCGGTGCGAGGCTCCGGGGCTGGACCTGGCTCATTTAGGTCGATGGGGAATCCCTTTTTCCGCAGGTCGTCTGCGGCTTCTCTTGCATCGTTGTAAATCCTGGGTCCGCCGTCCAAAAACACCTTGAGCTTAGCAGGTGGGGGGGTCTGGAACCGCACGCCCTTCTCTTTCAGCACTCTCCTTATTCCTGCGTATTCCCTCCTCTTCTTAACTACCTCCGTCGGGAAATCGTGGTCAAAATAAACTCTCGTGCCTTTGTAAAAAACCTCCTTCTTCTTCCAAGCAGACGAGAGGATCAGTTCCTTGGTTTTATACTCGTGAAAGTTTATTATTATGGAACGCGGCGGAGCCTCCCGTGGTGGTCGCGGTGCCAGGGCTCTGTGGCAGCGCTGTATTTTCAGATCGAGCTCGCCGGGGGTGGCCAGCTCTGACTTTAATAGTTTGGCCACAAAGTCCATCATATTGTTTTCTTCCTCACCTTCAGGTATTCCGTAAATGCGGATATTGTTTCGCCGTGACCGGGCCTCCAGATCTGTCATTTTCGTTTGCAGGGATTCCTGTTTTTGCTGCATTTGTCGGAGCGCGTCCTCGAGGTCGAGGTTGCGCTCCTCCAGCTCGGCCACACGTTGCTCGGCTTCCTCGACTCGCGTTGTTGTGTTTTTCAAGTCTCCCCTGATATCTCCCAGGGCCTGGTTAATCTCGTCTCGGAGTTCAGTCAGCTCCTTCTTCACGTCGTCTCTCAGTGTAGACCGGAATGAGTGCAGCTCACTTTTTACATCGGAGCGCATTGCCTTGATCTCAGTGTGAATGCTAGCTAGCAAGCTAGCATCAGTCGCATCTAGTCCAGCCGGGCTAGGCGAGGTAGCATTAGCGTCGTCATCGCTCTCCGCCGATGCTTTATCATATTTTCCGGATCTTGTATTCATTTTACTTTTAGCTTTGCTGGTTTCGTCCCCTTCCTTTGTTTAACAACTATAATAACACACTAAAGCACTTGAATCTGGGGAAATAATCTATGATTTGGGGGAGAGCGTTAGGTCAGCCTGCCATCTTGTCGACGCGCCCACCGGAAGTCATAGAAAACATTTTATAGCGTCATTCTGTTCGCTTCTGGGTTCTTCTGTCACCTACCATTTACCAGACATCTCTCATAGATGGGAAAAAGACTTGAACAACGAATATCTAGAGGATGATTGGCTGTCAGCTATTCGCCTGATCAAGTCTACTTCCACCTGTAACCGGTTAAGAGAAACTCAGTACAAGATACTCCACAGGCTGCATATTACTCCCATTATTTTAAACAAAATTGACCGCTCCATCTCTCCTCTATGTACGAAGTGCAACTTGGAAAGGGGAACATATTTTCACTATTTTTGGGAATGTAAACTGATCTCCAGATTCTGGTCACTTATTTCAAAGGTACTCAGTGGTATATTTAAGAAAAAAATTAAAAAAGACCCAGGGGTTTTCCTTCTAGGCCTGCCCTCCAGGGACCTACATCTCACCTTGTCACATTATAAACTTTTTGAAAAACTCCTTCTTGCTGCCCGAAAATGTATATTGCAAAACTGGATCAAACCTCTTCCGCCAACTGTCACCTTTTAGTACAGAGAGATCTTTAATACCCTCCCTCATGAGAGGTTGGAAGCTGTTGTGAAGGGCAAAGATGAGTTATTTATAAAAGTCTGGACACCGTTCTTAGATTATATACCAGCAGATCTGAAAAATCTGCTAATGATGGGCAGACAATTCTCTGAGTGGAATAGGACCTCCCCTGTGCAGGGACAATAGGCTGTTGTGCTGATGATTGTTTACTCTTAACTCGTAGCTGAATACTGACTGAAACCAAACCAGAACTGTAATTATTTTTCATTTAGATTTAATTTAATTTAATCTATATATTATTTATTTTCACTATTTATTTATCTATTGAACTCTGATCATTTAATTCTATATTTCATTTTATTTAGTTATCTTAATTTTATGTTTTATCTATTCATATTATTTTTATTACTGTTATTTTCTAACTGTATGTCATTAATATCACATGATATAACTGCATTTTTTTTTCTTTTCTTTGTTTTTTGTTTGTTTTTTTTTCTCTCTCTTCTGGTCTAACTTTGTATTACATGGGCTGTCTGTGGGTGGGGTTGGGGGGGGGTTGTTTCAGTGTTTTGTATTGTTTATGTTTGAAAAACAATAAAATGTGTTTAAAAAAAAAAAAAGAAAGAAAAGAAAAATAAAATTGTCCGGCTACGGCTCTGATTGACCAACTCGACTGGGAGTAGCTGCACCTCTCTCCCTCCTCCTCTGTCACCTGTCGCGTGCTGCGCCGCTGCAGCAGACGGGTATCAGCAGAAGGAGACCACGTCACATGGAAGCGGTGCGTTTAAGGTCTACAAAATGCCTGGGGAAATGTAGTTTCTGTGGACGCTACCGAGCTACTGATGAATAAAATAGCTGAACTACTGAAAAGCTATTTGATGTAGAAAACAGCGGCGCTACAACCACGCTACTGAAAAATGTAGTTTAGTTACTGACGCCGCTACTTGTAACGTCGCTACTGCCCAACACTGCATTTCTGGACACATGCTGATGACTTTCAAGTTGATGTGACAGTAAATAAAGGTGAATGTTGTGTCTCTCTCTGCAGACTCTGTCAGGCTGCTGAATGGGGCCAGTGTGTGTTCAGGCAGACTGGAGGTCAAGTCCAACCAGTCTGACCAGTGGTGGTCCTCAGTGTGTGAAGATGACTTTGACCAGCAGGATGCAGAGGTGGTCTGTAGGGAGCTTAGCTGTGGGGCTCCTTCAGTCCTCCAGGGGGGGCTCTATGGAGCAGTGGAGGCTCCAATGTGGACCACAGAGTTCCAGTGTGGAGGCAACGAGTCAGCTCTCCTGGACTGTAGAAGCTCAGGCTCAACTAGAAGCAGCTGCTCACCTGGCAAAGCTGTTGGACTCACCTGCTCAGGTACAAGTGGAGCTACACTTTGGATTTGGTCATTTCTCTTTCAATCAAACTCACTTCTTTTACTCTTCACTCTCTTCTCTGTGTTCAGAGCCTGTCAGGTTGGTGGGAGGAGCCAGTCGCTGTGCAGGTGACCTGCAGCTGGAACTAGGAGAGTGGAGACCAGTGGACGGTGCCTACTACTGGACCCTGAAGGCAGCATCTGTAGCCTGTAGAGATCTGGACTGTGGCTCTGCTGTTTCAACAAGAAGAAGAAAGGAGTCATCAAAGAGGTCTGTGTGGTGGGTCAAACCTGACTGTGTTCGGTCTGGATCTACCCTGAAGGAGTGTACATCATCAGTTTCCTCTTCCCTCACCGTGGAGATCAGCTGTTCAGGTGAGTCATCAGTGACATCATCAGTGACAGTCAGGTTCAGTGTCAGTTGAAAAAAGTTCAATAATAGCTCAAATGTCCAGAAAAAGCTGCACGTTTTGATATATGAATTGTTGAAATAGCACAAAGTATGAAGGAGTAGTTAAAAGCCAAAAAGAGCGGAAGAAGTAAGAAGAATAACTAGAACTAGAAAAAGCATTTCCAAGAATGGAAATGGGGTGGAAGCTGAAAGCAGCTGAACACTATTGCTGAAGCAATGCTGAATGAGCTGAAGAAATTGTTGAAAGAAAGAGAGAAACAAAGAATGCAAGAAAGTCTGAAACAACATGACAGAGGCCAGTATCGAACCCACAACCTCATGATCTCCAACCATATAATCTACCACTGCACCACAGAGAACACAGCGCTACTATCCCTGTTGTCATTATTCAATGATAGCTGAATGCAGAATAGTAGAACGAACAGTTACAAGTACAAATTGAGGGCTTTTGTGCCAGGCCTGACTATTTTATGTGAATTTAAACAAAGTATAATGCCAAAATGCCACAGTTGCAAAGACTGTTGTCTGTTAATGAGCTGCCCTCTGTGTCACGGAAACGCAGTCAACACCAAGAAAGCTTGAAGTCAAACAGAAGTCATGAAAGACTTAACATGAAAACATGAGTCAATTTGAGGCTGAGAGCAGCAGGTTGAATTTGAACCAGGAACCTTCTGATCTTGAGTCCAGTGAGCTCACCACTGAGCTACAGACACACTCAGCAGTAGGAGGGCAAAAAAGAAATTTAATAGGAGGATCACCAGCTTCTTCTTAAAAAAAAAAAAAGGACTGTGTGGAAATTGACAACACCAAGTAATCCAAGTGTCTCTTAAGGTTGGCAAACATAATATCACTTCACCTGGATTTGAACAAGGGATCTTTGGATTGACAGGCAGGTCTCTTAACCCCTAGTCTACAACCAGACTTGGTTGCATCCAGAGAGGGCACACAGGCTTCATGGTTAATGTCATTCATTCTAATGTGATGATGTGCAAAGCAACACAAAGCAAGACTGAAAAAGGTAAAGAGATGGGAGCATATATGCATCATAGCTTGCTCATGTGACCAGACCAAGTGGTATTGCTTTAAGCTGAAAGAGTTGATACTTTGAGTCACCACAGAGAGCATGAACGTTGTCATGGCTCGTCATGTTGTGATGACCACAAATTGTGGCACAAGTGATCACTGTGTCTCTTAACGACCACCTTAAACCAGTTGAAAGAGGGGAGCAGAATTCAACACAACATAACAACTATGTCTAACGAGGATTCGAACCAGGAACCATAGCGTTGGCAGGCAGTCATTGTAACCACTGCACTGCCACCAGAGTTGTTGATGAGAGAGGTTGAGAGAGGTTGTGACTCTCATGAATGTTTGATTTGTCAATAATGCTCAAAAAAAAAAGCAAAGAGTCAAAATGAGCCACAACAACTAAGTAGGGGACTTTTTTAATGACTTTTGAATATTTTTTGGCAAAATCACATCAAGTATAATGCCCATTTCAGTGAATTATAAAATCGAAATCCCTGGGTGTGCAGTGAGAAAAAAATGCATGGGGTTGAATGGCAGAGAGAGAGCTCCCAGGCTGCATTTAAAAAATATTTTAAATTATTCTCTAAATCTGTTTGCATTTTTGATGGCACTGTGAGACAGAAGACAAGTGTGGCTACAAACTGTGTACAAAATCTTGAGTACAGAGTGTGATTTGTGGCTTTGGGGACAGTTTTAAAACAAAAGCTCCAGTCTGTGATTCACCCCCTTTCCGCTCTGACTGTGACATCACCCACTCTAGCTCTGCTCGTTAGACCCAATACACACTGTGGCCGCTTGGCCGTGAGAGTGAGCGGTGGGTAGACAAAGAGGAACAGAAGGGACTGGACACAGCGTTGCAGTGAAGCCCACTTGGGGTCTTTTATTCTTAACAGGTGGGGGGTGGGGAGGGGAACTGAAAAAAGGGGGGGGGAGGGACGACAAACAACTGAGATCTTCCTCGGCTTGGTGGCCGCTCAGGGGGCTCGGTACTGGCTCTCCTGGTCAGAGCGAGAGGGAAACAAAAAGAGACCAGAGGTTAGGGGAGGGTGAAGTTTCCCACTGACCTGTTTGCTTGCTCCTCAGTGATTTCTCCTCGTGCTCCTGCTCTGTTCACTGCTCCAGTCCAGCCAACCTCTCCTCTGCTTCTGCAGGGTATATGAAGGCTGGCAATCACCTGATTGTCCTGTGGATTGCTGACACCTGGGGTAGTACCGCCCCCTCACCACCCCTCCCCTCTGCCTCAGCTGGCTGATGGGAGGCCCTGTGAGGTGCTGAGCATGAGCAGGGCTCTCACATACCCCCCCCCTCAGCTCCCCACCAGCCGGGGGAGCGGCGGTCCACCAGCAGTCATCCCTCCTGGACATGGCATCAGCATTTCCATGTAGCCTTCCAGCCCTGTGTTCAACTGTAAAGCGGAAATCCTGCAGGTGCAAAAACCAACGGGTTATTCTGGCATTTCTGTCTTTATTGTTGGCCATCCACTGTAATGGAGCATGATCAGTGACCAACGTGAACTCCCGCCCCAGTAAATAGTAACGGAGTTTTTCCACCGCCCACTTAACAGCCAAAGCCTCCTTCTCTATGGTCGCATAATTCTTCTCATGGGGAAGCAGTTTACGGCTCACAAAGGTTACAGGGTATTCAATCCCTTCATGGATTTGGGACAGGACCCCCCCCAGGCCTACCATGGATGCGTCTGTCTGCAGTACAAACCTCCTCCTGAAGTCTGGGGTATGGAGCACGGGTTCGCTGCAGAGGGCTGTTCTCAAAGCCCTGAAGGCCTGCTCAGTCTGTTCCGTCCACTTCACCTGGTTGGGCGCCCCTTTTTTTGTCAGCTCATTGAGGGGCCCTGCTAGGGAGGCAAATTTAGGGATAAATTGTCGGTAGTAACCCACTAAACCCAGGAAGGTCCTCACCTGACGTTTGGTCTGGGGTTGGGGCCACGTTGTAATAGCGTCTGTCTTCTTCACCTGTGGCTTGACATTCCCTCGCCCCACAGTGTACCCCAGGTAATTTGCCTCCTCCAAGGCCAAAGAGCACTTCCCTGGGTTGGCTGTGAGTCCTGCCTCGCGTAAGGATTGGATAACTGCTTCCAGGCGCTGCAGATGATCTTCCCATGAGATACTGTGTATAACGATGTCATCTAGGTATGCTGCAGCATAGTCTTGATGGGGCCGGAGGACCTTGTCCATGAGCCTCTGGAACGTGGCTGGGGCTCCATGGAGGCCAAATGGGAGGACTCGATACTGGAAGGCGCCATCTGGTGTCGAGAAGGCGGTCTTCTCCTTTGCTTGCTGAGTGAGTGGCACCTGCCAATACCCTTTGGTCAGGTCCAGGGTGGAGATGAACCGGGCCGGCCCCAGCCTCTCGATCAGCTCGTCTAGACGTCTACACGGGGCATAGGGTACGTGTCAAACTGTGATATTTCATTCAACTTTCTGTAATCGTTGCAGAACCTGATGCTCCCATCTGGTTTCCCCACGAGGACTATGGGGCTGGACCAGGCACTGTGCGACTCCTCCAACACCCCAAGGTCCAGCATTTTTCTCACCTCCTTCCTGATGGCTCCCCGTCGCGCCTCTGGGATGCGGTAAGGTCGCAGTCTTACCGTTTTCCCTGGCTCCGTACATATGTCATGGGCGATGAGCGTTGTCTGGCCGGGGGTCTCTGAAAAGACATCTTTGCTTCTGGCCAGGAGCTCCTGGACCTCCTGGACCTGTCTGAAAGACAAATGATCACCCAGTCTCACAGGGGTTGTGATCTGGGGGAGAGTGGCGGCCAGGACACTGGTGGGGATAGGGACCGGTTCGTGCCAGGGCTTCAGCAGATTGATGTGATACAGTTGCTGGCCCTTCCTGCGACCAACCTGTCTGACCCGATAATTTACCGGTCCCATTTGTTCCGTTACTTCATACGGTCCCTGCCATTTTGCCAAAAACTTGCAATCGTTAGTGGGGATCAACACCATCACTTTGTCTCCCGGCTGGGATGTTCTCACCTGCGCCCCCCGGTTGTACACGTGAGCCTGCTGGGTTTGGGCCTGTTCCATGTGTTCCCGCACCAGAGGCCAGACTTGAGTCATTCTGTGATGCATTTGTTCCACATGTTCCACGATGCTGCGCTGAGTTGGGGGTTGTTCTTCCCAAGCGTCTTTGGCCAGGTCCAACAGGCCTCGAGGTCGGCGTCCATACACCAGCTCGAAGGGGGAGAACCCGGTGGAACCCTGTGGGACCTCACGGACAGAGAAAAGAACATATGGCAGCAACTGGTCCCAGTTTTTACCATCCACATCTATTATTTTGCGTAGCATATGCTTTAGTGTTTTGTTGAATCTTTCAACTAATCCATCCGTCTGTGGGTGGTAGACAGAGGTTCTGATCTGTCTTACCTTCAGGAGTTGGCACATCCTTTTCATCACCCCAGACATGAAGCAGGATCCCTGATCTGTCAGGATCTCTTCTGGCAGGCCCACTCTACTGAAGAGCAGGAACAGTTCCCTAGCCACTGCCTTCCCAGTTGCAGTGCGCAGGGGAATGGCCTCAGGGTATCGGGTGGCATAATCCAGAATGACCAGAATATAGCGGTGACCCCGGCTAGATTTTGGTAAGGGCCCCACTATGTCCATACCAATCCTACTAAATGGGGTTTCGATAATGGGTAGAGGTATGAGAGGATTTCTGTATGTTACCTTTGGGGCGTTGGTTTGGCACTCAGCACAGTGTTTACAGTACTCCTCCACAGCTCTCTTGACCCCCGGCCAGTAGAAGCGGCTGAGAATCCGTTCATAGGTCTTCTCTCTCCCCAGATGCCCCCCTAGGAGGTGGGTGTGGGCTAGATATAAAACTTTTGAGACATATGTTTTTGGGACAACCAACTGTTCACACACTTCAGCATTTTTCTGGGAGACTCGATACAACAGTTTATTTTTCACCATGAAATGTGGAAAAGACACTTGACTCACCCCCTCCTGGTTTTGGCCCTCGATCACTTGGACATCCCTCCAAGCCTGGGCCAGATTGGGGTCCTGGAGCTGTGCCGAGCCAAACCGGCCCAACCTAGGTCCTCCATCCATTTCAGCTTCAGGAAATTGCGAGAAGCCTTCATCTGACCCTATATCCTCCAGGGGCCCCTCCTGCCCTGTGACCGTGGACTGATCATTGACACCCTCACCGGCGTCGTCCTCACTGGTCTCGGCTGCACTGCCATCGGGGGGCTCACCTGCCAGTGCCGGTTGGGTTATAGCCGATCTTTTGGTCTCCAGGGGTCGCTTCCGGATCCTCCCCTTGGGTTTCCGGTTTCTTCCTGGCCAGTAAAGCGAGAAGAGGGGGCCGTCTCGCCCAACCAGGACAGGGACTGGAAGTTGTTCGACGACCCCCACCTGTAGAGTGAAGGGGCCCCGTGGCGTGATCACCTTGATGATGGAGGTTGGATACCTCCGTGTTTCCCCATGGATACATGACACAGGGATCTCCACTCCCGTCGTTGTGCTGGCAAATTCAGGTCTGATGAGGGAGACCATACTTCCGGAGTCCAAAAGTGCCTCGGTATCCTTCCCAGCAATCTTCACAGGAAACTTCGGGGCCGGTGCTCCCTCATGGGCCCAACAGGTGGTGAGGTGTTGGCAGTAGAAAGCTTTGCCTTCAGAGGTTCCCGCTGTGGGCATTGATTCCTCCCGACCGGGGCACTCTCGGGCGAAGTGTCCTTCCCTGCCACAGGTGAAACATTGGGGTACGGCAAGTGGTGGGGCTCATTGGGCTGTCGGTCCAGCCCATCCAGGGAACAGTCGGCCTGCTGGGGGGCTGACCACCTTGCTCCCAATCTCCCTCTCGCCCTTGATTTTGGGATTAGTTGAACGGTTACTCTCTGACCGCATGAGGCCCCCCATTACTTTGTGGTTCTCCAATAGGGCTACCAAATTGTCCAAAGTGGGGGCCCCCTGCTGGGCAACATACCTCTTGGTGTCGGGGGGCAGTCCCCGGAGGCATCGGTCAATTACCACCCGGTCCACAAACGGTGGCCCGGCCACTTCCTCCAGCCAGCTCCGGGTGAAACGTAGTAGGGTCATGACTTGGGCCCAGGCTGGAAGAGCGGGGTTGTAGGTCCAATCATGCACTCTCTGCGCTCGGGCTGGAAGGCTAAGTCCATACTGGGCCAAAATGGCGGTTTTTACTCGATCATAGTGGGCAGCGTCGGCTGCTGAAAGGTCGCGGCAGGCTTTCTGTGCTTCACCAGTCAGGAAGGGCATCAGGATATGCGCCCACTCGGCTCTTGGCCAGCCCTCTCGCATGGCGACCCTCTCAAACAGGGCCATATAGGATTCAACGTCATCATCCCCCGTCAGCTTGGTCAGCACATCCCTTGGCTGTCGTTCCGGGGGACCTCTTCTAGCTGTTAACTTGCACAGTTCGGTTACAGCTGTCTGCAAGGTGGCTTGGGTTGCCAGAATGGCTTTCAATGTCTCCTCCATGCTCACACTCAGTCTACCCACAGATTGCGAGGATCAGCATGCCCACCATATGTGGCCGCTTGGCCGTGAGAGTGAGCAGTGGGTAGACAAAGAGGAACAGAAGGGACTGGACACAGCGTTGCAGTGAAGCCCACTTGGGTTCTTTTATTCTTAACAGGTGGGGGGTGGGGAGGGGAACTGAAAAAAGGGGGGAGGGACGACAAACAACTGAGATCTTCCTCGGCTTGGTGGCCGCTCAGGGGGCTCGGTACTGGCTCTCCTGGTCAGAGCGAGAGGGAAACAAAAAGAGACCAGAGGTTAGGGGAGGGTGAAGTTTCCCACTGACCTGTTTGCTTGCTCCTCAGTGATTTCTCCTCGTGCTCCTGCTCTGTTCACTGCTCCAGTCCAGCCAACCTCTCCTCTGCTTCTGCAGGGTATATGAAGGCTGGCAATCACCTGATTGTCCTGTGGATTGCTGACACCTGGGGTAGTACCGCCCCCTCACCACCCCTCCCCTCTGCCTCAGCTGGCTGATGGGAGGCCCTGTGAGGTGCTGAGCATGAGCAGGGCTCTCACAACACCCATTGTAAAGCTGGATTTTGGCAGAAATCTTAAAGGTAGGGTCTGGAGTTTTGTCCCTATCAGTTTGTAAACAAAACAGTGAAACTCAGCCCCTCCCCTCAGGCTAAGCTGTGTAGCCTCCTGCTTCTGACAGCAACAGTTGTCATGACCATAAAGGATAGGAATTACAGTCTGAAAGAAGTGCTGGAGCCGCGGGCCGATAAGCCGACCTCTCGCCAACACCGGCAGCCTCCGTGTATGTTGTTATGCCTCTGTATTGTGGTAAACTAGCGGGTGTTAGCCGCGGATGCTAATCGCGAGCGCTAGCCGAAGTTAGCATCGCGCTAGCTCACTAATATGGTGCTAATACTTGTTACCAGTGTCGGTATCTAGGTCGGGAATCGGTCCGCGGCTCCAGTGCTTCACTCAGACTGTATTTACTGTTCTTTGTTGTCCTGACTGCTGATGCTGAGAGAGATAGAGACTCAGTAGCATCAGACAGCTAGCACAGCTAACAGGCCCGAGCCTCCTGCTGCAGGTAGCTTCACCTGAGCTCCGTCATTGGCTGGAGGATGACACAGACTCTCTCACCATAGGTGTCTCTGCTAATTTGCGACTCTCTAGCTCCACCTAGAAACGTCCACGTGCACAGCAAAACATGAACAAAACAAACCAAAAAACCAAAATACAGGCAGGGGGAGGAGGGGCTGCAGACAGAGCCCCCACCACACAGCACTAGAAGCCCATAGGTGATGATTCAGACGGATTTCATTTGTAAATGTCTAATTTTTATTTTTAGGCACAAAACTCCAGACCCTACCTTTAATGATTTAAAAACTGCCAAATATCTGAAACTGTTGAAGATATCAATAAGACGAGTAATGCAGTAATAGATTAAAAGTTTGTCTACAGTTTAAAAGAAAAATGGAGTCTGTGGGAGAAAGTATGCTGGAGCTTTAGAGGTTCAAAGTAGTGTGAAGATTTTAAAGGTGTGAAGATGTTTTCAATGTATTCCTATGGGGAAAAAAATTGCAGAAAAAGTTAAATATTGTAAAAAGTACAAATAGTATGAAAAAGTTGAATAATAGCACACCTGTCGTGAAAAAGCTGCACGTTTTGATGTATGAATTGTTGAAATTGCACAAAGTATGAAGGAGTAGTTAGCCGGCAAAGAAAGTGGAAAAACGGCCGAACAGAATAACAATAGGTTGGAAGCTTTCAGCTTCCACCCTAATAAGTTTAAAGATTTGAATAACCAACAGTGTGAATGCTTTCTGCATTCAAACTAACTAAGAAAAGATCCACAGAATAACCAGTGCCCGGGCTTTGCCCGGGCTTTCATAGCTGTTGGGACCAGTGCCCTGGGCGATGGCCCGGTGCCCTAATAACTGCATACATCTTGACAGCTCTAGGACCTACTTTACACTGTTGATTTGTACAATCCCAACAGACATGTCCAGTGATTTTCAGCCTTCTGTGTTTACATTTGTCTGTGTCATGACTGTTCCTCTTCTATAAAACACATTCTACATCGCGGAGGCAACATCTCTCCACTTGGGGCTTCCTTCACCTTTCAAACGGGTCAGAGCTCCGTGGGAAACACCTGGGGCCTCATTTATCATTGTGGATACACACTTTTTTACACGCTCTTTCCCCCATTTTGTGCGTACACGCTTTTCTCCGCCTAGTTTGGGATCTATCAAACCAAAATCGGTCGGGAGATAGGGGCGAAATTTACGACGAGTCTGACCATGGTGTACCGGCATTTACACGCTTTTTGAAGAACAGGAGGAATTGGCGACGCCGCTGCTGAGTCGGAGAATGGCAGTGAGAGGCCGAGAGGAGCGGATCAGTGTTTCTTATTACTAGTAGTAGTGGTGGAGCGTTGATGCTCTGTAACCTGCTCTATAATAACACAATCCGACCCCCGTACGGACACGAGTCAAACCATAACACAGGGGAGGGTGTCGGAACGCGCGTAATAAAAATAAAGAAAAAAGGGCGAGAAAAGTCAAATGTGGACAGAGAGAGAAAGGGCTCCACCAGTCTCTATATTGTTAATGGAGGGAGAGAGGAGCGCGGAGGTCTGTGTTTGAAGCTGAAGTAGTGGTGGTGATGATGCACAAATTAGTATATAGCCTACGTAAAATAAAATGAGGGCAGATTAAATACGATTCTTCTTCTTTCTGCTCTCTGTTTCATTCAGATTAGGGAGTTCTTGTTTCTATAGTTTATAGTTTATAGTTTATTTATTGAAGAAAGGGACAGTGTACATTAATAAAACATCATCCAGTGTAAATGCACCCGGGTTAGCCAGCAGGGCTAATTTTCACCGGTTGTCCCTTTGCCAGATGGTAAAAGGCAACCTTAAAAAAAAAAACATAATTTAGTCAACCGCAGCACATTAATAAATAGATATACATTCATCAGACATCACAAGCCCATTAGTAAAAAAATATACATTTGTCAGAAATGACCATTAGTAGAAAAATATACATTTGTCAGGAACACACAAGGGGAGAACATACACAGCTCTCGTTAATACATTATACAACATTACACATTCTCATGAAAATTATTATACCCTACCTAAGCTATCCTGTCACCACATATACGTACCTACAAGACAGATTACTCAATGTCTGTACTCCATACAAGGAGACACAGGACAGAGCACTCAATGTCAATGACAACACTACACCTATAGTAGCTATCAGGTTACTTACTACCTGTTGGTATATACAAGACAGAGTACTCGATGTCCATACTGTATACAGTAAGTTGCATGTAAGGAAAGGAAATTTAAAAAAAAAACAAAAAACAACAACAATATAAGTAAAAATACTCAGTGCCTATCTTACTTAGTAACTATCTGGTTTACTATCTACAGGAGAATACACTACTATTGTAGCCTATTTCAATGCAAGATGATGTTTCTGACTGATATTGCCGTGTATCTGGCTTTCAGAGAAATACCACTTCTTTCTCCTCTCTCCGTCCGTCCTGTCTTCACCGTCTTCCACATGACGTCTCTCCACACATTTCCGGGGCGAACGTGGCTAATTAATATGCATAATATGCAATATGCATATGCATGATGATTTGCATTGACCGTATATGGTTGTGTTGGGCCGTTCGGAAGGCGGAATGAGAGGTGTGGTCACCTCCACACTCTTCTTGTGTTAGGTGTGATTTACCAAGGGAAATAGCGTGCAGCCGTCTGTACGCGGAGTTTGATAGATCTGAAAAGAGCGTGTATATTTTGGTCGTACGCTCATTTTGCCTTTCGGTCGTACGACCAAGTTTAGTAGCAGTTTTACACCCTCTTTGATAAATGAGGCCCCTGCCTGACACAGCAGCATAGGGAACGTGCATGTTCGCGGCGCACACGGACATGCACGGGGGGAAGGGACGTCGCCACCGTCGGCGTACTGAATGCACACGGGTATGCGCCGAGCGCTAATGTCACACGTCTACATAGGTATCAGTATAATCAGAGTCTCTTCTACTCGCCATCGTCTCTTCTTCTGCCGCGCTTGACTTCGAGCCGGTGTAACCATCATAATTGTCCGGCCGGAAACAGCGCCCAGTGAAGGAAGGTGTAGCAATATTGTTGATTGGGTGGAAATCGGGAGAAATTCGGGAGAATGGTGGCCCCAGGAGATTTTCGGGAGGGGCATTGAAATTCGGGAGTCTCCCGGGAAAATCGGGAGGGTTGTCTCTGACACATCTCATTCTTCAGAGTTGGACAGATTTCTCTCTGCTTTATTTCTGCTGTAAAGACGTCAGAGACGCTGTGAATCCTTTTCACTCCTCATGAATGTATTTCATCTGTAGCAGCAAATCACATACCTCACAGACCTCCGTCAGCGCACCACCTGAAAATCTCCTCTTAAAAACCTATTTTATCGTCTCCTAAACAGTTTTTAACTCTACGATCCTCACCCTAAACAGTGCTGCACTGCATCGGGTAACCGGTTTTAATGATTGAACTGACGGATCACTGAATTTACTGTGGTCAAGCTAGACTGCACCGCCATCAACCCGGAACCGCCACAGAAACGACACTGTTTTCTCGCAAAACACTCGTCTACCGTGGTGTACGACCATCACACGGGCACGATCGCCGACTGCCAGTCACCTAGCACGCACATGACTGTTTACAACTGACACCCCCTCCGTGGTACCTGCCACTTCTTCTTCTTCTACGGAGTATTGGGAGGTCACGGTCCCCCAGAGCTTTGAGAGCTACTCCCCCTACAGGCCGCAGCCAACACACAGCCAATGCACTGATTCAATTTCTAATAACCCCACTGATCTGCAAATCTCTGATGTCCTGGCTAAATCAAACTGTAACTCTGAACCTAGTCCAATACCTGTGCTAATTAAAACCAGAGTTTACAGACGTCATAATCATACTACCCACAATTGTAGGTACCTGCAGCCTTTATTGCACACACCCACAACCTGCAATGCTGATCCTGTACCAATCAAACTGGCATTGCTAAATGCTCGCTCTATCACCAACAAATCTTTCATATTAAATAACTTTTTCATTTCCAAGGAACTGGACTTTATGTTTCTCACTGAAACCTGGCAGAGAGGTGAAGAATACGTCTCCATGAAGGAGTTATGCCCACCTGATTGTGCTTTCATATGTGCCCCGAGAACCACAGGCCGAGGGGGTGGTTTAGCCGTGCTGCACAAAGACAGTTTCTGTCTACGGAGAGTAAACAGTGCAAAGCCTACCTCATTTGAACTATTAATTTTTACAGTTGGCCGCTCGAACCCATTTTATTGCATCTTAATCTATCGTCCTCCTGGTGTCAACGGTCAATTCCTGAGTGAATTTAGTGAGTTTTTAGCATCTATCACCTCATTTGGTAGAATTTTATTGCTCAGTGACTTTAATGTGCCGATAAACGACACCACCAACAGCTTTGTTAACAACTTTATAAACCTCACAGAATCTCTCAATTTCACTCAACATGTCCTTGGCCCGACACATGTCATGGGTAACACACTTGATCTGGTTTTTACTCTAGATCTAGAAATTAAGTGCATCAGCTCTGAGGAGCTGCCAGTCACAGATCATAGCTGCATCCTTTTTAACATGTCTGTTATTTCTGATTGTGCATCCAGTAAGCGTGTGAAACTGTCCCGTATGTTACTAAACAACCTCTCCGCTGAGAAATTTTCAACTGTTTTTAAGAGTGTGGCACAGCCTTCTACTGCTACTGATCTTGATTCTCAAGTGTCCACCTTTAACTCACTCTGTTCTGCCATTCTCGATGAGATCGCTCCTCTAAGACCTCGTTCCATTTCTGCTGCCAATTCCACTCCTTGGTTAAACGAGGACATCCGCAGCCTCCGGCGTAAATGTCGGAGAGTTGAGCGTTTGTGGAAATCAACTAAGGGCGCACTCACACTAGGCAATCGTACCGTGCCCAAGCCCGTTTGCTCCCTAAAGTCCAGATTCTATTGCTGGTGTGAGTGCAAGCGTTCCGGGCCTGAGCACGGTACACTTCCCTGGCCCGGCACGGTTGGGAGAGGTGTGCTTGGGCACGGTACACTTGGCCAGAATGCACACACGTAATGCGCTGCGGGCTCGTTATCCACCACGTGTCTGCAGCCGCGTGTAAACAACAGTCAATTAACGATTACGTCGCGCCGTAAACATCGCTAGTTGACGGCGCTTTGATTAAACTTCAAGATATTACCATGACAACCGGTCAAACAATGAAAAGCGACGTTCTCTCTGCAGTCAGAGCGCATCCGCCGTGTTTATATTAACGTGATGACGTCTGTGTCAGAGGCAACCGTGCTTCAGCACGCTTGGGTTCGAGGTAGTGTGAGTGCAGGCCAGCGGGGGACAGGGGAGGGGGGGCATTCGGGCTTCAGCACGGCACGGAACAACTGGCCCTAGTGTGAGTGCGCCCTAAGCTTCTGGTACATCATCTTCATTTTAAAGAAATTTTAGCTGAGCAATCTTATTGCTTCAAACAAGAGAAACCCAAGGGTTATTTTTGACACTATAAATAACATAACTGGTGCACCAGTACCTGCCCTCCCTGTGTCATCGGATAAGGACTGTAGTGATTTCCTATTGTTTTTTGTGAACAAAGTCATTAGTGTAAAAGCTAATATAATGCCTGTATTTAACTCCTCCTTGCCTGATCCTCCTGAAATGCAACCCATCATTGATCATTTCTCTCCAGTGTCCACTCTCCAATTAACAGATATTGTGCATAAAATGAAGTCCACTTCTGGTCCACTAGATATCCTGCCCACAACCTTGCTGAAAGATGTCTTAAGCACTATCGCTCCATCCCTGCTCTCCATCATTAATTGCTCACTGGCTTCTGGCTCCGTCCCATCCTACTTCAAACGGGCTGTTGTTCAACTGCTCCTTAAAAAACCTAGTCTTGACCCCTCTGTTCTCAGTAACTACCGGCCCATTTCCAAACTCCCCTTTGCTTCAAAGGTGCTAGAAAAAGTCATTGCCAATCAGCTAGTCACTGTATTGAACAGACACAGTATCTTTGATAAGTTTCAGTCCAGTTACCGTCAATCTCACTCCACCGAAACAGCTCTTCTCAGAGTCTCAAATGATATCATGATGGCCTCCGACTCCAATAAATCCTGGTTCTGCTTGATTTGAGCGCAGCGTTTGACACGGTTGATCATGGCACCCTTATTGACAGGCTGAGAGACTGGGCGGGAATATCAGGGACCGCCCTTAACTGGTTCCGGTCTTATCTTCCCCCTGGAAGACGAGATGACACATCTCAAGGGGTTATCCCATAATAAAATTTGAATCTGTCCGACAGATCTTTTTCTGTAGTTGTTGGCCAGCACAAGTCAGAGTCGGCCCCCTTTTCTTGTGGTGTTCCTCAGGGTTCGGTTCTGTGACCCATCCTATTTTCATTGTATATGTTGCCACTCAGGGAAATCATTTCAAAATTCAATGGTGTCTCCTATCACATGTATGCCGATGACCTCCAGCTATATGTGTCCTATGACCCTGATAGCACAGAACTTATCACCTCTCTACAAAACTGTCTTTCTGCAATCAAGGACTGGATGGCTGGTAGCTATCTACAATTAAATGAGGCAAAAACTGAGATTTTAATTCTTGGCCCCGAAGGCCTGGCGTCTAAGGCTGTCACTTGCTTAGGGGCCCTTTCTGTTAATGGCCGCGTTTCCCAGATTCGTTAAGAAGCTCTTAACTGCTAAGATCTTCTTTAGAGCGCTCTTAAGAGCGCTGTGAAAGAAGAACGCGTTTCCCAGACTCACTCTTAGCCTAAGAAGATCTTTCACTAAGAAGGAAACGTAAGATCGATCCGACCCACTCTTTCGAGTCTTCTTAGCAGCTGGTGCTCACATATTCAGCCGCAGAAGGCAAATCAGTATCACACTAAGCAAGATATTTAAACGTGCACATCATATATATGTTTAAGACATATTAAATTGTGTGCTGACATAAAATATAAAGAGATAAAAGATAAAATAACGTGTGCTCTGCACATCAGGCACACAAATGAAATTAATCATCATGACTATCATTTATCATAACTTTTACGCACACAAAAATTTCAAAAACACAACCGTTCTAAAATCAACCCCTAGTGTCGCTGTTGCGTCGTGTTTTTCTGCAGTGGGGAGCTTCTTGGTGGGCTGGGCATCGCAAGCAAGGGTCAGTGTCACAGAGTGCGGCAGCTGCCGATCCTCCTGACCTGTGCCATGTTATTCTGGCACCAAAAAAACTGTTGCGCAGTAACACTCCCCTGCCTATATACGTAGGCTATGTACATATCAAGCATCCAATGATGATGACAAAAGAAAAATGTGTTGACCACCAAAATATTTTTCGTGGCAGTGGATACGAACCCAGACCACGACAAGCTTCAAGTTGCAGTGGGGAGACTCTATCAAGTGAACTATTTGCTGCCCTTGTATTATTTAATTCTCATGCTTTCACCGTTTCCAGAGTTGTCTGGCTGTAAAGTTTGTAAACCAGCCTCTGCCCACGTATTTTTAATTTTTTTTTCACACACATCAACGCGGTTGCATGGTCACACAGCCGTCTCGGCCGCATCATTACGCGGCTGTGTTGTGTCATCTATGGCCAGTCCGTCACTGCCCGTGACCAACACGTCAACAACAACAGAGAAGTTTCTAATCAGGCCCGCGGACACCGGGACCTGTGTTAACCCCATGTTTGGCGAGTGGAAAACCCGTTTTCGGTTTATTCATCGCTCGTCGGCGCAGCTGCGCTTGTCCCTGTGTGTGATTTATGTGTTTATTAAGTGGCAGGTGACATAATAATCGATTTTCCTGGCATCGATTGATTCGGTTTCAGTACCGTGGTGGTGGACAGCTCCCGAGCTTCTTAAGAAGCTTCTTTGGTGTCATCTTAAGGATCTCCTAAGAAGGCAGTTAAGAAGACATCTGGGAAACACCCGTATCTTAGCGCTCCTTCTTAGCCGAACCCTTCTTTGGAGCCTTCTTACTGTACATCCTTAAGAATGATTGAATCTGGGAAACGCGGCCAATGTGCGTACCAGCTGCAGGAACCTTGGTGTTATTTTTGATCGGTCCATGCTCTTTGATGAACACATAAAAACCATAACCCAGTCCTGCTTTTTCCACCTCAGAAACATTTCCAAACTCAGGTCAATTATATCTCACTCTGAACTTGAAATGGTCATTCACGCCTTCATCTCCTCACGCTTAGACTACTATAACTCCCTATTTACCTGTCTCAGTAAAGCTGCACTAGACCGCCTTCAATTAATTCAAAATGCAGCCGCACGACTTTTGTCCAGATCACACAAATTCTCCCACATCACTCCTGTTTTAGCGATCTTACATTGGCTCCCAGTAAAATTCAGAATTCAATATAAAATCCTCACCCTCACCTACAGAGCTGTCAACAGCCAGGCCCCTCCATACATAGCAGATCTCCTCTCTCTTCACCACCCTGTGAGGCCGCTGCGTTCCGCTGGTAGTCTACTACTCACTGTTCCTCACAGCAGATTGAAAACAAGGGGTGACAGGGCTTTTCAGTCTGCTGCACCAAAGTGGTGGAACACTCTCCCCTTCATGTTAAGAGCCGCTTCATCTGCGGATACTTTTAAAAAACAATTAAAAACTTATCTGTTTAGGCAGGCATTTGAATGAGTCTGGGGTTTGTATTGTCTTGTACTGGGTTGCTGTAAAATGTTTTGATGATTGTGTTATTATTTAATTGTGTACTAATGATATTTGTGTTTGTGTATTTTGTGAAGCATTTCGTGAGTCCTCTCTGTGAGAGGTGCTATATAAATACAATTTTACTTACTTACTTACATCACAGGACTCTTTAGAAACTCCTGGAGGTTAAAGTGGACTAAGCAGGTGGTTGACTGATGATGGTGAAGTTGTTTCTGTGAAGATGTTGAAGTCCAGACCGTTGGTTGACTGGAGTCTTTGACTCAAGAGCTGGACTGAGAGTTTCTTGTTTGATCATGTTGTGTTGGGGACAGAGAAGGAAGTCATTTCTGGACACATGCTGATGACTTTCAAGTTGATGTGACAGTAAATAAAGGTGAATGTTGTGTCTCTCTCTGCAGACTCTGTCAGGCTGCTGAATGGGACCAGTGTGTGTTCAGGCAGACTGGAGGTCAAGTCCAACCAGTCTGACCAGTGGTGGTCCTCAGTGTGTGAAGATGACTTTGACCAGCAGGATGCAGAGGTGGTCTGTAGGGAGCTTGGCTGTGGGGCTCCTTCAGTCCTCCAGGGGGGGCTCTATGGAGCAGTGGAGGCTCCAATGTGGACCACAGAGTTCCAGTGTGGAGGCAACGAGTCAGCTCTCCTGGACTGTAGAAGCTCAGGCTCAACTAGAAGCAGCTGCTCACCTGGCAAAGCTGTTGGACTCACCTGCTCAGGTACAAGTGGAGCTACACTTTGGATTTGCTCATTTCTCTTTCAATCAAACTCACTTCTTTTACTCTTCACTCTCTTCTCTGTGTTCAGAGCCTGTCAGGTTGGTGGGAGGAGCCAGTCGCTGTGAAGGTGACCTGCAGCTGGAACGAGGAGAGTGGAGACCAGTGGACGGTGACGACTGGACCCTGAAGGGATCATCTGTAGTCTGTAGAGATCTGGACTGTGGCTCTGCTGTTTCAACAAGAAAAAGATATGAGTCCTCAAAGAGGTCTGTGTGGGGGATCAGACCTGACTGTGTTCAGTCTGGATCTACCCTGAAGGAGTGTTCATATTCAGATTCCTCTTCCTCCACCGTGGAGATCAGCTGTTCAGGTGAGTCATCAGTGACATCATCAGTGACAGTCAGGTTCAGTGTCTTCCTTCCTTTGTAGTGGAGACAGAAATGTTCAGTAACTGGTTCTTTTTCTATTGAAGTGAGTGAAGGTCTGAAAACAAGACATTAAAGAGGAACTAAGCAGGATTTCTCCCGTGGCTCTGCTCCGTTTGTGCCTGAATTAAAAAGCTGTGGAGTAATTGTGATGGTGAACTACATGACTTGTGACTTGTTAGGAGTGACAGCGGAGGCTCTCTGTCTTCACCTGGCATGTCACGGCTGAGGCTTCGTTGTAAACAAATGCACATGGAGGAGAGGAGCAGAACCAAAACAGTTTAATATCTTTTTTTTGTAATCAACTTTTTTTATTTTGATTTGATTTTTATTGATTTTAAAACATTAATAATACAGGAACAAAACACATACATTGAATAAACACAACACCGCTACCCATCCCTCCACCCAGAACATTAAAACAGTCAAATAGGACAATGTGATGTACAGGATTAAACACACAGTCATGACAATAAAGGTCATGACAATAATGTTTTAACATCCTCTGCAGCTTTTTTCCACATCTGTAACGTTTGTGGCTTGGAGTTATTAATGTGAGCTGATGACCACTCCAGGTAGATCACCTCGAGGAGAGCTTGTAGCCAGTGTTTTATTGATAACTGATGTGGCGGAAGCCACCTTAAAGCCCCAGTATGTGACATTTACCCCCATCTAGCGGTGCGGTTGCATGTCGGCACGTATTCTTGCTGTTGCGTTTATGTAAACTCGGGCAGAAGTTAGAAAAACAACAGACACTGCATGTAACAGGATAAACAAGCCTCCATGTAAAGAAACGGTCCGTCAGCACGAGGCAAAACAATACCGGCGTGACAATATGTTGTCATGGTAACGCCGTGTTGTTTACCTGACCCACGTTTTACCGTCTTTCTCTCGTCGAGTAAATTAACATCCAGTCGGTTTGCCGACGGCGTCACTCACGGCGTCATTCAGGTGTCTGACTGCACCTGAAGGCAACACCAGTGCCTCCGTCCTTCCTCACACTAGCCGACACGGCGGTGACAGTTTTAACAGGCGCTGTCTGGAAAACTTTCTCCCCGAGCCGAGAAGGTCCGGCGGCGGAGTTGTGGTTAACTACAGTCACGATGACACTGAACGTAAAACATGGCGATTCAACATGGCAGAGAAGGTTCGGTCGCCCCCCCCTGTACGTTTGTAACGACTTTTAACAACTCAATTGTAAGGTACGAGAAAGCGCTCGTTTGTATGCGGGCGCGATTCCACTTCATTGAAACACGTATTAATGAAAGCGAAATTTGATTTTTGTCAATAAAAAGCCAATAAAGTCCCATACTGTCCCTTTAAAGGAGTCATCACCCGGAAATCGCAATTTCTCTTGTTAAAACATGCATATTGGTGTTTGACCTCAGTTGAAAAGCTGGAGTTTGAAAGTGGCGCCGTTTTTTCGCTTCGGCTCTTTTTCCAAACAGGAATAGCACACAAGGGTGTGCCTTCCTAAAGCACGAGATTTTGATTCTGCTCCTACGGTGACCTCACCGTGGAGGCTACTTGCCTCTTTCACCACCCAACCCCGCCCCGTCCGCTACCTGAAATCGCCGAAGCGGTACCAGGGGGCTGTTTATGTTTTGGAGTCTGCATGCAGGCAATTCCAGTCAACATGCCGAAGTGTCCTTGGGCAAGACACTGAACCCACACTTGCCCCCGATGTGTCCATCGTGTGTGAATGCTTAGTTTCCTGCACTCAGTGCTGTATGAATGTGTGTGAAAGGGTGAATGCAACCATTACATTGTAAAGCGCTTTGAGTGGTCCAAGAGACTAGAAAAGCGCTAAGTGCAAGTCCATCTACAGTTTACCCACAGGACTTGCATCAATGTACCCATAACGCCCTGCTTACAGAATGTACAGTCAGGATTGGGAGCTAGGCCCATTATATGTCTTTTACGTGGTGTTAAGTAAGTCCTGTGACAAATTTCGTAATGGATTAATTGGTGATCCAGGTTTTTAGATGAATGGAAAACATTTTCCCACACAGTATCCCAATCAATAGACCCTGTAGGTGTATATCTGCCTTCCAATATCTGTGTTCAAGGGATTCTGCAGGAATGTATGATAGGAGATTATTATAGATGTAAGAGACTGTTTTCTTATGGGGAGCTTTCTCTGTCAGTGATATTTCATTTCATTTCAAACCTTTATTTAATCAGGGAAGCCAATTGAGAGCAAGCTCTCTTTTACAATGATGCCCTGATCACAAGATAGAACAACATACACAACAGCAACACAAATTTAAGGATCAAGCATAAAAACAAAAATTAAACACTGTTATAAACCGTACACAGTATAATCATCAAGTGTCAGATTTCAAGATACATAAGGCAGACACAAGGAAAAACAACTTCTGCTTGAGGATCTCAGCTTCAGGAAAAGCAAGTGCATTCAATATGAAAGACAGATTCCAAAAGACTCCTGAAGGACTCCACCGAAATAAACTGTTTCAGTTTTAGCGAGTCCTGAAGTTTATTCCATTTATCCGGAGCAAAGAAACTAAAAGCTTTCTTTCCTCCCTCTGTATTTACATGTGGAGTGTCTAACCTAATAGCTGAGCAGGTGGGTCTAGGTAGACTCAAGTGCAAAAGGGACATCAAGTAATTTGGGAGCTTCCCAATCAACGCTTTATAAATATATTAAAGGGTGAATCCCCAAATCAACCCCCCAAGGAACCTTGAGTGAATTAAGCGCTGACCTTACCCTAAAATAGAGGAACTGTGAATTTCTTGGGATACCAAAAAGGGACATTAGATTGGGAAAATCCAGAATTGCATTTTGGCCTGAGATATCCCTCAATGTCCAAATACCACCTTGAGCCCATAATTGTGAGATGAATGGTTCGCCACCCGTCAATAAATTGGGGTTGTGCCAAATAGGGGAGTGTTTATGCCATTTTGATTTAAAACCCATACATTTCTCTACATTGACCATAGTTTGTATTACATATGATATAATCGGGCCAAATTGAGAATAACATTTCTTATGTTTGAGTCCAGAGAAAGCCACATCCCGTAGTCCAGTGGTTCTCAAACGTTTTTCGTCATTCCCCACTTTGAACAAGTGGGGATTTTCAAGCCCCACTTCCCCCCGTTGCCTCAACAAAGATCTTGACAAATTACTTCAAATTATTTAAAATGTATTGAAATTACTAGCACCAAGTACATCAGTCATATTTGATACTGAATCAAAATCAAAAACAAGAGAAAATAAAATGCAGTTGTGCCATCATAACTTCATTTGCAATCTGTGCAAAAAACAAGAGAACTTTCCCTGCATTAGTGGCTGCAGTGTGCCTGTTTTGCACTGCACAAAGTTCAAAAAGAGAAAATAAAAGTGCAGTTGTGCCATCATAACTTAATTTGCAATCTGTGCAAAAAACAAAAACATAAACAAGGTGCTCTGGCACAACTCAAGTGAACTTTCCCTGCATTAGTGGCTGCAGTGTACCTGTTTTGCACTGCACATCCTTTCAAAACGGGGTTGCAGGCTGGAAACTGCCACTCTCAAGTCATGCTCAATGTTGAGCTGAGATCTGTACTTCGTTTTCAGAGAAGCAACAGCTGAAAAGCCTATCTCACAGAGAGATGATGTGGCAAAGGCAAAGGCATGTGGCTTCAGACACAGAACACACATTGGTCTCTCCTCTGCACTGACCACTGGAACCGTAAATCCGAGACCAATATAGCTTTCGTCATATTTTCTTTTTGGTTGGTGTTATGAATGACACACACAGCGCACACACACCCACTCAGGCACGTCTTTCATTGGCTGGACTGAAAGAGGCGGGGTTGGGGTTCCTGGGGGCGTGCGTATGCATTAAGTAATGCCGTTCACCTGTGTGTGAGGGAGAACAAAGAAGAGAAGACACGAGAAGACCGGCGCGGCGTCTCGTCTCCCCCGTTTTCGTTTTGGTTTTGTGTTATGATTTAGTTTCTCACCTACGCTCGACGAAAAGAAGCTTTTAATAAAACCTGAACGCTGAGCCACCGAGGCGAAGCAACCCTCGCGCTTGGGCTCGCCATGAATGCCTGTGTGTGAGGAGGAACAAGTGAAGGCCGGGAGTCCGCGGTCCCCGTTCCAGCCGGCTACCGTGAGTACTCCACCCTGCCTCATCGATAAATGGTCCAGCCATCCGCTACATTACACACACTGCCTCACATCCACACACATGTAAGGAAGTCGTAACATTTATTGGGGGCTCGTCCGGGATCTGAATTACTTTAGTGGCCTAGACGAGCGATAAAATTCGCCGGTCTAGATAGCCATAGCATTAGCGTTAGCTACACACAAACATTACTGTTTGCGAGAGAGGGGTGCTACCGGAGTTGTATTCAGCTCGTCAAAGGGGCTTTGACCTCGGTGCAAATTAGTTGCACACAGTACCGGAGCTCTCGCCAAAACAGTTGTTTGCGTGGGAAAAACATCTCCAAGCAGAGTGTAGTGGTAGTGATTCAGTGTTTGTTAATCGTGTCAGGCGCGTTCGCGGTGTGACGAACGTAGTATTATTCAGGTTGTATTGTGCCATGTCTTGTCGAGGCGTATTTTGAGTGGATTGTTCGGCCGCGCAAGGGGCATTTTGATTTGATACGCGCAGTTACGTGAGTGGGGGATTTAAAGTGTAGGAGGAAGTGAGCTCCGCGGGGGACTATTGTGTAGTAGGCCCGTGATCTTGGACGCCAACTCGTGGAGGATCGTTGTTGTTATAACTTGGCTTTGAATCTGTGGGTTTGTGGTTGTATCCCCAGATTGGTTTTTTTGTTTTGTCACATGTCGTGTTCTTGATCAGAGAGGCTAAAATGGCAACATTTGATGTGGAGGAATTTTGCAAAAATGTTTCTGACAGGAGTGACCTTAGGAAATTGAAAAAGGAACAATTAATTGAGGTTGCTGAAGCTTTTGAAATAGAGATTGCTCCCACCATAAAAAGGGTGGAGATGGTGAACATTTTGGTTGAGGCTTTACAGTTATCGGACCCTGTCACAGAAAAGCAGCAAGAGCGACAGGCCCAGCAGCGGGAGCGAGAACTCCAGGTGGAGCTCGCCAGGATTGAATTAGAGAAAGAGCGGATACAGCAGGCTAACTCCCAGATGCAGCGTAAACATGAAACCCGTTTTGACCTTAGCAGTTGCCTGAGGTTAATGCCTAGATTTAACCCCAATGAAGTAACAGTTTTTTTGACGCTTTTGAAAAAATTGCCAAGGATCTGGAATGGCCTGAGAACAAATGGAGTCTGCTTGTTCAAACTGCCCTGGAAGGAAAGGCCCAGGAAGCCTATGCTTCTTTAGACGCTAACCAGAGCAGGGACTATGAGGTAGTAAGGAAAGTAGTGCTTGCTGCTTATGAGCTGGTCCCCGAGGCCTACAGACAGAAGTTTAGGTCACTCAGACGCAGGGGTGATGAGACCTTTCTGGATTTGGCTAGGAGACAGGAAGCAGAGTTTGATAGATGGCTAGGGTCAAACAAAGTCTTCACTTTTCAGGATCTCAGAGAGTTAATGTTAATGGAACAATTTAAAAGAAGTGTACCACAGTATGTTGAAGCCCACCTTAATGATTTGGAGGTTAAAAACCTTAGGAAAGCAGCCATGATGGCAGATTCTTATGAGCTCAGCCACCGTGACATGCCAGGGAGGGGAAGGCCCTTTAAGCAGGAAAGGAGCACAGGAGAAGAGAGAGAGGCACCTATGAGACCTGCCCCTGCCCCAGTCTCGAACAGGTTACAGAGTAGGTTTCAACCCGAACCAAGGAGGGGCGATCGCCCTCCTCGCTCTGAAATCATTTGTCACTACTGTAAAAGAATGGGCCACATTAAATCTGCATGTCCAGCATTAAGAAACAAAGACTTTAGTAAATCTGTGGCTCTTGTAAACACCCAGGTTAAAGACAGACAACAGGCAGAGAATGTTTCACCTCCAGGTTTAGCACCGCCAGGATATGAAGGCTTTGTCTCACAAGGTACAGTGTCTGTGTCAGAAGAGGGTGAGGAAGTACCAGTCCTGGTGCTCAGAGACTCAGGGGCCCGTCAGTCTCTGCTGTTGAAGGGGGTGGTCGATTTGCCACCTGCCACCTCCCAGGATGCTTCTGTGTTGGTTAAAGGGGTTGGAAACCAGTTTGTCCCTGCACCACTCCACCGGGTTTTGGTGAAAACTAATCTAATAAGTGGGCCGGTGGTGGTGGGGATAATTGAATCTTTACCTATAGAAGGAATCACCTTCCTTTTAGGAAATGATCTTGCCGGCACCCGTGTTCACCCCAGTGATGGTGAAGTTTCTTGTGTAGAAACAGGGGGTAGTGATGTAGCTCCTGTAGTCAGGGAGGAGCCTTGTGAAGTGTCTGAGACCCTAAGTCTTGAAAGAGAGTACCCTGAGACTTTTGCAGCATGTGTAGTGACACGTTCCATGACCCAGCTTACTGACGCTACAGCACCTAGGAAAGAGCAGCCAGCAGTGGAGTTAGCAGATACGTTCTTTGCTAAATTAGCTGGGGTAGGAGAATGCAGCCAGTTCTCACGTGAGGCCTTAGTGGCAGAGCAGGGCACCGATCCTTCCGTGTCCCCTTTAAAGGAAACTGCTATGACTTTTGAGGAGAGTCAGGGAGTAGCAGAGGGATTTTACTTACAAGATGAAGTCCTAATGCGAAAATGGCGGCCTCCTGACCGGCCCGCAGATGAGTGTTGGTCTGTAGTGGCACAGGTTGTGTTACCTACCAGTTTCAGACAGGCAGTGCTACATTTAGCCCATGAGGCTCCTTGGGCCGGCCATCTGGGCATACGCAAAACGCAGCAGAGAATTATGAGGCATTTTTACTGGCCAAAAATGCACAAAGATGTGGTGGCATACTGTAGGTCCTGTCATGCATGCCAGGTTGTTGGCAAACCTAATCAAAAAATTCCTGTTGCCCCCCCTGTGCCCCATCCCTGTTATGGAAGAGCCATTTTCACGTGTGGTAATTGATTGTGTGGGCCCCCTGCCAAAAACCAAGAAGGGAAATGAGTATGTATTGACTATAATGGACGTAGCCACGCGATTTCCAGAAGTGATACCTTTGAGAAACATCAAGACAAGACCCATTGTTGATGCTTTGCTTCAGTTTTTTTCAAGAGTTGGTCTGCCTACCGAGGTTCAGCATGACAGAGGTACCAATTTCACGTCAGGTGTCTTTCAGGAGGTCATGTATGAGCTTGGCATTAAAGCTGGGGTATGTAATCCTGTTCAAAAGCACTTTTTCTTATACTGGGGGAAATGGCCCGTCTAATTTCAGAGGAATCGGTACGCTATGTCAGCTGTAAAATGAACGGAAAATAACAGAGCTCTGTGACAGCCGCAAGACTGAGAAAACTCCGCCCAATCTGTTCCCTTCGGTCTGAATAGCACGGATTGGTCGAAGTTTGCTCGGAGACTAAGGAACCAATCAGATGCCTTCATGTCTAGTTCTGCACCCGCCCCCTCCTACGGGAGCGCGCACAGCCTTCGGGTCTTGCTGCCTGCTGCCGATTCAGTACACCTCTGCAGGACTACAGAGTTACAGGACGGATTTCGTGATCATTTGAGCAATGGCTGAGAAAACGCAGCCCAAACCGCCTCAACTGTATACTTGTTACGGCTCTTCCAGAGAAAAAGGCAAAAAAGAGAAAGCCAGAGGAAGAAAAGTCTGCAAACAAAAAGCTTCTGGATAAAGCAAGAGCGAAAACCAGAGTCAACATTGGTTCAGCTTTTGAGCGGTGGAGACAACCGAGGGATCTGAAGAGACTCAAAAGTGATGCCGAGGTTGCCGTCTTTCTGTTGGACAGGTAATTATTTGTTTTGCTTCAGGGAGGATTTCTTATTTTCATGAAAATGTAGGCTAACTTTTGCTAACGTAGCTACTATTGTAGCTTGTATTAGCGAAATGCTAATATTAGCTTCTCTGTGGTGTAAAACGGGCCGATGACGCTAGTATTGAATACTGATTTTTTAAAAGATATTACTCTACTACCATAGTCGTCTGTGTCTGTGTTATTGTGATAAAAGACGTACATATATTGGCTTTTACAACCGCAGTGACGTAGCTCATTTATGTTTCATAGCTATGAGAAGGATCCATCAACCTAGACGCCGTCTAAAGGCCAGATGATCCACGTCAACATGGGGTTCTGTCAGGTGTCCCAGCTCCATCGATGCAGGAACTTTTGCAGACCCAACTGAGCAGAGGCCTAGGTGAGTTTTCTTACAATATTGTAGCTTGATGAAGTTATAACATAATGTACACATTATGTACACGCTCTACGTATTCTTATTCTTTGATTGTCTCAAAAAATGTATTAATTATTATCAGATGTGTAATTGTGATATTCTTCCTAAAGGTAAATCACTGCCAAAGGAGTAGATCACCACAGCTGACAACTACTCCACACAGCCTGACCTGTCTCCCATCCCTGGAAACACCATACTATTCTTGAAAATCTACAGATTATTTATCTAACAATAAAAAGACTTATACCAATTTTGTTGTTGTTTGTAATCACTTGTTTTGAATGTGGTGGTGAGAAAATCTATTGCTTGTTTTGCAGATATAGTAAAATGAAAGGCATTCATCTTTTTCAAAAGTTTTATTCCAAAATGACAAAATATAAATAACAAGAGACAAATTTTAAACAAAAGTCAATTATAAAACAACCTTGTTATGTGCATAATGTAAACCTCAGTGCAAATGTTGCCATATAAATGGCAGGGCTTCAGTGTAAATCTGTGTTTAGACTCTGCTAGGGACTCTGCCCCATGCTTCGAAGCAGGTTGTTGCCGACAGCACTTTTTCTAGATCTGTGGGCATCTTGCGGCACTTCCTGCACACACACCAAGTGGGTAGATGTGGAGCTGGAGGGCCTGGTGGAGGAGCATCTCCTGATGCTGAGATCTGCAGGACGTCGAACAGGAGGCTTGGGTCCCTTGTAAGGCAGATCTGAAGCACCTGATGGGATTCTTCCAAGCTCAGTCGTTCAATTCTAGCCTGTAAAAAAAAACAGTTTATCAAGAAGATTAGACCTTGTCCTTTATTATTACTAATATTATTTTTGGTTTGTTGCCAGACCAAGAGTTGAAAATTTAATTTGTTTATATTTTTCTTTTACAGTTTATGAATGACAATAAACTAACAGAAATGTTGTGCTCACAGTAAATGGCATGTCATTGTTTACCGTTCTAGATAATGTGGAGATCATGGGGGGCAAAAGGCTATTTTAGCCTCTGCCCCTTGCAGCCCCTGGAGCACGGCCTCCTCTGGCTCTAGCACGACCGCGTCCTCTTGGAGCTGAAGACGTGCTTGGTTGCGGACTGTAGCTCGGATCTGAGCCAGTGCTCTGATCATGTAAACTCTGTCAAACAACAAAGATATCGTTAGCCTAATAGCATTTCTGTCTAACTAATTTTTAGAATAAAATTGACATATTGGCCCAAATTTACTTCTCTAACACTTCTGCATTACCCTGCATTATTGTCAATGAAAAAAACGAGTTGCTATTACATGCTATGTGACTAATAACAATAAGAATAAAAATAAAACACGTTTGTCAGTGAATAACAGGTAACGTTGTTACAATGTAATTTAGCTGATGGGTCTGTATCCAGCCGGATCCTTGGAGAGATTCGGCAGATTCAGACCCGACCTGCCTCTGGGTCTGCACAGACTGATGTGCTAGAAAACAAAACAAAAAACACAATAATATAGTTTACTTACAGATAAATGAGACATGATTCTGCTCGTTGTTGTCCTCCAAAATACTCCGAAATAGCTAGCTCTTTAGGTTAGCTCCAGGTTAGCTCCCCTCCGTGCCGCTTGGTGTGCGCGTGCCTGTGTGTGGGGGCGCGGCTTGGACGGACTCACTGACGGGAGGGGGAGCAGGGGGGAGGAACTTAGAGGAGGCAGGAGGAGGTGCTTTTTTCAAATCTTGCTCGCTCTCTTGCTAGTTTTCCAGGATTACATACCCCAGCTTTAAGCAGGTGGTTTCCTCAGCCTACCACCCACAGTCACAGGGCCCTGAACCCTGAAAACCATGATTAAGACGTATTGTGTAGGGTGCCCTGGGGATTGGGATGCAGCCATACCATTTTTGCTTTTTGCTGTAAGGGATGCCGTAAATGAATCCACAGGTTTCAGTCCCTTTGAGTTAGTTTATGGCCATGAAGTCAGCCTTAAGATGGCTAAAGAAAAGCTCCTCGACTCTACAAGGCAAGGTGGGGTGCTGCAGTACGTGGCCACCTTTAAAGACCGGCTGCAGTCAGCCTGTGAGGTGGCCAGAGCTAACCTACAAGCCTCAAAGAGGAAGATGAAAGATCACTATGATAAAAGAGCTGTTAAGCGCATTTTTGCAGTGGGTGAAAGAGTATTAGTGTTGTTGCCAATGACGAGGGACAGGCTGGGTGTGAAATTCTGTGGTCCCTACACCATCATGAAGCGGGTGGGTGAATGTAACTATGTGGTTAGCACACCTGAGCGCAGGCAGAAAACCAGGCTGTGCCATGTCAACCTCCTTAAGCCATATGTTGAACGTAACCCACCTGGCCCTGTGCAGTCTGTCCCAGTATGTGTGGTGTCTTCAGCTGAGCGAGAGAAGTTGGAGGAGAGTGAGTGTGGAAGTGTGTCTCAGGAGCCTGTGCCTCCACGGCTACTGAATTCCCAAGTAGTTGCAACATTGTGGGAACACCTGGACTACCTGCCACCAGAGCAAGCTAAAGATGTGGTGGAGTTAGTTGAAAAGCACAGGGCTCTGTTTAAGGACACACCTGGCCTCACTAAGTTGGTTTCACATGATGTTGATACTGGTGATGCATCTGACCTAGCCGTTGGGGGGGCGCTCCTGCAGGCAGATGGGAAGGGGGTAGATCGACCCATAGCTTACTTTTCAAAGAAGCTCAACCAGCATCAGAAGAGATATTCAACCATTGAAAAGGAGGCCCTGGCCTTGGTGCTTGCTATTCACCACTTTGAGTTTTATGTGTCAGGCAACCGAGGGGATCTGCTGGTTTATACAGATCATAATCCTTTGGTGTTTATCGAGAAGTTCAAAGGGAAAAACCAGAGATTGTTCAGATGGAGTCTTATTATGCAACCATACAGTCTGAGCATACAGCATGTCCCCGGCAGGCTGAATGTTTTGGTGGATGCTCTGTCAAGGCGTTGAGGATGGTGGTTTTGAAGTAAAGAGATGCCAGAGCCCGTTTTGCAACCTAGTGGTTAGACTAGTGATTTTTAATAAACAATGTAAAAAGGAAGAAAAAAAAAAAAAAATAGGAAAGTAGAAATTACAGTAGGTGAAGTTGTTTTGGGTTTTTTTTTTGTTTTGTTTTTTTATGGGGGGAGGGATGTTATGAATGACACACACAGCGCACACACACCCACTCAGGCACGTCTTTCATTGGCTGGACTGAAAGAGGCGGGGTTGGGGTTCCTGGGGGCGTGCGTATGCATTAAGTAATGCCGTTCACCTGTGTGTGAGGGAGAACAAAGAAGAGAAGACACGAGAAGACCGGCGCGGCGTCTCGTCTCCCCCGTTTTCGTTTTGGTTTTGTGTTATGATTTAGTTTCTCACCTACGCTCGACGAAAAGAAGCTTTTAATAAAACCTGAACGCTGAGCCACCGAGGCGAAGCAACCCTCGCGCTTGGGCTCGCCATGAATGCCTGTGTGTGAGGAGGAACAAGTGAAGGCCGGGAGTCCGCGGTCCCCGTTCCAGCCGGCTACCGTGAGTAGCCTACTCGACCCTGCCTCATCGATAAATGGTCCAGCCATCCGCTACATTACACACACTGCCTCACATCCACACACATGTAGGGAAGTCGTAACAGTTGGATTTTTGGTTGACTTGGCCCCTCTGTCTGGTCTTGTATGTGTGATGGTGGCGCTGGCTCTTTTGTGGTCCGTGTCACAAATTTATCCATGTTTCACACAGTTACCGGCTACTTTGTTGTCCCGCTCATGGATGTATCAACGGTCCCGCTGCAAATATTGGCCCACTGCAATTAACATTCTGACGTCAATCATTGTTTTTGCACTTTAGTTCCAGGTTACATTTTTCTCCGGTCTCCTAATGCTTTTTAATAATTGTAGCTATTAATTATTAGGCTATTACTTTGTTTGTGTGTGTGTGTGTGTTTTGTTTAGAGTGAATTATCTTTATTGTCAATAGCATTTACAGTAAGATAGGCGTGAAATTTAAAATTTCCTCCTGTTTGTCGCGCCCCACCTGTCATGTCTCCGTTCCCCACTAGTGGGGCGCGCCCCACACTTTGAGAAGCACTGCCGTAGTCTATACTAAATACTAAAAAGATCAGAAAGCTGCCCAGCCGTAACAACCCTTGCAGAAGGATTGGAATATAAAACTTGGATCATTTTAATAAAATTTGACCAAATTAAAAGTTTTCCAAGACTTTCCACAGATAACCCCATTCCGCGATCAAACGCTTTTTCCGCGTCGAGAAATAGAAGCCCACCTGGCAAGCCTGTCTTTTTAGCATCAGCGATGACATGTAAAAGCCGGCGGACATTATCTGATGCTAACCATCCTTTAAGAAAACGTATTGGTTAACTTCCCTGTGACTTTGTCCAGATGCATAGCAATAACTTTGGAGTAAATTTTCATATCTGCGTTAATTAGCGATATAGGGCGATAACTTGCACAGTTCTGGGGATCCTTGCCAGGTTTATGAAGTACTGAGATAAGTGCTGTGTTAAGGTCTTTGTGGAAATAGCCTTTTCTTATAGCAGAGTTAACCAAATCGGACCTATAATATTCCATAGTTCTAAATATAGCTCAGCGGGGATCCCATCTATTCCTGGGGAGAGCCCCCTATTGGTTAGTTTAACTGCTGTGTGTAGTTCATCTAAAGTTATTGGGGCATCCAGTTCCTCAGATTCATTGTCAGATAGTGTTTAAATATTCAGCTTGTCAAAAAATGAATAGTTCTGGTGAGAGTCTGTCCTCTGAGGAGTATAGATTCTCGAAAAATGACTTAAACGTATCATTTATATCGGCTGTTTTAGTGACCTGTCCCTTAACCGGGCAGTTAACAGATGGGATGTTGAATTGGTTTTCTTGCCGTTTCAACGTTAAAGCAAGTAGACGACTTGGCTTACTGCTATTAGTATAATATAGTGTCTCACTGACTTAAGTTTTGTTTCCACTTCATCTCTATAGTTGTCCTTAAGCTGTCTCTCTAAATTACTGCAAGCCTGTTCTAATTGCGAAATCTTTTGCAATCTGCATTTTTTAAGATACGATGAGAAACCAATTGCATTGTAGTGCAGAAAGCCCTTAATTGCTGACCATACAATTGCGTTATCCAAGACTGAATCCTTGTTAATATTAATCAATTCTATCAATTTGGTTTTAACTAGTGAGAGATATTTTTCATTTTTGAGAAGAGTCGTATTAAACCTCCACCTAGAAGGGGTACCTTGTGGGAAAACCAGATTAAATGAGGTTATTATTGCATTATGATCAGAGATATTACGAGGTAGGAATACAACATCATCTACAGCTGGGATCAGGTTTGGTGCAGCTAGGATATAGTCTATCCTTGAGAACATTTTATGATATGGGGAAAAGTATGTGTAATACTTAGCTGTAGGATTCTGCATCCTTGAGATATCCACCAAATTAATGTCCTTAGCAAAGTTCGGTAACACTTTACTTGACACCCACCGTCATAAGAGTGTCATGACACTGTCATAACAGGGTCATGACACAGTCATTAACGTGTCATAAACATTATGTCAATGTCATTAAACATTTATGACTTTTGTCATTAAGTGTCATTCGTTTTTGTAATGACAAGTTGACATTATTTTGGTTGTCTTGATTATGACACCTTGACATTAATCAAGGTGACATAACCAGAAGTCGTCTTTGTCATGACAACTTGACATTAAATTTGTTTGCGATGTCCTTATTATGACAACTTGACATTACTCAAAGTGACATTACCAGAAAATGTCTGTCATGACAACTTGACATTAATGAAATATTTTCTGTTTAGCTGACATAATTATGATTAATTAGATGTGCAAGGTTACTCAGAACTGACTGTCATGACACCATTATGACAGTGTAATGAAGAAATTCTGATGCTTTAAGTAAAGTGTTAGCATTTTTATTTGTCATTAACATATCATGAAGGATGAACTGACTGTCATGACACCGTTATGACAGTGTTATGAAGAAATTCTGATGCTTTAAGTAAAGTGGTAGCATTTTTATTTGTCATTAACATGTCATGAAGGATAAACTGACTGTCACGACATGATTATGACAATGTAATAATTTTTTGACATCTGATATAAAACAGAGATCAAACATTTTTGAAAGCTTGAAATGATAAAAACCATTCGGCTATACTGACAATAAATAAATAAAAAACAAATATGTAATAATGGTGTCTAAAAACTATTTTTTTAAACTATTAAAAAAAAAACATAAATGAATAATTCAATTTCCAGGCAGAATTTTATGTCGAGGCATGCCATGACCTCAGCTGCAGCGTTGCAGTTAGCCGGGACGGTCTGCAGGCCCTGTCTGCACTGGTTGTGTTCTGTGCACAATAACACAGGACCCAGGGGTGAGTGGTTTATTCCTGTAATATGGCAACACAAAACAAAATGGATGTGAGTTAATCCTCTCCATAAAAGTCCTACCACAAAACAAAATACATTCAGCAAGTAGACTAGTAGCTACAGTACATGAAGGACGCATGACCACATACACACCACACACGCAATATAATCTCTCTGTGTGTCCCCCCCAGCCCCCTCCCTTCTGTGATATACACATAACTTCCTTGAAACCCTCATTGAGCTAACTACCTTACCTAGTAGAGCTCCCAAGTTTAAATTCTTAACTTAGAACACCAAAATCAATATCAATATACACTGAATGAGAAAGAAAGGGACAAAAGCAAAATAGTGTAATAATAACAACAGAATGTAACGGCGTTGGAAATAGGATTTGAGAGTATCTTTTTTTCCCTATTTACATATCTCAAATAGATTTTGTCCCTGTCACTTCCCATGTCAGTTATTTAGTCAAGCAGTATAGAGACATAACAACACAGGAATGGCTGCTGACAACCATTTACTGCCTGAAGTTCTTATGAATTATATCTGGTCATAAAGAGGAAAGAAAATATAGCAATTCAACAAAAATATTCTATTAGCCACAGGGTAAAATATACCAAAATGAAAAAATGAGTGGCCAATACTATGTACTGAGTGCCTTTCCAAAATGGGGGATAAAGTAACACACAACCCTGCCCCACCCACACCATGATCTAGGATCTATCCCTGACCCTAAATAATGAAGACAGCTCTATGTCTGACTTAACATTCAGCCAATGATCTCTCTGTTTACAGACCTGCTGGTCCAGCCAATCATCTCTGTGTCCTCCATGTACGGGGTCTCCCAGGCCCAGCAGCAGGGTCATTCAGGAGTGTTGATGGGCTCCAACTTCAGCATCAGCTGCTCCATCCAGCCTCAGTACCCAGGAGGCTTCTTCCAGCTCACCTTCACCTCCTCCAACACAACGGACAACTGCACCCAGCCAGCTGTCAATCACTCCGCCTCCTTCCTGTTTCCTGCTGCAGAGCCCGCCCACCAAGGAAACTACAGCTGTGTTTATCACCTCTACGTTTTCTCTCATAACTTCTCCTCTGAGAGCCGTCCACTGTCCCTCACTGTCTCAGGTGAGTTGAAGCTCATCTCACCTGTTTGTCTCTTCATCCGTCCATGTTGCTGTAGTGGAGTTAATGACGCTGTTGTACTCATGTCATGTGATCTAACGTGGTGACTGAATGTGTCTCATCAGCTCCAACAGATCCAACAGGTGGTATCTTCAGACTGGTGGTCCTGCCACTCAGTCTGCTGCTGCTGCTGATGGCTGTCCTCTGTCTCAGCCTTAAGGTACCAGACTCTCCTTTGTTGACCTGAGCTCTGTCTCACATGAAGCTCTCAGCTCCTGTATGTTCAACTCAAGTCTCATGTGTGTGTGTGTGTGTGTGTGCTGCCACATCCCTCCAGGCCACCAGGGGGCAGAGTCCAGTCCAACAATCCCTCCAGGCCACCAGGGGGCAGAGTCCAGTCCAGCAGGAGGCCATAGAGCTGCAGTCTTTGAACCTGGCTGTTTCCACAGCTGAAGAAGAAGGAGTCCAGTCTGCAGAGGAGGAACTTGTCTTCCATCCAGACTCGTCAGCTGCCACACAGCTGTCCACCAGCTCAGTCAACCGTCCAGCATCGTCCCTTTAGACTCTGACTGAGATCCTGCAGGAGTTTCATCTCTCCTCTCAGTCTCATGTCATCAACAGGTCTTTGCAGCACAGAATCTCCTGGAGAAACAAAACTGTTTTATTGGTTTAGAGACTGAAATACACTGATGATGCTTTCAAAGGCAAAGCTATGAATCATGTTTTCCTCATCAATTAATCTCAGTCAAAGCCGAGTGAAGAGCAAACAGCTGGATTTTGGATCATCATCTTCAGGTCAAGTCACCTGATGATTCCTGACTAGAACCATGTTTCCATCCACACGTTTTTATCCACATTAACCCTCTAGGCGCTAAAGTATTTACGCCGAGCGTGCCCATCTTACAGGGACAAGACGGGCACTACATTAAGTCAAAAAACTGTTTGCCTTGGACCAGCAACACCTGGTCCCTGATTGCCGTGGAGTTTAAATACCTCCTCGTGACCCGAACTTCCGGTGTCACCGGAAGTTACCAAAATAAAACCGCCAATATTAAAACAACAGAATTAAGGCGAAATGGCTCCTACACAGCCCATATCTTTAAATCTACTGCCCTATATTGTTACTGTTTAGCACTAGGTGGTCAACACCTTCAGCTTCAATCCTCACGTCATTTGTGGGTGTGTTTTTCTCCAAAATAAAAAAAAAGTTTGATTGGCGCACAGCTGCTCTGCTTTTTACTCGCGGAGCTCACGCAGCTCGAGCCGACCAGGAAGTGGTCCTCAGGTCTCGAGAACCGCTGTGCACTGTGTGTCGCGATTAGTAGAAAAATGAATAGAAACAGCACATTTCTTTGATTTAAAGGTCTTAGATGGAAACGCACTAGAACCAGCGTTATTCACATTAATATTTTTATGGATCAGATAATTCAATGGACAAGTGGATGGAAACATAGTTTATATGTAAATAGTTGTATTTAGCCATTACTAACAGCTGCTGTTGCTTCCTGCTTCACTGTCTAAAAATATACTAAATAGAAATAGAAACATAAACACAAACATGAATGTGGAAGTCCAGCGCTCACCTCTCCAGTACATTTCCTATGAAGCCGTCCATAGTCTCTCTAAAGCTGCTTTGTGTGGATCTTCTGTGTCCTCTGCTCTCCATGGTTTGGACTTGGTAGTGAAGTCCAGAAGAACTTTACATTAAGACATAAACAAGGAATTAAAAGAAGCAAAGCAACTGTCGAGGAAGCTTGAGGTTCCCAAGCTCTGCCTTCAGAAGAAAATGTCATTTTGCAGTGATATTCTAACCCTGAAGCGTGTTTTTGCGAAAATATTAATAAGCAGGAGTGAGAAGAAAATCCTGTGATTTTTGCAGCTTAAGATATTCTAACCTTGAAGTGTGTTTCTTAGTGAAGCGGAGCAGAAAGTCATCAGTGATTTATCATTGATTTGTTGCTGAGAGCAGAGTGAGAACTGGATCCTGTCATTTTTTCGTTTGAAGATATTCTAAACTTTGAGTGTGTTTTGCTTAATGCTAAGAAGAGGAGAAGACAGTCATTGTAAGTCATGTTAGGAGCAGACTGATGAGGAGCAGCCCGGAACCTCAAGGAGGGGGTGTCGAGGAAAGTTGAGGGTCCCGGGCTCAGCCTTTAGAGGGAATGGGAGTTTTGCTATCTGATGTTATCATCAAGTGTGATTTGATAAATGCTGGAGACTTTCCTGTCATTTTTGCTGTCTTACGATATTACAATTATAAAATGTATTTTTGCTTAATATGACCAGCGTTGAAGACGAGGGAAGATGGTCGTACGTGATTTGCTGTTGTATCTAATGGTAGGATCAGGATGAGACAGTGATGTGTTCTCCGCTGTGTTGAGATTTATGAACTGAACTCATGAAATAACTGCTGTAACCTGTTAAAGAGGGAAGTTGGACAGACAGCACAAAGGTTAAGGTATGAGGAACCGGCTGAGGAGAGAAGGCCACAAGGTCAGTAAAGAGATCTAAGTACACATTGACCAAATAAGGCAAGTACCGGTGCAGGATGATGGAGAAATAGTTCCATGACCGGGGAACGGTGTCGGCTGCTCCGGGTCTATAAAAAGGGGTTGATTGATAGGGATAATTGATTTGAATAAATGTGTGTGTATGCTCTGATGCTGCTGCTAAATTCCTGCAATAAATATTCAACCTAAAAGACAAGAGAAGTGTTATCCTCATCTTTTTGTCTGAGGTTTTAATTCAGTTATCACTGTTATGCTGTTCATGATCGTAAGAAGTTTATTCTAGTTTTGTGTCCACTTCAGAAGATAAACTGGTCCCTAGGGTTGTTTTTCCAAACCTTGAAACTAAACCTAGCCACTAACAAGTGCAAAGATCAAAGAGGAAAGCTGCCGGGGGGCTGGGAGGGGGCTTCAAGAGTCACGCGTGCTAACCAGTCAGCCAAAGGGACACCCCCTTGGCCAAGTAGCCATAGTGACAGGACCCTCAACTGTCACACTTACCATGCCTTCACACCCAACACAATGGACGCCATGCCGTCGCCCGTCACACAGCAGGGTCTGGTGATCTTCTCCACTATGTTTTGAAATATGTGTCTGGCGTGACTATGGTAACTGTGTCGGTGACGTGGTTGAATATCAACACTGATTGGACATCGCGGCACAGCGTCGTATCGCTTGAAAGTTCAAATTTCTCAACTTCAAGCGATACACGCGATGACGCGATGGACGCTTCAACACTTTTTCTTTCATCGCGTCGCTCCTATCGCCCGAACCGTGTCGCCCGACGCACCATTGCGTGTCATTGCGTCATTTACATTGACTTTGAATAGAAAGTTGTGGCATTCATCGCGTCCATCACGTCCAGTGTGAACGCACGGTTCCAGCTACCAGTGTTTGTAAAGCTGCTACAATGATGATAAATGACAGGTAAATATAGCGTCCAGGGATGTGCACATTATTATGAAGAGGCAGGGACTCAACATCACAAAAGGCTCAAGGTTCAAGGTTCATTTTATTTTTTACAAATCATTTAAAATACAAATTACAAAATACAATTCACAATATACCGTACATGAGGGTAACCCCAGAAGCTTCTATAGCTTATAAATGGGGGCCCAAAGACATCAAACAACAATAATATATTATTACAAAAACAATTCCTATTTCTAACCTAAGTCCTATCCCTAACCATCTAAGGCAATTCCATTAGTATAAGAGGTTTATGGTTCACAACACAATAACGACACAAATATCAACACATCAGGCACAGGGTGCACAAGACAAAAAACAGCAAGCTGAGCTTGAATTAGACATAATTTAGCAGCTGTTTTTGTTTTATGATGCAGACTCATTGATCGTGGTCTCAACATAAAACAACATCATACATCACACAGGCATTATGGAAAGTATTACATTCTGAGAGTTTCAAAAGAGGATCAGAGGGGCATTTAGCTTGGTCCATGATATTACTCTAATTACCTTCTTTTGTAAGGTCTTTAGTTTCTTGAGATAACTAGGATATAGATTACACCAAATAACATTGCAATAATTCAAGTGAGGCTCAAATAGAGATCGATACAGAGATAAAAGAGCTTCAAGAGGAAGAAAATGTCGGACTTTACAAAATAAGCCCACATATTTGGATAATTTCTCAGTCAGCTCATTTATATGTTTTTTGTAGTTTAAAAATATGTTTTTTGTAGTTTATAAGGCCTCTACAGGTATATGCGCACAGTTTTTCTTTCAGGCCTTAATAACAAAATAAATCAATTAAATGAAATTACAGTTACTGTTTAGTCTGTAGAGAAACCCTGCATGCCTGAAGGACTGCAATCAAAATGCTGAGCCCAATGATTTGTTGACGTTAGTGGTGGTGAAACCGAAGCTTTCTGAAGCACTGAACCACTTTGACACAGTTGCCCCGAAAGTGATGCACTGCTACGAAGCATGCGATACAGTCAAAATAGTGACATCTGCTGGCTGTTGAGGGGAGGAATTGACAATACGTCATGACTGTCACGTCTCATTGTTTCATTCAGTTTTTAATAAAATGTATGTTCTCTCATCAAACTTGTGTCATAATGTTACTGTAGTCAATCTAAACATTAAAAAGAGCATGTTGGAATATAAAGTCTGATAGAGTGCCTGTTTTGTTGGAGACTAAGATTTTTTATATGGCTTTTCGTAACATTTAAGGCAAGACATGAGTTGGTGAGCCAGTCCTGAACATGAGACAGTTGGTGATTGGCAACGGGCGCACACCCCGCCGACTCTACCACCCTCGTCGGTGCAATAGCGAGACCGACACAAAGTGTTTGGGTTAATGAGAAGAGCAAATCCGGGTCCCTTCGCAATATATTAAAATCTGTATTAGACGTGTGTGAGCATGAACCTTGGGTCAGAAAACAGAGTGTTGCTGTTTTGCCTATTTTTACCCTTGTGAATGTCTATGAATTGTCGCAGACAATGTCCCTCACGGCTCTTCTGGTCTGACCATGGCTGTGCCTGTGTGTTCATTCACATGTGAGTGACCGGACGCAGTAGCAGACCCCAGACCGAGCGGAGATATCGAACCAAGACAGAGCTACCCCAGACCGAGCGACCCCAGGCCAAGCGGAGGTATCAGACCAAGACCGAGCGACCCAGGACCCTGGACCGTGTGGAGGTATCGGACCCAGACCAGTCGACCCCAGACCGAGCGGACCCCCAGAGAGAGGCTTATTTTCTGGGCAATCGTGAATATCCATTTGGATGACTGGTGAGCGCTAAGGACCCATGGAAAGTGTGTAATTTTCAGGCACCTGGGCTGGGTATAAAGTAACCGATTCTTTCCCTGACACAAAAATGGAGGTTGGAAAAATGACAAAGACCCCAATGGTCTCCCAAAGCAATGAAAGCCCAGGTCTCCTACTGACATGAAACTGGAGGTTGGAAAAATGACAAAGACCTCACTGGTCTCCCAAAGCCACGAAAGCCCAGAGGCCTCATTTATCAAAGAGGGTCTAAAACTGCTACTAAACTTTTGCGTACGGCGAAAAGACGAAAATGGCATACACCCAAAGTATTCACACCTTTTTCAGATCTATCAAACTGTGCGTATGCACAACTCTCCGCAATTTCCCTTTGATAAATCACAACAGACCCGAGAATTGTGCGCACATGAAGACACCCCATACTCCGCCTATATACGCCTATATACAACCATTTAAGGTCTTCACGTGCATAATTAATTAGCCATGTGCGCTCTGAGGAGTGGCTACAAAGTGACAACAAAGTGACAGCAGTGACAGCGAAGACAATGGGCGGAGGACGGGGGAAAGATACACGGCCACATCGGGCAATAAATCAGTCAGAAAAATGGTCGCCGTACCACCTTCTTCCTCATGTGAAAGGGAATGCGACGATGGGGCTGGACAATTGGTCGCACACTTTGGTCAATGTGCAGCTTGACTTGGAAGTTTTCAGCTTCCCTATGCCTGAGGTGAGACTTGGATATTGCAAGAGCAGCTGCTCTGCCTGAGTGCAGTGTACCACATGTACGAGTCCCAGTGTAGGGACGTGTCATGGCCCAGCAGTGAGCCGTAGCTTCCTTCAACGATGTAGAATGCAGCCTGAGTCGCTCGTCCATTAGCAGTTTTTGCACCATAAGGATAAATTCTTTTGCTTGACTGCTCAAGTTTGAGTTTTGTCTCAACATGCTGTAAGCTTTTCCATCCAGGAGGTTAGCTGAGGCTCCTGAGTCAACAAGAACATCAATACTTTCACCAGCTATCATGACTGACCTCACTGGCGGTTCTCTGCCCTCTGCATCTTTTGTGATGAAAACATACTCCTCATCTGTGCTTGAGTCAGTAGCAGCTAGATGACTGATGGGGCGGTTTCAGCATCGTTTGTGAGAATGGGTTTAACTTGTCTGCGTCGGTTAGGCCATGTCATCTTTTGTGTGCTTTGTGTTGGTTTCATTTTCTGTCCATAATGGTTTTGTTTTACCTTTTTGTCAGGTTCAGAGAGACAGCAGCGGGCGTAGTGGTTGAATTTCCCACATGCTCGACACTGGACACGCCGACTGACCACCCTGATGAGGGAACGTACCCCCGCAGTTCCTGCATTTCATCTTTTGCTGATTTCGCTGTTCTGTGTTCGCTGTTGGGGTCCAGAGGTCCATTTTTTTGTTTCTTGTGCTGGACATGGCTGCAATCTGTCCCGTTTCATGTTTGTTTTCCATGCCAGAGGCCTAAAGTTCTGAGGTTTCAAAAGCTCTGGCAAGATCCAAAAGTCCTTTAAGAGTTATGTCTGGCTCCCTCAGTGCCCTTCTCCTGAGACGTGATGATGTGCAGCTGAGTATTATTTGAGATTTTATTTCTTTGTCCACATTAGCAAATTCACAATTCTGTCTCAAAACTGTCTCAGTCTGGTGTGAAATGCATCAACAGTTTAACCTGGGTTTTGTTTTGATGGTCGAAATATGACTTGGGCTGAAGTATCCGGTGAGTAACTGCACTGCCTTATCAAAGTCATCTGGTTGTCCTTTTTCAGGAAAAGTCTCAAAGATGTCCTGCACTTGTTCTCCGGCATAGTACAGAATCATAGCCCTTTTCTTGTTCTATCAGTTATGGCAGCTGCAGTGAGAAATGTTTCAAATCTCTTCATCCATTTTTTCCATTTTGGGGAAAGTGAGGCTGGTTCTGCATTTACGTCAAAGAGGGGGAATGAGGGTAATTCAGCCAATAATATAATATAATAAACATTTGCTTTGGATTGATTGTGATACAAATAGGATAGAAACTGGTAACAAACGTGCATTAAAATGACAGAAAGAAGTGGCAGGAAGTTTTGCTCAAGACAATCAATTTCTGCTTCTTAAAAAATAAAATAAAAATGTCAATTTGATAGGCTTTCAAATCACCAAATGATTTGCTTTCAATCGTTTCGTTGTAATATAATTTCGTTGTTGTAATGATTTAAAAAAAAACATTTTTCATGAATAGTAGAGTTGAGACAGACAGGAAACGGGGAGGCAGGGAGAGGGGGAATGACATGCAATAAATGGCGCCTGAGGCAGGACTCGAACCAGGGCCGACTGCAGCGAGGACTGAGCCTCTACACATGGGGCGCCCGCTCTACTACACCACGCCATGCCCTGCGTTGTTGTAATGACTGTGAACACAGACAACGGACGTCTTGGCTGAGCCAAATGTCATTTAACATGTAAGTGGAGCTGAACAGACAGACGCACAGAGGCATGTGTAAAACACTGATTTTGAATACTTTGTGCTGTTTTTTTTTTTTTTTAGTTGCCTTTCGTTTCCTTTGGATCTTTGTGCGTATTATGAAGCTGTCCAGGTCCCTGTTTGTAAGCCTTTTTACCAGGAGTAAATTCCCCAAAGTTGCAACAACTTGTAGTGATCCACTGGGTTTTTCCTGCCATATAGTCTGTTGGAGCTGGGCTCCTTGATTTGCAGGTTTTTTTTCATTGTGTATGAGGCCAGGGAAATGATACATTATCCTTGACGTGGGGACCTGGAATAAATGAATGAATGTTTTGTTTGTTTTTTTGCCGCAAGTTGTGTGCGTAATGCGCACAGGTGCATTAAAGCGATATTCTGGCTAAGTGTAAGCCATGGTCAAACACACCGTAACACCGAGTCAGACCCCCCCTCGAGAGATCAATTTACCCGACCGCTAGATTCACAAGTTCCACCAACTTCAGCAAAGACCGCACTATCACCACACACGGCGCTGTGCGGATCCAGTGTCTAACCGCAAAACACCACTTTTAGCCACAAATAATGCTCAGAACTGCACCAAAGTTCATCAATAGTACATTACAGGGTCCCAGCACGTAGGACGAGCCGTCAAACATCCGCTAGCTTTACCTGTTTTCTTTAACTCTGCTGCACTTGGTGATCCACTCCTCAGGGCTGCTCCACCAACAAGCGGCTCCAGGAGGAGAAGTAGGTGAGTTGTGTCTGCTGAAGAAAACAGGCAAAGGATGTTTGACAGCTCGTGTGTGTAATTGTTTATTATGCCGCCTGTGATGGGCGCGTTCAGTGAAATACACAGACTAAGTAGCGAATTTGTTTATTGCTTCCCTGGACGCAGCAGCAGCAGCGCGAGCCTATTGGTCCGCCTGCAGCAGCTTATCCTTATATCCTTGTTATAAGGGAAATTATTACAAACTGGAGTGTGTTATTGTAAATGGCCAGACTTTGTGTTTGTTTATTTATTAAGCTTCCGCTGACTGTATCACATCTGTACGCATGTCTTAAAACATGAGGGGAAAAAAAGTCGGAATGGCAGGACGTTTGCATGTCGGAATAGTGGTATGTAGGAATGGTGACATGTCTGAATAGTGGAATGTCGGAATGGCAGTATGTCGAAGTGGCAGCATGTGGGAATGGCAGCATGTAACCGCCCTGAGTACTGCCAAACAGCCGTGTGGTGTGAGATTTTTCTTCTCATCCAGTAATCTATCAAATCCATACAAAAAGAGATAGGATTAATTAACAAATCACAATATTACTTGCCAGGTTTATTAAACGATAGTTGGTAGGCAGTAGGGGAGCGCCGGGTCGATTAATACACAGCGATTTCCTCGAAAACAACACAAGCTTGAGCCGTCAGATTTTGTCACTACCAGACCGGCCAACCTTGGCAAAATATTTTGAGTACCACTTGTGTCGCGCGGCTTTTTTTGCAGACTACTTTGCTTTACACGCAGTTACTTCCCCCATTCACTATAGATTAAAAAAACACTGACATTGCCATTGCTCTTAATACTTGGCCAGATATTTCTGTGGGACGTGGACCCTTTGCTTTTTCATTGGTCTGCTGCTCTCGTCGGCCCTGACATCTTCATCTGCCATAGTGACAGGGTTGTTGCTGCAAAAGATTTCGCATTGTACAGTGAGAGCCACATCAAAGTTCCCCTGCCATGCAACTGCCATGCAGCTGCCATGCTGTTCCCATGAGAGTTCCAGCTGAGCTCCAGCAAAGTCCCAGCAGCTGGAGTGACCCCCTCCTTTTCCTGGGTGTGACTAGTTTTTACTGGAACTCCACTCATTCAATGAAATACATGACATGACCAGGAGATGGCGCGTCTCTCACAGAATACAGTACATATCGCCAGAGGCGCCATTTAAAGCACTGCCTCTGGCGGTGAGTGGAAAGTCATATAAGTCATAGAACCACGAGTACATGTTTGATTTAAGAAGTGAAATTATAACAGACCTAGCTACTGGAGATGCCCTGGCCACTGTTTAATCGGGAAATAAACTGTTGTAAACTTGTAGCTAATAATAAATACTGTAAAAAAAATTTAAATCACAATTTATTTACTGTGAATCTACATTTAAAGAGGAAAAACTAAGGGAGTGATGAAAGCCTTTTGGAAGATGTTTGCAGTTGCAAGTATTCAGTGCATGCCTTCGACTAGGGAATTAGCATCATCATTGCCCAGAGCTTTGTTCGCACTAATGGGCCATCTATTGGTCACCTATTGTCACACAAATCATGCAATCCTGCAATGCAGCTGGCTGTTCAACTTTGAACATCATTTGTGTTTGTCGTTAGAGCTTAACCCTCCTGTTGTCCTCACATTAACTTTACATCCCATGTCTCACGGGTCACCCTGTCCCCAGTGATTAACCCTCCTGTTTTCTTCACATTAAAGCTACATCCCATGCCTCAGCGGTCACCCTGTCCCCAGTGATTAAAACTTTCTGTCCACACCAGGAAGGTTTTTTTGACCCAATAGGAAATCGCGAGGATATCAATTCTGTTGTCGTCACATTAACTTTACATCCCATGTCTCACGGGTCACCCTGTCCCCAGTGATTAACCCTCCTGTTTTCGTCACATTAAAGCTACATCCCATGCCTCAGCGGTCACCCTGTCCCCAGTGATTAAAACTTTCTGTCCACACCAGGAAGGTTTTTTTTGACCCAATAGGAAATCATTGACTTCACTGATTAAAATTAAAACTAAAATGTTATAAATAATAATAAAAAAAATCCCAAACCTAATCTTTTTTTTGTCTTGTGTTTTTACTGAAATGTTTATACAGAACAATGACCAATGACGTTTCATTCATGTAGATAACCAGACTGACATATCAATTCCAATAACGTTAGGAAACATTTCTTAATTTTGTACTCAATGAATTAATTGTAAATTATGAATGACAAAAAATATTTATAATATTTATAATTTCTAATATTTTTTTATATTTTTTTTAATATTTATAATTTTTCAATTTACAATATGAATAAACATTTCCTTTTAACCAAAAAGTATGTGCCACTAGATGGAGTATGAGCTGTTCAAAGACAGGCTCAGGGGTTCGGCGGAGCTATCCAGTGCTGAAGTCCCTGAGGCCCTGTGACGGCTGCAGTTGATGCTAAAATTATGGAATTCGAACTGTCTGGACAGACGTGTGTACAAGACAAACACTGTATGAAAGGTTTTATTCTATCATCCGTCAGTGTCCAGACTCTCAAGACCTCTATATATATTTATATATATATATATATATATATATATATATTCTTTATTTATTGATTGATTATAATTATTATTAGAAAAAAAAATCCAAACATTTTGCCTTTTGTTTTTATTGTAGCTTAACTATAACCAATGACAAGTTACATTAATGAAGATAGATTGATAGATTAATAGATTGATAGAGCGTGTCGATCAACCTGTCTGAAAATTCTCAGCAGCACACTCAGCGCAGTATGGAAGTGAACAGCCTTTGCAGATATATTTCTGACACCCACAGCACAGGGTGTGCGTTTTGTTGTCCTTTTTCCGTGGGCAAAACTGACACCTCTTCCTCTTCCTCGCCCCGGTCGGGTTATCTGCTCCCGATGCGGCTGCCGCATCCTCTCCATCATTGCGAGATCTCTGAATGCTTCGGACAACTGCTGCTGACGCTTCTGTGCGCGGGAGACGCTCCCTCCTTTCAATCAATGGAGTCACCAGCGCCTTTCCCAGCTGCTCCAGGAACACCCTTCTCTTGTTCCTCTTCTGATTCATCCAGTCGGGGTTTATTTCTCTCCATATCACAAATGCATTGTAGGCGGAAACGTCGACGATGTTGTGGAAAATGACCAAGGGCCAGCGAGCCGTCATCCTTCTACAGCTGTAGGTTCCAATCACCTTGTCCAGGTTATCTACACCTCCTTTGTTACGGTTGTAGTCCAGTATGATGACCGGTTTTCTGTCGTGGCGATTGCTGACTTCGGCCTCCGCGTGCTTTGTGCTCATCAGTAGCACGGTTTTGTTTTTCTTGGGCACATAAGAAACCGCGGCGGTGGTTGGCGTGAAGGCAAATTTCGACGAGAACACTGCTCTTCCCTTCGGCGGGAGCAGCGCAAGTGGGAGCTCGGGCTTGTTTCTTCGAATTGTGCCGACCATGGTCATTTTCCGTTTCAGCAGTTGTTGTCCGAGTTCGTAAGAGGTGAAGAAATTGTCACAGGTGACATTGCGATCCGTCAGTCCCTCCGTGACATCAAGCACAACTCGCGTCCCCTGGTTTTTTCCGGGCCCCCTTCTCCTCCTCCACCTGCGGCCTTTCTCCCGGTATACACTTGCATCTTCCAAGCGTAACTGGATCTAGCGTCACATGCCACCCATGACTTGATCCCGTATTTTGCGGGCTTGCTGGGCATACTGTCGAAAAGGACAGCGGCTTTTGAACGGGACCAGTTGTTCATCCACCGTTACCTCAGGACCAGGGTTGTAGAAGAACGGCAACCGACCAACCCACTCGTCCCAGACCTCCCTTATGGCCGCCAGTTTGTCAGTGGCACTTCTCGCGGGTCTTGACTCGCGGTCGTCGAATTTCAGCATTCTGGAGTAGACGTGAAAGACTTTCAGCGGCATTGTGGCACGAAAGATGGCCCGTCCGCTCTGTGCGTTCCATAGACTAGCCATAGCCTCACCTCGGGACCTGTAGACACCCGCTAAGAGCAGAAGCCCTATGTAGGCGTGAAGGTTGGTGTCGTCCATGTCTTTCCAGCCATCCACGTTTTTCCGTCTTCCCTCCAAATTAGTCATCTCCAAGATGATGTGTTCTATCGACGGCGATATGAACATGAAAAATGTGGAGGCGATGTCCCGGGCGTGGGCAAGCGAATGCTCAGTCGGTCCCGGTGGGCTGGTTGTCGGTGGTAATGGTGATGATGGCGGCGACGGTGGTGGAGACTCCACGTCGCTTTCCCCCCTCCGGTCATTTCTACCTCGCTGCTGTTTATCGTATGGTATGGAGGACCATTCGATTTTGCCATGTTTTGAGAGAAAACTCTGTCTCGTCACTTGACTGCTTTCTTGTCCTCCTTGTCCCTCTCCTTCCCTTTCTCGTCCTCCTCCTTCTTCTTCTTCTTCTTCTTCCTCTTCTTCTTCTTCTTCCCCTCCTCCTCCTTCTTCTTCTCCTTCATCCCATTCTCCTTCTTCTGCACATCTCCCTTCTGCTTCTTCCCCTCCTTCTTCTTCCCATTGTCCCTCTTCATCACAACTACTTTCTTCTTCTTTGTCTTCTCCTTCATCCAGGTTTCCTTCTTCTTCACATTTCCCTTCTGTTTCTTCCCATTCTCCGTCTTCATCACACATACCTTCTGCTTCTTCGCCTCCTGGTCTTTCTTCCCACTCTCCTTCTTCATCACACATATCTTCTGCTTCTTCGCCTCCTCTTCCTTCTTCCCACTCTCCTTCTTCATCACAAATACCTTCTGCTTCTTCGCCTCCTCTTCCTTCTTCACATTCTCCTTCTTCATCACAAATACCTTCTGCTTCTTCGCCTCCTCTTCCTTCTTCACATTCTTGTTCTTCTTCCCCTTGTCCTCCATTTTCCTCTCCTCCAGAAAACGAAGCATTGTACTCTGCTTGTTCATCACATTTAAACCATCGTGGAATAAATAAAGGCATACTTTATTTTATCATCATCAGAGAATGCTGTTGTTGTAATGCTGAGGACTGTCAGTAGTACAATTTCCCCCGTTGTTCTAACACTCCTTCAGCCTGGTATTTTTCAAGTTTTGTGGGATGCCATTCAACTTGCTATAAACTTGATCCATTCAGACATACACCACACTTTCATTATATCAAAGGTGATAATAGAGAGAGAGAGAGAGAGAGAGGAGTCCCACACTGAATAACTTGCTGAATCAATAGTTAATTGCAACGTTTCGGTCCTGCGGACCTTCATCAGGCAAACATCCGATAACAAAAACAAAGGCACAATAAAGCAAGACATAGGCTGTTTTGGTTTTTTTTTTTTTTGGTATAACACTTTATCTTTTATACTCACTTTTTCAGGGAAAAGTCTGGGAAACATTCTTGAAAACAGACAAAAGGTTACACAGGCAGTTTGAAACACAAATTATCCAGAGTGTGATATACAGGAGCTAATAGCCTACAGTCAGTTATTTTCAGCCCACATTCGCATTGTCCTCTAAACTCCACAGATTTTTTTCCTCAGCTTTCTTTGTGCCAGAGGTGGGATATGTAGAGTCACCAAGTCATCTCTGCTCCATGAATTTGTTCTGCTCTTGCCACTGAACCAGCTGCTCACCTTCCTGACTGAACATCTGTGCTGGGTGGACTTAATTGGTTTAGTGGAGGAGAAGAATAGACTCACGGCTTAAAGATGACTTTGTGACTCCACAACTTGAACCTCTGCCGACTATCCAACCGCACATCGGTGTTTGCAACTCAAAGTACGATGGAGTCATTTTTATTTCATATGCAATGAGTAGCTTAAGCCTGCCACACACATAAAGATTTTCAAAATCTTATCCGATTTTTTATCTGTGAGAGACCCCACACATGAAGATAAAAAAATCTGTCATTGAACAGTTTTGATCGTATTGTGTGTGGTGTGCGGCGATATTCCAAACACAACACACCACACACCTAACGATTTTTCAGAATCTTCACACACACACACCCCCCCCCCCCCCCCCCGGTCAGAAAACTCAGAAAGAGATCCGTATTGCTGTAGATAATCTTTCTATCTGTGGACTGGACACTGAATGAGAGCGACGTTTTTTTTTTTTTTTTTAATGAAAGCAGGACACTTCAGCCTTTACAGCAGGGGTCTCAAACTCCCGGCCCGCGGGCCAGATCCGGCCCGCCACGTCATTTTATGTGGCCCGCGTGTGCTTAATTATGTCCAATTATCTTTGGCCCGCATGATAATATTTATGGTCCGCCGGTATGTTGCACGTACCACTAAAACTACAAATCCCACAATGCACTGCCAGTGCAGGCTATTAGAGGGCCGCGAGCGCGAGTCCTGGTCCCACTTCAGCACCAGCAACCTGATCCTCTGTTGTCAATTGAGCGGGCGATCGACGACGTCCTTTTTTTCTTGCCGTTATGAAACACAGCGCGAGTGCAGCCGAACAGCAGAGTTCCTCTGACAGCTCCTCTGTGGAGCTGCAGGCTTTGCTGCAGGTCAACACTGAGGAACGCTGGAGAACACAGTACCGGACTTTTTCTCTCCCCCCCCCTCCTTTTTTTTGAAGCGCCGTTGTTACAGGTGATGCACACGCAGACGTCCCTTTATGTTTTGTCGTCCGACCGTCTGTCACTGGACTGCGCTGCAGAACCATGGGTGTATTATATTATTATAGATCCATGTGCAGAACTGTCAGAAATGTCTAATTTCCTGCTGAGAAACGAATGACTGATATGACTGAAGGCACGACGTAAGTCTGCACGTGTCGTCAAGCCCCCATAAGTTAAGTAAAAAAAAAGAATTGATATTAATCAGTCAAAGTTGTTGATATTGGTTAATGGTTAATCATGTGCATCCCTAATTAGAAATGACTATGGAAAGCTGCAGATAGAGCCATTAGAAATGAATGCAACATTTTTTTTTTTTTAAATGTAGGCCTATTTAATGCTTATTGTTGTTTTATATGCAATAACCTAGCTTTATTAGTTTTAGGTTGAATATGTGCAAAAAGGTCATTTCAATAAGTTCTCAATAAACAACCGTGTGGCCCTCAGCTTGTGCCATTTTTTCAAATCTGGCCCTCGGCGTATTTGAGTTTGAGACCCCTGCTTTACAGTGATCCCACCTGTGTGTGTCTGTGGCTCCGGACAACGAGCAGAAGCGGCGCTGTCACATGACGCGCTGTGGAGGCGGTCACGTTTAAACATCTAGGTTGCTATTGTTGTTAGCCACTGTAGCCGGCTACGAGCGCTACCGTCTTCGCTCTCGGCTATCAGGAAATCTCCCGTGTGCGTGAGTGTCTGTGTGAACCTCATGTAAAGCCAGGGCTGCACCGCGGCTCTGTGGGGTTGCTGTGTTGTGTGGAGAAGTTGCTCGCTCGCCGCTACCAGCATGCAGAGCTCGCTGAGCAGAGCGCGGGGAGCAGAGTCCGGTGAGCAGGCGCTGCTTCTCCTCCGCACAACACCGGCTTTCCACACACAAGATGACTTTGCATTAAAACGGCCACGAAAGTCGGGGCCGATTATCGTAAATATTGAACATGTTTAATATTTACGATTGTCGGCTCAGAACGCTTTCCGAGCCGATTGTCGGGGGAATGTTGACTCTTAACACACCACACACTACAAGAGAATCTTATAAGATAATCTTAAGACCTTAAGATAATCGGCCGACTTTTGTCTTTGGTCGGAAGGGGGAAAATCGGGGCAAAATCAGCCCGATTATCTTTATGTGTGTGGCAGGCTTTACTTGTGTCTCTGGAGCCCAGGTGCTGTCCTTGTCATGGTGCCTCTCCGTGCATTAGGCGTGGTAAGGCAAGACAAATTAGTTTTGTACAGCACTTTATTTTTTACAAACACTTTGTCTCATTGTGGTTCAGACAGCATCCTAACATTTTTTTTTCCTGCCCTTACACCCACACATCAACTTAGGAAAAAACGCTGAGAAAACTTGTTATTTTCTTTCAGACAAAACATTCCACAGACAGTTTGAACACGAAATGTCACAGGAGCTAATACAGTCAGTGATTTTCACCCCACAATCGTAATGTCCTCTAAACTCCACAGATTTTTTTCCTCAGCTTTCTTTGTGCCAGAGGTGGGATATGTAGAGTCACCAAGTCATCTCTGCTCCATGAATTTGTTCTGCTCTTGCCACTGAACCAGCTGCTCACCTTCCTGACTGAACATCTGTGCTGGGTGTACTGTAACTGGTTTAGTGGAGGAGAAGAACAGACAAAGATGACTTTGTGACTCCACAACTCAAACCTCTGCTGACTATCCAACCGCACCTCGGTGTATGCAACTCAAAATACAATAGAGTCATTTTTATTTCATATGCATTGAGGAGCTGAGTTGTGCCTCTGGAACCCAGGTGCTGTCATTCGGCCTCGCCGTGCATTGCCCACTGCCCTTGCCTGGGCCCTTGTCTTCACAGAGCGTTGAGGTCCTATTCCGCTGGGACAAGCTGTTCTCTGTGCAGATGAAAGTGTTAGAGGAGAGGAGAGGAGAGGAGAGGAGAGGAGAGGAGAGGAGAGGAGAGGAGAGGAGCTAGGAGCTAGTACAGTCAGTGAGTCAAAAAGTCATTCCGTTACATGAATTTGTTCTGCAATAAAAAAAAATTGATCACAAAAAAAAAAAAAAGAATTTGTTCTGCTCTTTCACAGAACCAGTTTCATTTGTTCATTAGCTCACCTTCCAGGCGTAGTTTTTCTTTCCTTCAACTTGCCCATGTCTTCACGGAAAGGAGCTCTATAGTTTTCTGATGTCCCTCTTTCTCTTCACAGAGAGGAGCACTCATTCTGAACAGCTCCAGTGCTGAATCCGCCCCCCGGGGGGACTTAAGGTTCCAGCTGACGGGCTCTCAAGTCCCCCGGGGGTGCCGGATTCAGCACTGGAGCTGTCCAGGCCCTGGAGCTGCCCGAACCCAGTGCTCCACTCTGTGAAGACACTCGCCCCAGCAGACAGGACAAGACCCGCCGAGCTCATCGTCTCTGGGAGAACACAGGACCTGCAAGGGCGAAAGGGAACTCTACAGCTGAGTGAGTTTGCGACAGAAACGGTACCTGTGAATCAGGGAAACGTCTGAGGTTGGTAGAAGACTGACGACGTCGCAACTACAGTCACCAAACCACTCGCCTCACCGGTCTGCGTTGCCAACTACCAGCCACAGATGGACATGTGGTCGAGGAGGAGAGAGGACAGCGGTCCACATTCTACTCTGTTTCTGTTCCCCTCCTCTGCTCACTGGGACAGAGTAGAATGTAGTCTGTGGGCTCTCCTCTCCTCTAACACATGTACATCTGTGGCTGGTAGTTGGCAACGCAGACCGGTGAGGCGAGTGGTTTGGTGACTGTAGTTGCGACGTAGTCAGTCTTCTACCAACCTCAGACGTTTCCCTGATTCACAGGTACCGTTTCTGTCGCAAACTCACTCAGCTGTAGAGTTCCCTTTCGCCCTCGCAGGTCCTGTGTTCTCCCAGAGACGATGAGCTCGGCGGGTCTTGTCCTGTCGGCTGGGGCGAGTGTCTTCACAGAGTGGAGCACTGGGTTCGGGCAGCTCCAGGGCCTGGACAGCTCCAGTGCTGAATCCGGCCCTCCCGGGGGGACTTGAGAGCCCGTCAGCTACAACCTCCACCTCAGCCGTTTCCCTGATTCACAGGTACCGCTTTTGTTGCAAACTCACTCAGCTGTAGAGTTCCTTTTCGCCCTTGCCGGTCTTGTCGTTGGGGCGGGTGTCTTCACAGAGAGGAGCACTGGTGTCGGGCAGCTCCAGGGCCTGGACAGCTCCAGTGCTGGATCCGGCCCTCCCGGGGGGGACTTGAGAGCCCGTCAGCTACAACCTCAGCTCCTCTCTGCACAGATGTACGCGTTAGAGGAGAGGAGAGGACAGCAGCCTACATTCTACTCTGTCCCAGTGAGAAGAGGAGAGGAGGGGAACAGAAACAGAGCAGAATGTGGACTGCTATCCTCTCACCTCCTCAAACACGCCTCCATCTGTAGCCGGTTCCCTGATTCACAGGTAGCCTACAGTTTTTGTTGCAAACTCACTCAGCTGTAGAGTTCCTTTTCGCCCTTGCCGGTCTTGTCGTTGGGGCGGGTGTCTTCACAGAGAGGAGCACTGGTGTCGGGCAGCTCCAGGGCCTGGACAGCTCCAGTGCTGGATCCGGCCCTCCCGGGGGGGACTTGAGAGCCCGTCAGCTACAACCTCAGCTCCTCTCTGCACAGATGTACGCGTTAGAGGAGAGGAGAGGACAGCAGCCTACATTCTACTCTGTCCCAGTGAGAAGAGGAGAGGAGGGGAACAGAAACAGAGCAGAATGTGGACTGCTATCCTCTCACCTCCTCAAACACGCCTCCATCTGTAGCCGGTTCCCTGATTCACAGGTAGCCTACCGTTTTTGTTGCAAACTCACTCAGCTGTAGAGTTCCTTTTCGCCCTTGCCGGTCTTGTCGTTGGGGCGGGTGTCTTCACAGAGAGAAGCAATGGTTTCGGGCAGCTCCAGGGCCTGGACAGCTCCAGTGCTGAATCCGGCCCTCCGGGGGGGACTTGAGAGCCCGTCAGCTACAACCTCCACCTCAGCCGTTTCCCTGATTCACAGGTACCGCTTTTGTTGCAAACTCACTCAGCTGTAGAGTTCCTTTTCGCCCTTGCCGGTCTTGTCGTTGGGGCGGGTGTCTTCACAGAGAGAAGCACTGGTTTCAGGCAGCTCCAGGGCCTGGACAGCTCCAGTGCTGAATCCGGCCCCCCGGGGGGGACTTGAGAGCCTGGCAGCTGCAACCTCAGCTCCTCTCTGCACAGATGTACGTGTTAGTGGAGCGGAGAGGACAGGAGAGGACAGCAGCCTCCGTTCTACTCCGTGTCTGTTCCTCAAACACGTGTCCATCTTTAGCTGGTAGTTTGCGTTTGCGTGTCTGTAGTTTCGACGTCGTCAATCTTCTACCACCTCAGCCGTTTCCCTGATTCACAGGCACCGCTTTTGTTGCAAACTCACTCAGCTGTAGAGTCCCTTTTCGCCCTTGCTGCTCTTGTGTCCTCCCAGAGACGATGAGCTCGGTGGGTCTGGACAGCTCCAAGGCCGGAGGAAGCTCATCTCTGCATCCAGGATCCCGCTCTTTCGGTCATGATCCAGAGTTCATGACCATAGGTGAGGAGGCCACCTGAGGCAGGAACTCTCCAAGAACTCCAACTCTGTCGCCACACATGTGGGCATCGGAGTCCCCCGGCTGACCGACGGAGTCCCCGGTTGGGGGCCCTGAACTGCAGTCCGGCACGTAGGCCGCAACCAGTCAGTGACCTATTCCCGACCCGGAGGTGCAGGGAAATGACCCTCTCGTTCAGCGGGCAGAACTCCGACACGCTGCGGCTGAACTGCGGAGCCATGAGCAAGCCCACACCAGCTCGCCGCATCTCACTGTGGGCAACTTCAGAGTGGAGGAGAGCCTGACCTCTCTCAAGGAGTCGTGTTCCAGAGCCCAGGCTGTGCGTGGAGGTGAGCCCGACGAGCGGGGATCGGTTCGCCCGGCTGTCCTCCAAGAGATGACGAGCACTTAGTCTTCTCTTTTCTGCCGTCTCCGTGTGTTGCACTGTCTTGAGGAAAGGAATGGCATGATAAGGCAAAAGTGTAGTAGAAAAATCTATTGGATAACTTACCCTCTCCTTTTCACTTTTTTTTTCTTGCTTCATCCCCCTCGTATGAACAGATGTGCAGTGGACACTGTAAACCGAAAAAAGAGAAAAGGACGTTTGAAACACAAAAGAGTATGTTATACAGAAGCTAGTACAGTCAGTCAGTCAGCAAGTCATTCTGCTACATGAATTCGTTCTGCTGTCTGTCACTGAACCAAGTGTTCATTAGCTCACCTTTCAGCCGTAGTTTTTCTTTCCTTCGACCGGCCCATGTTGTCTTCAAGGAGAGGAGCTCTAAGGATAGAAACAGCAGTGTTCCTCAACGCTCCGCCACATTTTTCTTCAGCTTTTAGGTGGGCTATTTCTGTGCCGTGCACTGTATTTGTTATGCTCTTACTAAAAAATCAGCAAAGTCCAATCAGCACAGATGTTCAGTCAGGAAGATGAGCTAATGAATTTGTGAATGCAACTGATTGATTGTAAGAGCAGAACAAATGCATGGCACATACAGTAGTTGACCCAACTATGATTCTACAATTCAGTGGTAGGGGAGAGTGGGATAATTTGCACGAGCTTCATATTTTGGAGAGGCATCCAATTCACTCATCCTGCAAAGAACAGAGAGAAACATGGCTTTAGAGATAGTTTCATTTGATGTAAAAAAAAAAAAAAAAAAAAAAAAGCCTTTTTTTAACTTCTGAAGTAAAATTTCTATGACCAATGTTTGTTTCTTCCTTTTTTTTTTTCATTTTAGTTTTAACAGTTATAGTCATCTTTGAAAACAGTTCATATATTTTTTTGTGTGTTTTGCATGATTCTATGCAGTGGGGGCAGACATGCCTGCATGTCTCAGTGTGTGTGTCTGTGTGAGAGAGGGGAGGGGGAGGGGGAGGCAGGCAGGCAGGCAGGCAGGCAGGCAGGCAGGGGGGGCAAAGCATGTCTCTGTGTGTGTGTGGGGGGGAGGGGGAGGCAGGCAGGCAGGTAGGGGGGCAAAGCATGTCTCTGTGAGTGTTCATGCGTGAAGGGAAGGGGGTGGGGGATTGTTCCTGGACTCTGTGAATGTGTACGTGGGGGGGGGGGTTGGTCAGGCAGCAAGGTATGCATGTCTCTGTGAGTTCGTGCATGAAGGGGGGTGGGGGGTTGGTCCTGGACTCTGTGAGTGTGTTTTACTTAACACAGCGAACTAAATGAGAGCTATAGCAAAACAGGACGCTGAAGTGGGACTACTGACTGGAGTTAGGAAGAGAGAGCACATCTCTCCTATACTTTAGCTTCTCTCCACTGGCTTCCTGTATAGGATTTAGAATAGACTTCAAAATCCTCCTGCTGACTTGTAAGGCTGTCAGTGACAAAGCTCCATCTTATCTGAAAGACCTTATTTTCTGTGGAAGCAGCTCTCTCCGTTGGTCAGAGAGACAGTCATTCTAAATACATCTAAGTTCAGGCTCATAACCTTCCTCTATGACAGGGTTTATAGTTGAGGCTGGTTCAGGTAGCTCTGAATCATACACTGCTACAGGCCTAGACTGCTGCTGGGACACATCTGTCTGTCATCTCTCCTCCTTTCATTTTGCAGAGTTAATGTAGAGTGAATTGTCATTGTCATGATCTGCTGCACCTTGGAGTTTGGCCTCGGTATCTCTCTCTTTGTTTCTTTTTTGTTGTTTTGTTTTTATTTAACCTTTATTTAACCAGGCAGAAATCAGTAAGAACCAGTTCTTGTTTGCAACGATGGCCTGACAAAAAGCACAAGCTTCTTGAGGGGAGAGGGGGCTGTGGAAAAAAAAAAAAAGTACTGGTGACATACAGACATTCCAACAAAGAATTCTCCAGAGTTCCATCCCTCTACACCAACCTCCACTTGTATCGTGCCCTTCCCCCTCCCTGCTGTTACACCGGCCTTGTCTCCCTTCCTTCCTTCAGCCCCCATTAACCACTTTATGTTCTGCACACATGTAAACTGTTTTTGTCTGTGTAAAACCTCTGTTGCAGGTCTGTCCGTCCTGGGTGAGGGATCCCTCCTCTGTTGCTCACCCTGAGGATTCTCCAAATTTTCCCCCTGTTAAAAGGGTTTTCCACTGTCCATGTGAGGGTCTAAGGGCAGACGATGCTATTATGATACTATGTTTTTTTTTTTTTACAAAATATGAAATAAAATCATTGAGACAAACTGTTTGTAGAAAATAAGGAAGTAAATCCCCTGCCTTGCCACTGTGCTCATCTATATGAATTGGTTGTGTGGCTGTTGTTATCTGTTTTGTAAGCTCTCTGACACCTGAATAAAGTTTGACGCTATTCTACTCTCAACTCTACTCTTGTGATGGAATTTTGTTGATACCAACATCCTTTCCTCAAACACTTTGTATTTTTTAGTCCACTGAAGTATTGGTAGTCTCTGCATGTTAGTGTAGCCTTAAGCCCTGTGTTTGACATTCCTATATAGCTATAAAGCAACAAGTGGGGTTTCCCACCACACCACAACACACCAGGAAACATTTTCCACCATGGCCAGGGTAACTACATCTAAACTCTAAACTAAATGAAAATAAAAACTCGTGAAAAACCTGAAAGTGTAATAACCTTGCACAGGACTTACTGTTTGTTATGGGAGTCTTCCCTGGCTCCTAACATTTCAACTTCCCTGATTAGACTCTCTGGTGAATCTGATCCAGTTGTCCACAAAGGGATAAAATACAACACAACACAACACAACACAAGGTGAAAGCAAATCAGCATGTTATCAAATCAAATTTTATTCGTATGGCATTTTCATACATTCAAGCATCACAAAGTCCATGTAGTATATTATACCTATACTTGTTTTTACTTTAAAATCCTAAACTATTGTTGCAGATGCTCTACTTCATGGGTTCCATAATTTGCTTAAAAGTCATCTGTCCTAATGGGATATGCATGGTTCAATATGACTGAATGATCCTGTTGTCTTCTCTAAGAGACACGAGATGCAAGGCATTGGGTTTGCTCTAGCACTAAAGTCGAAAAGACAATTCAGAGGTCATTGGCCATCTGGCAGGAAATGGGGGAGTCCGAAAATGTATACAAGTCAGAACTTTGGGCCAGTGGCGATCCTTTTTTTCCAACAACACATCAATATGTCACATCATCCCGGTCAGAGTCTCACCCCCACCCCTCCCTCTTGGTACAGATCCAGAGCAGTTTGGGCCTTCACCTCTATAAAAAAAAACACCCCCCCTCCTCACACACACAGGAGGTGGACACACACACACACACACACACACACACACACACACACACACACACACACACACACACACACACACACACACACACACACACACACACACACAGGCCTGCCTGCCTGTCTGCCTGTCTGCACTCCTTTCTGCCTGCCTTGAAGGGTCGAACTGACCTGCTAAGGCAGCACCAGGGTAAAAAAAAATTCTATCCAGAACAGGGAGGGGGGATTTCTGACCCATCAAGGATTCACAGTGGTCGCAATACATAATACATAATTGAGGGGTCTAACTGACCTGCTAAGGCAGCACCAGGAAAAAAAAATTCTATCCAGAACAGGGGGGGGGGGGTTCTGGCCCATCAAGGATCCACGATGGTCGCAATACTTAATACAAAATTGAGGGGTCGAACTGACCTGCTAAGGCAGCACGAGGGTTAATTAATTGTAATTAACACGTTAAAGCCCCGGCCCTATTGAAAATATATCTGATTAATACAGTGGTTCTCAACCTTTTTTGAGCAAACACCCCCCTGACCATACAGTGATCCTCGGACGCCCCCCCCCACCCCCCCCCCACCCCCCCAAAAAAAAAAAAAAACGTTACAAAATGTCGTACTAAACTTGTTTTCTACACTTATCTGTTATTTTATTCATATTTCACTGCTTTTGTGAAGCTAAGACTCTGGCAAACATATTTCAAACACCAAAACAGTTCTTCCTCATGATGAAGGTGTGTTTTCACAAGGTATTTGAAAATTTTCAAAAAGCAGACTAGAATTTCCAGCATTTGGCCTAAATTATTATTATTATTATAGAACAAAAATTGCCCATAATGATATGGGCAGGTAATGATGAAGTCGCTGTCCATGGTTAACCAAACGTCTTTCAACATATCAAACAAAGATTGTTGATTTGGTGGAAACCAAGCTTTACAGGCGGGGGTGGGCCTCTATGGTGTGCGGGGGCTGTGGGGGTATACGGCCCAGGTATTATTACATCTGCAATTGTCCTAAATGTTTGAGTTTCTATTTTTTTTAGCACAGTGAGTAAAACACAGTGCAGTAAAACATAGTGCAAACACATTTTCTCCTTTTTACATAAGGTGAAATTAATTTTAATTGAGGAAATGACCTCCAACCTCAGATGGTTAAGGGGTTAAGGGCATGGATGTTAGGGACAGGGTTGGGGGTGGGGGGGGGGGGGGGGACAGGGGCCGCTGGGCTTCAGTGCCCAGGAGCCCCTAGGAGTATTGATCCGGCCCTGCTGCAACTACACAGCGGTTCAATTTATTTTCCTCAGTTATCAAACTCAGTCAGTCTATGTTGTTCCTCCCCTGTTAAATATGAAAGGAGGGTGAAAATCACAGGACACGTGTCTGACCTGACAGCCTCCTCTTCAGAGGTTATTAAATGTGTGATCTCTTCTATAACACCGTGTCCTAACTGGATGCGACGCGAGCGAGTGGCCGACAACTGCGCCACATCTGACGCTCTCTGTCCAAACTCAATCCGTGCGTCTGTTGGTTTATGCAAGACGCTACATCTGAATGACCCCACATGCACGCTGTAACTAAGGTGGCGGCCAAAAATCAAATCAGATCGGTAGGAAAACCCTGTCGGGTAAAGTCGGGCGGACATGTGCGCGTGCTTCACCTGTAAAGACGGCGCCGCTGGAAAAAAAAAAGGACGGCTCACCTGCTCCTCGCAGGGACGAGCTGTCAGACGTGCTCTGCTGTTCCTTTCTCTTCAGCCTGTAGCCTGCACTAATGTTTGGCTGTACTTGGTAAACATCCATTCATTCAGTATGGGTAAACTATACAAACAAAGAAGCGTGCGTGTCATTTAAGTCAGACCGTCTGACGCAGCGCTCCTCTAATGCGCATCATAATGTGGGAAATTCTGAACATATTTCTATGTTCAGAATTTCCCACATTATGATGCGTGTTAGATTTGCGAGAATTGGTTGAATTAGGTTATTTATGTCAGTTATAGCCTATGCACTTGAAAAGTTGGGAAACCATTAAATATTATAAAGTAGAGCTCAAATGAACTTTGTACAAGCCAAGTTGTGGTGCCCCCCATTTTTGCCTGAGCGCCCCCCTCTCAGCCCTCACGCTCCCAGCGCCCCCCAAAAAGTTTACAACGCCCCCTGGGGGACGGTAGAGCCCCCGTTGAGAAACCCTAGATTAATAGTATGCAATTAAGCTAGGAAATATAGTGAAGTAAAAGTGAAAGTTGTCAAAAAATTCAACTCCAGAGAAGTACAAAGTATCCCAAAATATACTTAAGTACAGTTGTGAAGTATTTTTACTTTGTTACTATACAACACTGCCATAGCTACGAACAGGTATCTGGCACACCTTGATCCTAGCACGGGGGTTAGCTGTTCCTTCTGCTCTGAGGCTGAGACGTTACATCATCTCTTTGTCCAGTGTCCCAGACTGGAGCCTCTGTTCAGGTTGCTGCAGGGCTGGGTTCAGGGTTTAGGGGAGCACTTCTCTTTCTGTTTGTTCATCTACGGCCCACTACATCTCTGGTCTGTCAAAGTTAGTCATTTGGAAAACACGCGAGAACAGGGTGAGGGGTCAGGGGTCACAGGAGGTGGTAGCTATGGTAACGGGGATGCTGGCAGCTCGGCTGAGGGTGGAGTTCAGTTTCTACAGGCTGACGGGCCAAACAGAGGGGTTTGTGAAGACCTGGGGCCATCATTGTGGATACACCTTTTTTTTTACACCCTTCTCCCCTCGTTTTGTGCGTACACCCTTTTCTCCGCCAAATTTGGGATCTATCAAGCCAAAACCTGACGGGAAAAAGTGCGTAAATTTACACCCATCTTGACCCTGGCGTACCGAGATTTACACCTTTTTTGAGGAACAGGAGGAATTGGCGACGCAGCTGCTGAGTCAGAGAACTGCAGTGAGAGGCAGAGAGGAGCGGAGTAGTGTTTACTCTCTATTGGTGGAGCGTTGATGCTGGCAATCCAACCCGCTCTGTAACCCGCTCTATAATAACACTAGTTAACTGATAAACAAAGCGGATTGAGATTTTTTGCTTTTTGCTTATAGCCTACACACTCTGAGGGTCCAATCCGACCCCCGCACGGACACGAGTTGAACCATAACACAGGGGAGGCTGTCGGAACGCGCGTAATAAAAAGAAAGAAAAAAGGGCGAGAATAATCAAATGTGGACAGAGAGAGAGAGAGAGAGAGCTCCACCAGTCTCTTTATTGTTAATGGACAGGAGTAAAAACAAAAAAGAAAGAGAAAAAATGACAAGTTTACTGTCAGTAACGTGGCCTACAGTTTATTGATGATCATGATCAGCTGTGATCCTCCGCCTCCCTCACACACCTTGTGCGTGTTGAAAGCCTACGGTAAATGATCAGACCAACAACAACAACTGAAGAACTCAGCTGTAGGAAATGACATAAAGCCAGTCCAGCAGAGCTTCACTGTGTCTAGTGGAAAGGCTTCAAAGCAATGGGAACTATCCTGGAAATCCTGCTTTACATTGTTTTAACATCAAGGTAAAAAAGGAAGAAATTTTTTTTTTTCTGTGGCAAATTACATCAGATTATTCCTCTTTCTGCTCCTTTTGTTGAGATTTGGGAGGTTTTTGTTTTTATTGTAGCTTATTAATCATTTTTCTGACTGATTTATTGCCCGATGTGGCCGTGTATCTTTCCCCCGTCCTCCGCCGTTGTCTTTGCTGTCACTTTGTTGTCACTTTGTAGCCGCTCCACAGAGCGCACATAAAAGAGCGTACAGAAAAAGGGTTGGGTTTAGGTACAAACAAAAATCCATATCTATGGGAATATATTGCCTAATATATCACATGATATTTTCCAATATATTGTTTATTATATTGTTTCATGAGGGTAATCTCAGGTTTGATCTCCTCATCATGTCACTACATCTTATTTAACATGGCATGACTTGTTATTTCCTGAACAACGGTATCATAGAAACACATCTGCTGCTTTCTCAACTTCAGTCAGCCATATTTTTATCTGTTGCATCTTTTCACAGCCCAGGCTCAGTGAGCATGACATAGAGGGAGACCACATGAGTTTTAAAGTAAATGAACCTACATTTATTTACAACTAAGATTAAAAGGACGCAGTAAATGAATCTGTTGAGTCAGTAGTGGATGCAGTGTGGTCAGAGAACGTGACTGATTGAGAATGAGCAGGTTGGGTTTCCTTATGTTAAAGAAGGAAAAACACACAGTTGTCAGTGAATTAATAACCAAGACAAACACTGGAGCTCATCAGCTCATCTTACTGATACAAGAATGAAGAGTGGTGAGAAAGAGGGGAAATGAGATGGAACTAATATATATATATTTTTTTAAGGGCTCAACAACGCCACCCTGGGAATTTCACTGAGGCAACAATGACTTTTTCATACACAAAGCACACAGCTTTGTGTATGAAAAAGGGCATCGGACGTGGTTTCAAGTTTTAAAACACACAATCATCCAAAAAACACAAATGAAACTCAAACAGGAACAAAGTTAACCACGTGGCAGACACACACTCCCAGGATGGGAGGATGCCAGCTCCGCCTCCAGCAGCTGAGATCAGATCCCTGTGGTGTCGGTTACCGTGAGCAACCTGATAACAGCTGCTGCTCAAGCAGCTCTTCAAAAAAATAAAGTTTTTATCAGTTGCACTTGATGTCGCAATGTTGCAACGATGCCATCAGGATCAGCTCAATGAGTGTTTACATTTAAAAACCTCAAAGATTTCCACCAAACCAACAGCAGCTACATTCTTTTCAAAAATGTAGCTCCGATACGGCTGAAACTTAGGTTGCTTTCACACCTAACCAAGCGGACTCGAGTTCGCTTGTGGGGCTGAAAGTTGCAACATTGTTGCATTCTCACTTGGTTCGGTTCCGCGTTCACACTGCAATTTCTGAACCGCACCAAACTTGTGCACCAAACATTCTGAGCGTAAACAGTCAACGTCACAACAGCTGAAAGCTCGTGGAAATCACTCCCAGACCTGCTGCTGGGTAACAGTAAACATGGAGCAGCATGTGAAGTTGGCTGTTTTGGGGATGTTGTTTCTTTTTTTTTAAGTGCACATGGCAAGCCCAGTACGACCACACCGGCCGCCGAGGCGCCGCGGACTGGAGCCCACTTCCTCCGGTGCCCTTGTTAACCGATGGTGTAGTTCAGATCAGACCCGAAGCGGCCGGCTCGCGCCGTGCAGCGATGGTCTCGGCGTCTGGTCTGTTTTGTGTGCGAGCCAAGTGATCGCGTCAATTCTGGCAGGAAGTCACATGAAGAAACACAAGACAATCCGGTCAATTTTCAAAATAAAATAACGAGATTGACAAAATAGTTCAATGTGTGTAGGCTACAGTACGTTCGTCGCCTATTTGTGTTTATAATCTAAACCGAGCGCGAGAGAGGAACACACATAACATCACTACACACACACACACGCCGCCGAGGGGCAGGTGTAGTGTATTATACACCTTAAATGTTCTTAACTGGGGTTCACTTGCAAACGAACCGAGATTTTTTCGGGCTTTTTATGCCTTTATTCGACAGGATAGTAGAGATAGTGACAGGAAACGGGAGGCAGAGATGGGGGAATAACACGCAGTATAGGGCCGTCCGACGCGGGACTTGAACCGGGGCCGCCTGCAGCGAGGACTGTAGTGTGATATAGTACAAAGATGTATTGTACAAAACATGAAATGTATTTGCTCTATGTCTTCTCCTGCTCTTTATGTAATTGAAACTGCTGTATATCTGTTTGTAACCCCCTCCTCCCTTATTTCATAATGTACCTACAAATGGAATCAAACAGTAAACAGTAACTAAAGATAGACCGTGACAGAAGGGAGCACACAGGAAGACAACCTGGCCTTCAAAATAAAACAGGAAGACCGACACAAACTACAAAGTAAAACAGGAAGACCGACACAAACTACAAAGTAAAACAGGAAGACCGACACAAACTACAAAATAAAAGAGGAAGACCAACACAAACTACAAAATAAAACAGGAAGACAACACAAACTACAAAATAAAAGAGGACATCAAGACCAGACCATGAAGCATGGAGTGAACAGCAGCAGGAATCACTCACTGACTATTTGAATTAGTTTCCAGATGTTGAGTTTATTGTGACTGTGCTGTTGGAACATTGCTGCTGTTCCTCCTGGAGAAACATTCACACACCTCATTTCTTGGTTTTGTCTCATCTTAGATGTGTAGCCTGTTCTTCTAGTTCGCACTTTTTGTTGTCAAAGTTGAGGAGAAAGTGACTGTTCAGCCAAGACAAGCCTGGACAAACACAGACTGAGAGGAAAAACTACTACTAGTCTTCTTCCTGTCTGATTTGTCCAACCAGAGTAGGGACAAAGAAATACGGAAGAGGATCAGGGCCACCGGAGTTGGGGGGGGGGTTGATGTCCTGATAAAACCAGATGTGTTTCTGAGAAACCGTCACTCAGGAAATAACAAGTGGTGCCATGTTAAATAAGACGTAGAGACATGAGATGATGAGGAGATAAAAGCTGAGGTTAACAGAGGAGCAGAGGACGAGTCCAGCAGTCAGAGAGGAGACAGAGACGAAGACAGACGTCTCCATGGACACGGATCACCTGCTGCTGCTGCTGCTGCTGCTGCTGTGGAGCTCAGGTAGGACTGAGGGACATGAGACAGATTCAGAACAGTGAGGGACAACAGAGAGGACAGTCTTCACCTCTTCATGTCACTTACCATCACAACATTCTACCTTCATCTTGTTTTATCAACATGTTAAAACTTCTGACTCTAATATGTCAACTAAATAAAACTAGAACTTTATCCATTTTTCAGATTTCACTTGTGGAAATGTCTGCACATGAGTAGTATTAGAGATCGCCTCCTTTACATATTTAAACATGAAATTAGACAAAACCTGTGATACAAAAAACATCTGTCTTAATGTCAGTGATGAACTTGTTCAGTTTCATGGTGATATCTGTTATTTAAAATCTTTACCCTATTCACCTGTACTGTCTCCCTTTAAAGGGATAGTCCACCCAAAATTCTAATTTCACTCATTATCTACTCACTAGAGCTGTGAGAATTTTCAGAGTCCTCCGTTCCTTCTCTGAGTTACGGGGGGGTCCACGCAGCAGGATTTGTCCATATAATGGTTGTAAATGGATACCAACTTTATTGGACCAAAAAGACACACCAAAAAACATCCAAATACCTCCATACTGCTCGTCTGTAATGTCCCTCTGGTATTGAAGCCACGACATGAGAAATTGTTCTGTAAAAAATTCAATAAGTCTATATTTGAAGCTTTTTTGTAGCAGAAGCTCCCAGTGTCTCAGTTCACTGCTCTTCCTGTGTCAGTGCTGACCAGCGGAACAATTTCATTTAATTTTTTACGGAACAATTTCTCATGTGGGGGCTTCAATACAAGAGGGACATTACAGACGAGCAGTATGGAGGTATTTGGATGTTTTTTTAGAAAAGTGGTATCCATTAACAACCATTATATGGACAAATCCTGCTGCGTGGACCCCCCCGTAACTCAGAGAAGGAACGGAGGACTCTGAAAATTCTCCCAGCTCTTAGTCGACATGAGGGTGAGGAGATGAGTGATTAGAATTTGATAGTGAAGTATCCCTTTAAAAGAGCTATAAGCTATGTTAGAAATATGTGCAGGTAGAGTGATCATAAAACACATCGGCCACAAAGTCTATTTTAAATGTTTTAATAAATAAATGTTGTGTAAAAAGCAGTGGTGTAAAAATGCCACGGTTATCTACCGTGTGTGTGTGTGTGTGTGTGTGTGTGTGTGTGTGTGTGCGCGTGCGTGCGCGCGCGTGCGTGTGCGTGTGTCGGGGCCGCGGTGCTCACTCCCTCACATGCACGTCCAGAGAGACAGAGAGCTACAAGCTGCTGCTCAGTGATAAGTGTGTGTGTGCTGCACAGACGTGGAGCCACTTAGACTTAGTGAGTTATAAATCCATCAACATCACTTCCTGGTTGGTTCTGACGAGTCTCCGCCCACTTCTTCAAGCAGCTTAATGTGAGTCATGTTTGAGAAAAGCTCCATGTGTTTGTTTAGCTCACTGCTTGTTGAGAGTTAAGACACATCACCTGACTGTAGTGAACAGAGCAACAGGAGGAATCACTCACTCTGCTTGGTTTCACTGACTCAATGTTTCCACATGTTGACTTACTGCTGCTTGTGACCTTCTGGTCTGAAACAGTCACAGGAACAGTAGTCGTTTCTTCTCACACATACATGTGGAGCCTGGACTTTCTCTACAGACTAAATAGTACATGTCATTTCATTAATTAATTAATTTTGATATGAAGGCCTGAAAAATTGTACATACATACTGCCCTTTTCTGATGTTGAGCCCCTGGCCCTCTGTAGTCATGTGCACGTCCCTGTTGTTCTGTTCATGATTGGTATTATTTATGCAACAAATAAGTCCAGGGGAGCCGTAGCTATCTGAACACAAAACAGCCAACGGTGTGGTGCCTTTTGTTATGAGACAAGCCGGCCCGGCGCTTAGCTCCGCCTCCTCAACGGCTCGCTATGTAAAGAGGACGAGGATGTTTATAACCTGGATGAATGAGAATATGGACAGGCTTCTGCTTGTTAGTGCCGTGGCTGTCTTCACAGATCTCACTGATGTCTCCTCTCTGGTTTTGTCCTCAGGACTCTGGGCTGAAGGAAGACACAGCTCCACAGGTAAACAGAGAGGATGAGGACACATGAAGGATGAGTGGTGTCTACGTCTCAACACTGTCAACACTCATCACCTTCCTGCTCACAGATGAATGAATGAATTTATTTTCAAACATGTATAAAAAAAAGTATGTATCTATTAGTACATACAAAAGGAAAAAAAGAGAAATTAAAAGATAAAATAAAATAAAAAATAAAGCCAAGACAACAAAACGCCGCACAGTGTTTGAAAAAGAAGTACAATACAATACTTTTTAATTTCCCACCGCTTTTTAACTGTTCTTTAGTTTGTAACTACACATCCTTATAACTACATAATACACCTATATACATACATTTCATAAATATTTATAAACATATATAATTACAAAATATAAAAATAAACTACATATCCTTATAAATATATCAAACAATAACAATCAAACCTATTCTATTTAGAGATTTATCCCTACATACTTCCTCTTCCATGTACTTGTTCAAAAATATGTTTTTGTACCTTTTTTCAACCGATACCGATGCCGATATATATATATATATATATAGTATATATCAGTGGCGGTTGGTGACTACAAAAATTGGGGAGGACAGGAACAGCACAGCATCTTGTTATTTTGACTAGTAGCTACTTATCCCTACTTTCTTATATTCAATGAAAACAGTAAAACAACGTCTTACAAGATTTAGTAAAAACGACATAATTTTATTAAATCCTACTGTTTTCAGATTAACACAGGTCTAATGATATCATGGATGTGGGATGTAAAAAAAAATAAAAAAACCTACCATGACCTGACCTCAAACCCACATCTCCTTCACCAAGGGTAACAGTGCTAACCACTACACCAACAACATGTGCATGTCAATCAATGATTAGCAGGTCTTTTATTGGTGAGTTGCTTTACCATCAGTATCCTACCACTAAACACCACACGCGGTCATTTCTCCTTACTGGTTTCTCCTGACTGCTTCTCTCTGATATCTCCCAACAGTTTATACAGAAATCTGCTGATATTTACTTTCAAATCAATGCCAATATCTCTGAAAACTCGTATTTCTTGTGCTGGGAGCAGCACGAGCAGCGCGGCTGGGAGTGAAAGTTTGGCGCACATAGCAACAGTAACCAAGGGGGGTTGGACTGTCATTGGACCAACCTGCTGCCCAGTTCCAATCCGACCGCTCACGGACTCACTGACTTAGAGGCGCGTTCACGGGAAGTCCGTGAGTGTGTGAGGGCTGTTCCGTTGTCAGATCATCAAGTCAGTGAATGAGCCCTTACTGCCCCCTTACCGTAAGTCAGCACCGATGCTGACTTTGGGTAAGGGAATTACCCACAGTTCATAGCGTTATGAAGTCAACCCCAGAGCGGTTGAACCGCTTTGGTAAAACCATAACACAATGGGTGCCGTCGGAACGCAAGTGTTAAAAAGAAATAAGAAAAAAAACAAACAACCAAATGTGGACAGAGAGCTCCACCGTCTCTTTATTGTTAATGGACAGGATTAGCCCGTTGCACAAAACTAGGATAAGGGATTAAGCCGGGATATCTTGGTTATCCTGGCTCAACTTATCCGTGATCCAGTTGCACAAAAGCAGGATAGGGGAGAGCGGGATATGTTATGACCTAAGTTACCATGGAGATTTAGTCTGTGGAGCTAGCCTGCTCCGGACCAGGCTAAGTTCCAGGATCTATTTAATCTCATCCCTTGTCTCAGTCAGCAGTCACCACAAATGGAAACCAATATTTATTCCACTGCCTGCTACACATTATTAAAACATTTAACTAGACCCACTGTCATTATTTAAACATTTGTGATCATTAATTGCAATAATTTTAGATAGCCTAACTGATGATTTTGCAAGCATTAGATAATTTACATTTACAATTTCCAATAGACTTTTATATCTGTAAAATGCACATCCCATATAAATATAAATACACATCAAAGAGTAATATGATGTTCCTTTATTGAATAAGGACAGATCAAAGCAAATAAACCATCAGCTCTTTTCAAAACTGAAGTCACACAGTTCTCTACAAGATAGAAAGCACAGAATCAAAGCATATTATACAATACAAAGAAAAAATGGATGCAGTAGCCTCCCTGCAGGCCTGTATACACATACTATACAACACAAACAACTTAATAGGCCAAAATAACACACATTCCACACACAGGCCATATTTAACTTAAATTTGCAGTGTGCCTATTAATGAAAATAATTTCAGACATCTGGGATCTCCTTCCTCAAGCAGGCCACATTGTGGAGGACAGCACGGGTCCTGCCTGGGCTGCTGACCCTTACTGTAGGTGGTTTAGACATTGAAGACGTCACTTCACTAGGGTCAAAGGTCATTTCTATGCAGGCCCTTGTCCTGGCATGGGCATACATGCCTGCTGTGCTTCCCAAGGGTCTGCAAATGGAGTGAGGAGGAAGGCTGCAGGCATTCCCTCTGCCATCCCAGAATTCACCTGGGAATACAAATTGTCATCATCACAACCTCATAGAGAGACATTAACACAGTCATGATGGTAAATGTGGTTATCAATAGGTTGTGTGGATCTATCTATCTATCTATCTATCTATCTATCTATCTATCTATCTATCTATCTATCTATCTATCTATCTATCTATCTATCTTCAGTCACCTGAACATTAGGTTAAAAATAAATAAATAAATAAAATAAATAAAAGTGAAGCTACTGTATAAATCCCCCTCAGGTGCCCATGAGGGGGATTTATAGATTCATAATCAGAGTAAAAATACGTTTTCAAAGATGTTAATTAAATATCTGGATTATAATAGTGATCGTTTCAGCGGAGTAGTGAGTGTGTATTTGTGCACTACTTACGCATTCAGGCGGTCTGCAATACTTTTCCACGCTCTCTCTCTGTTTTATCACCGCGGCGTAGTTTCCTTTCTTTTTTATTTGGTCTTCGACCTCTTCGTACGCCTCCATGAGGATTTCCTGCTCCGACGCGGAGACGCACGCCGCTCTCGTTGCCATGGTGAATCAATGAATCTGTGGTTGATCGCGGGGCAGAGCTGTCCCTGACCAAAATGGGGCCCTAAGCAAAAAAATTTCTTCGGGGCCCTACTATAATCGATTATAATGCAAACTACAACCACTAATACTGGCAGTATTACTACTTCTATAACCTATTATTAATAGGCCTAGATATATTTAAAAAATAAAATAAAATATTGCTAATTGCTATCTATTATTACTATAGTATTATTACTCTGGCATCATTACCATCATCATTATTATTATATGAGCTACAACTACAATCCTAATAAAATATAGGCTACTAATTACCAAACAGACTGATATTTCAAAATGTAGCTACTGTACATTCAAATTTAGTTCCTTCTGTCAACTGAAGTATCAAATACACTCATTTCTATCAATATTTAGCTCTAATAGCTACCAAGCTGCCTGTCATAGATTAAATTCACCAACAGATGACGACCTAGGCTACTGTACATCCATTCAAATAACATTAGCCAAATCCTTGTGTGGTGATTATAAACTTTAGCCGAAAATACGACCAACAACTGATAAATTTACCACTGCCTTTCAACAGAGGTGAATGCACATGCAGACAAAGCTGTTAACAAATGACTTCCATCTCCAGACCACAGTCCACATCTAGACTCTAGCTAAATGGACTGGAGGATCATCTCTCCTCTTACCTCTGGAGTAGCAGCAGCAGCAGCTGTGCTGAGCATGGAGGTTTTATGCCACAAAGTTTTACATCTAGTGCTTGGCCGTTAGCGCTAACGAAAATTAACAGCGCCGTTAATGTCAACAAGTAGGCTACCCACGAGAGAAGCACGAGTTTCCTCTTGTTTTGTGATTGGTCAGATCGATTGCTGTCAATCATTGCAGTGACGGCGCGTGCGGTGTCTCCTCTCTCTCCTCTCCTGCCTCGCGCTGACAGCTGATCTAGTAGCGCGCCTCACGGCTGTGCATATGCACATCCTTTGTGCAAAACGGGGCCCCTATTGGATCGCGGGGCCCTACGCACTGTGCGTGGTCTGCGTGTAGGCAGGGGCGGCCCTGTCGCGGGGGTCTGTTGAGGAAGCCGCGTGCGCGCACTTATCCAGGATAGGTTTCACCTGGGTTGATGAATCCGTGTCTGCTCAGCCTGGCTTGGTCTTTGTGCAACCAATTAAGCCTGGACGCTCCTGTTTTGGATTCGTTGAACCCAGATCAGTCATTTATCCTGGATGTCTAGATCCTACTTTTGTGCAACGGGCCAGATCCAGGAACTTTTTCCCTCACACACCTTGTACGTGTTGAAACTACGGTAAATTATCAGTCCAAGACCAGGGTCAACAACGTTTTGTTGTCAAGGTAACGTGTGGTGAGAGAGGGTAAGTGCTGTTCCATTCATGTTGACAGCATCTGGACCCTCACACACTCTCACACTCTGTCACTTAGAGCTGATGTCACTGAAGTCAGAGAGGGTTCAGGGCTGGAGTCTTTAGGGTGGGTTGGAACTGGGCCATCGAGTCAATGGAAGGAGATCCTGCCCCGAGGTCTCTAGTGGAAATCTTTTCACCCCCGCTAAGCCCCCCACCTTCCTGTTTTCCATGAAAAGCTGTGAGGAACAGCAATTGAACAAAATTTGAGTTGAAGGTGCTCCTCGATAAAGTTGAGCCGCGTGAACATCTTTTTTTTGTTGTTGCTGTGTTCCAGCACCATCACAAAGGGAGGTGGGCGAGCGTGTGTGAGATATATAAAGGTGAACGTGAAGCCGACGACCGCTGTTTTCCCAAATGAAAGCAGACAATGCACTCGATAATCAAATGATGTAAAATGGATTTACGATTTTCATTTGCTTTCTTTTATACACAAATCGCGTAGTAAATAAATGCAGAAGTGGCCAGGGAGGCTGATGAAGACACATGTCCAACTTTACGCATGTGTTTCAATACTTAAAGCAGATATCAGCAGCACGGCCGTTTCGGCTAATGCTCAGCTGCGTTCAAGGCAGGCTTTTGAAACCGTAAGTTACAGCTTCAAGTCACAACTATGACTTTGTAGCGTTCCAGGCAACCCGTAGCTCGTGTTTTTACCGTCCTGTTGTCTGTGAAAGTCACTATAACGGCCTCTCGTAACTTCCGACCCGTGAACTCGTACCAGATCAAACTGGTATGACTTCACAGGAAGGATAAACACAAAGTACGAGTTTCCTTGAACGCACCATGAGTTAGCAGCCCCCGCCCTCGTCAGGCATCTATTGGTCCTCGTGCTACGTCACCACATTCACGCGCACCCCTTGGCTGCACACACAGCCCTTCATGCCGTTCTCTCTCCTCATTGGATAACACTTGTATCCCACAAGGAAAGTTTTCTCTTCAGGTTACAGCAGAGCAGAGTGACAGAGAGACTCGTGTTACGGTTGAAACTCTCCATGTAAGTGATTGCTGGGGGAAAATAGGACTATTTAGGACTTATATTAACAAAAACATTCCACTGATATCTGCTTTAACACAGCGTGTGTAGTTTAACCAGCAACAAAAAGAAAGTCACTAGGTGCGTTTCCATCAGCTGTTTAGATGCGCATCTAGTTGTATCGCATCGGAAAATGATGATAGAAACGCCGTGATTCGAATTAAAACCTCCTGATTCGCACAAACTGAAATACGCTCGCTATGGCCGGGTTTTGGTTGATTCGAATGGGATGGAAACAGCTGTATGCGAATTAAGTGTGAAGTAGCGCACTTTCACCCCGTCTGCTCCTGTGTTTGCAGTCCATTCACAAGACAACATCAGGGTTTCCACACCACCACGGCAAAATAAACCCCCCAACACACCTTCATAATGATATTACTGCACAGTTCTTCATAGTTCCTCCTCAGTAAAAACTAAACTTATCAACCAGCGCATCCAGCGTTTAGCATTAATAAAGTCTCTCTCTCTCACCTCTCACACACTCACACACACGGACAGGTCGCCAGCCATCTCGCTACAATGTTTGTTAATATGTGATGCATCTGTACATTTACTTCGCACTGCAGCATCTTAAAACTAAAGCTGACGGTATTTCCTGCACCACTTTGCTTTTATATTCACCTATCTAATTGCAACACGTGGATGGGTTAGTTGTTCATAAATGTGTCTGATGTGCACATGGACGAATGGTTTTCCCATTATTTTTTCACAGCTTCACCTCTAAGTGTGGCCAAAGGAACAATAGCTGTAGAAAACTTTTTTGTGCGTACGCAACATTGATACATGAGGCCCCAGGTGTAGAGTGAATACGAGAGTAGGATCATCTCAACCAACACTGGGCTCCAGACTGACAAGTGTCTAAACTGTAAAACTGTGAGGAGATTTCCTCCTATAAATGTTGTGGGCCATGGTTGATGAACTTTTACAAATAGCTGAAGTTTCAACAATTCAAACATTTTTAACATCAGTTTTTCACTTACGGAGCAAAGACAAATGATCAACATCTCTATGCTGTCAGGATGCCTTATATAGGAGCTACATGTGTTGTGTTGTGAGGTAATTCACTCAGTGTTAATTTAGACAACCAATACTAATTTAGTTTTAGTCTTAGTCTTTTGACTAAAACACAATTTAGTTTGACTCATATTTAAGTCATTTAAACATCTTTTAGTTTTAGTGGACGAAACATCTTTACTGTGCGTTCACACCAAAAGCGTTGGGAGCGTTTCGGCGGCCGGAAGTCATTCATTGTCAATGGAGACTGGCGTTGAGGGGCGTCAGGAGCGTCGACGCGAGAATTCACGTTGAGAGCGTCAAATTAGAAGTTGAGAGAAGTTCAACTTTATGCAAATGAGGAGCGTTGCAGCGGCAGCGGCAGCCAATAGCAGACCGGGCGGGAGAAATTAGTTTAGTTTAGTTTAGTTTTATTTGCACATTATATAATTTGCATAAACAATGAAAAATAGTAATAATTACACATTGTGCAGGAGAGGTAGAAGCCAAAAAAGGCTTATAAAGATACCACCCCTATGTAAAAATAACAACAGCGACAGCAACAGTGATGGTCTTCAGAGTAAAAAGATAATACAGAATTTCATAGCATAAAAAATAGAAAAAAAGAAAAACAAATTAACATAGAACAATGAATAAATGAAATGAATGAAAAATAATAATAATAAAAATAAATAAAACAAATTTATGTAATGAGGAGAAAAAATGAATGAATTAAATTAAAAGTATAAATTGACAGATCCAGAAATGTTACAAATCTTAACAAAGAAGTGATTTTTTTCAGATGTTTTTTTAGCCTGGGTAGGCTGAGCTCACTTCCTGGTTCAGGTCTCTGATGTCACTTCTTTGTTTCCGTCCTAAACCCAGCGCTGATATTTCTGTGTTGTTCATGAAACCGCAGGACGCTAACGAGAGAGGACACTGTTGTTTTGAAACTTTTCATGTGCTGATGCAAAATGTACATTGTAATAGCAACTGTCTTGTTGTCATGGTTTTATATCAGTGTCATTCTTCATGCTACCACAAGATGGAGCTAAAGTCATTAATCTTCACCTGCTCAGGTACAAGTGGAGCTACACTTTGGATTTGCTCATTTCTCTTTCAATCAAACTCACTTCTTTTACTCTTCACTCTCTTCTCTGTGTTCAGAGCCTGTCAGGTTGGTGGGAGGAGCCAGTCGCTGTGCAGGTGAGCTGCAGCTGGAACGAGGAGAGTGGAGACCAGTGGATGGTGGCTACTCCTACTGGACCCTGAAGGCAGCATCTGTAGTCTGTAGAGATCTGGACTGTGGCTCTGCTGTTTCAACAAGAAGAAGAGAGGAGTCCTCATGGAGGTCTGTGTGGGAGATCTACCATAGCTGTGTTCAGTCTGGATCTACCCTGAAGGAGTGCTCATCATCATCATCAGGTTCCTCTTCCTCCACCGTGGAGATCAGCTGTTCAGGTGAGTCATCAGTGACATCATCAGTGACAGTCAGGTTCAGTGTCTTCCTTCCTTTGTAGTGGAGACAGAAATGTTCAGTAACTTGTTCTTTTTCTATTGAAGTGAGTGAAGGTCTGAAAACAAGACATTAAAGAGGAACTCAGCAGGATTTCTCCCGTGGCTCTGCTGCATTTGTGCCTGAATTAAAAAGCTGTGGAGTAATTCGCCCTTTGCGAACTCCGCCCCAAAACCGCTATTGACCAATCATACGTTAGCAACCGTCACCTGACCCGTAACCATAGGCCTGGCAAGCTTCATTACATTTCCTGGGACGAAAAACAAAACGTTTGTAGAGAAGGATATTGTTGTTGTTGTTGTTGCTGCTCCTGCTGCTACAGCGGCGGTGGCAGCAGCAATATAGAGATGTTCAGATACGATCTGACTTTTTTTTCGACTTGAAAAACTGTAAATATGGGGATAACCATACGTTCACCTCCGACATGACAGCTGTACATTTAGGGCTTTTACCTGGGCTTTCAGGCCAGGGATCCTCCAGGCAGGGGCTGCTTTCACTGACTGATACAGTGGTGGGAGAAAAAAAACTGCAGCGGAAGCCGTATGTGGTTCACAATCGCCTAAAAACTTCTGTACGTTGTCCAGTCGTGTCGTTGAACAGATGTTTTATCCTCTGGCGCGAAATTTGCTGATATTTCCTTTGAAATCGATACCAAACATTGCCAGGAGCATGGCTCGGAGTGAGAGCTTGCCCGGCGTAGCAACAGTAACCAAGGGGGGCGGGGCTTACGCGAAGGGCGAATTGTGATGGTGAACTACATGACTTGTGACTTGTTAGGAGTGACAGCGGAGGCTCTCTGTCTTCACCTGGCATGTCACGGCTGAGGCTTCGTTGTAAACAAATGCACATGGAGGAGAGGAGCGCAACCAAAACAGTTCCCCTTTAATATCTGAACTTCCACTTTCCACTTCCATTTAGACAGTTTGGAGATGTAGGAAAACATTAGCAACAAATCAACTTCCATACTTTGATGCAGTTCAGCTGATCTAAAAGTACTATAAAGCCCCCCCCCCCCCCCAGTCAGAGACGCTGTGAATCCTTTTCACTCCTCATGAAAGCTGGTGATTGTTGTGTTGGCTTCGGGAAAATACCTATTTGGCGTGTTGGACGTTGAGCGCAGCTTCATTTTGAGGTTACAGGGGAAGCGTGCGAACGTGTAACGTTAGGTAAGATTGTTCTCTGAGGACCATAGACTGTAAAAAGAATGGACGTAGCATCCGTGACGTCACCCATTGGTTTTGTGCCTCAAATATGGCGGTTTGAATTGCGCCATGTTGGATTGGCCGGCCGAGAACCCGCCCACTGGCCTCGAAGCAGCCTGTCTCTGTGCCGCTACGGACCTGAGGAAAAGAAAATTCAAAAGGAGATCTCAAAAATGTTTCATTTACTTCTCCTAGACAACTATGAGACCTGTGTGACAGCAAACTGAGACTAAGGGTTATTTCTCCTGCTTCTCATCTTTTTCTCTGGAGCAATAAGATGCACTATATCTCAGTTCAGTCTCCTTTTAAGTTTCAGACGAGATCTCAACAAGCTCTAATATAATTCTCATAGGTTCTCAACTTTTATGTCTCTTTGTGATATCATGCAGAGAAATCAGAGAGCTCTCTCTATAATCTCAAACTATTCTCATTCTAGTTTCAGTTTATCCGTCTCATACTAAGCTCAGACAGAACAAATGAGGAGCTCTCCACAAGCTCTCATTCATTTCTCAGACTTAGATCGTTTTGGCAGTTAGAAAACAGTTAGAAAATCAGCACGGAATTTGAATAGAAACAGAGTTTAGCTATATAATTTTGTGTGTGTGTGTGTGTGTGTGTGTGTGCGTGCGTGCGTGCGTGCGTGCATGCGTGTGTGTGTTTGCGCGTGCGTGTGTGTAACAGAGTGTAGGCTAATGTAATGTGTAACGGAGGTCCGCAGGTGCGCCGCAGTCTTTTAAAAAAAATTTTTTTTTAAGTATTTATTTTCAAATCGTAACAACAATTGAAAGGTGTGCCACAATCATGAGGGACCAGTGAGGTGAAGTGACGGATTGCGGCGGTAGCGGTACTGGAAGTAACCTCACTCACTCATAAAACACCTGCTAACCGCTTTGAAAAGCAGTTGTCTGCAGTTGGCCGAGTGGTTCGGTACACTGACTCTGGTGCAAGAGGTCGTGGGATCGATCCCTGCTCAGGGCAGGTTTGTCTATTTATGCCTGAGCACCTTATTGCTCCATAGTAGCTCCAGTATTTCTCCTTTTCTTCTCCAAGAAAAATGAACGAGCCGTTAAAAACGTCTCCCCTAACTCTCCCCTAACTCTCAAGTATGACTCCCCATAATGACTCTGTCTCACCTATTGCTCCTAGTGAATTTTAGGAGAAACATATGAGAAACATTTAGTCAAAATAGAAACTAAAATGAGGCTGAGATGAGAATCTCAAATTTGTCTCCAGAAGCTACAGAGGAGCAAGCTTTGAGCAGTAAATTTTTCCTCTGAACGTTTCCGCGCCCTGATTGGCCAGAATCTTATCCGAATAACAGTAAAACGGTGGCGTTAAAAAATAATTCACCCCCTCCCTTCCGGTACCAGCCCCCACAGGAATCGGCGGGTATTGCAGTTTTTTGAACGCGGAAGTGAGCTTCACTTCTCAGACCGACAACTTTGCTGAGGACTCGATTAGAAACATAAAATAAAATTGTCCGGCTACAGCTCTGATTGACCAACTCGACTAGGAGTAGCTGCACCTCTCTCCCTGCTCCTCTGTCACCTGTCGCGTGCTGCGCCGCTGCAGCAGACGGGTAGCAGCAGAAGGAGACCACGTCACATGGAAGCGGTGCGTTTAAGGTCTACAAAATGCCTGGGGAAATGTAGCTTCTGTGGACGCTACCGAGCTACTGATGAATAAAGGTTCCAGGGTGCCATTCCGAAGGGCCGCCACTCCGAACGTTTACTTTCATTTGTCGGAATGCCGACCCTTAATTATTTATGGGAAAGGGGTGCCATTCCGAACCTGAAAAAAGTTGAATGGTTTTAGCAGGGTACCACTTCAGCAACTGCATTGGTAGTGTAGTTGTAAGAATATGCGTTTTTGGTGCGGTAGATCAGGGTTCGACTCCCGGGGGAGACACCTATTAATAGTGATTTTATTGGCCTCTACCTAATCTTTTTACTAAACTTAACCAACTCCTTTCTACATTGCCTAAACCTAACCAAAGCACAGAGCAAGGACATTTATTTTAAGCAGGAGCGCCGCGGCTGCATCAGACTCGCACCTGGGTGAAACTTTGGAGGCGGAGGGGGAGGGGCAGGGGGGCGCTGTCCCCGCGGCGCGTCGTGTCAAGCCGGGCAGGAAGTCAAACCACGAGAGAATCCGGTCAATTTTCAAAATAAAACACATTCGGAACGGCGGCCCCTCGGGAAGTTCGTAATGACGGACCTTCGGGAATTTTCGGACTGGCAGACCGTCGGAATGGCGGTCCTTCGGAATGGCGGTCGCCCCCCATGAATAAAATAGCTGAACTACTGAAAAGCTATTTGATGTAGAAAACAGCGACGCTACGACCACGCTACTGAAAAATGTACTTTAATTACTAACGCCGCTACTTGTAACGTCGCTACTGCCCAACACTGCATTTCTGGACACATGCTGATGACTTTCAAGTTGATGTGACAGTAAAAAAAGGTGAATGTTGTGTCTCTCTCTGCAGACTCTGTCAGGCTGCTGAATGGGACCAGTGTGTGTTCAGGCAGACTGGAGGTCAAGTCCAACCAGTCTGACCAGTGGTGGTCCTCAGTGTGTGAAGATGACTTTGACCAGCAGGATGCAGAGGTGGTCTGTAGGGAGCTTGGCTGTGGGGCTCCTTCAGTCCTCCAGGGGGGGCTCTATGGAGCAGTGGAGGCTCCAATGTGGACCACAGAGTTCCAGTGTGGAGGCAACGAGTCAGCTCTCCTGGACTGTAGAAGCTCAGGCTCAACTAGAAGCAGCTGCTCACCTGGCAAAGCTGTTGGACTCACCTGCTCAGGTACAAGTGGAGCTACACTTTGGATTTGGTCATTTCTCTTTCAATCAAACTCACTTCTTTTACTCTTCACTCTCTTCTCTGTGTTCAGAGCCTGTCAGGTTGGTGGGAGGAGCCAGTCGCTGTGCAGGTGAGCTGCAGCTGGAACGAGGAGAGTGGAGACCAGTGGACGCTGACTACGACTACTGGACCCTGAAGGCAGCATCTGTAGTCTGTAGAGATCTGGACTGTGGCTCTGCTGTTTCAACAAGAAGAAGAGAGGAGTCCTCAAAGAGGTCTGTGTGGGGGATCAACACTGGCTGTGTTGAGTCTGGATCTACCCTGAAGGAGTGTTCATCATCATCATCAGGTTCCTCTCCCTACATCGTGGAGATCAGCTGTTCAGGTGAGTCATCAGTGACATCATCAGTGACATCATCAGTGACAGTCAGGTTCAGTGTCTTCCTTCCTTTGTAGTGGAGACAGAAATGTTCAGTAACTTGTTCTTTTTCTATTGAAGTGAGTGAAGGTCTGAAAACAAGACATTAAAGAGGAACTCAGCAGGATTTCTCCCGTGGCTCTGCTCCATTTGTGCCTGAATTAAAAAGCTGTGGAGTAATTGTGATGGTGAACTACATGACTTGTGACTTGTTAGGAGTGACAGCGGAGGCTCTCTGTCTTCACCTGGCATGTCACGGCTGAGGCTTCGTTGTAAACAAATGCACAGAGAGGAGAGGAGCGCAACCAAAACAGTTCCCCTTTAATATCTGAACTTCCACTTTCCACTTCATTAGGCAGTTTGGAGATGTAGGAAAACATTAACAAATCAACTTCCATACTTTGATGCAGTTCAGCTGATCTAAAAGTACTATAACCCCCCCCCCATGGGCTTCCTGCATGTCCAGGTGGAGGCAGCCCCCTGGTCAGTGCTGCAGAGGAACAGACCTCATGTCTGGTAAATAATGAAGGAAGCCTTCACTGTAGTGAGTGGTCTTCCTCTCATTCCTCTCATCATTATGTTCTTGAACATCAACAGTGTTAACCCTTTAGTCTCTTTGAGCTCATCATCTCTGACACATCTCATTCTTCAGAGTGGGACAGATTTCTCTCTGCTTTATTTCTGCTGTAAAGACGTCAGAGACGCTGTGAATCCTTTTCACTCCTCATGAATGTATTTCATCTGTAGCAGCAAATCACATCACAGGACTCTTTAGAAACTCCTGGAGGTTAAAGTGGACTAAGCAGGTGGTTGACTGATGATGGTGAAGTTGTTCCTGTGAAGATGTTGAAGTCCAGACCGTTGGTTGACTGGAGTCTTTGACTCAAGAGCTGGACTGAGAGTTTCTTTAAGCTGGTTGGGGACAGAGAAGTTTCTGGCTTAATGTTGTGTTGGGGACAGAGAAGGAAGTCATTTCTGGACACATGCTGATGACTTTCAAGTTGATGTGACAGTAAATAAAGGTGAATGTTGTGTGTCTCTCTGCAGACTCTGTCAGGCTGCTGAATGGGACCAGTGTGTGTTCAGGCAGACTGGAGGTCAAGTCCAAGCAGTCTGACCAGTGGTGGTCCTCAGTGTGTGAAGATGACTTTGACCAGCAGGATGCAGAGGTGGTCTGTAGGGAGCTTGGCTGTGGGGCTCCTTCAGTCCTCCAGGGGGGGCTCTATGGAGCAGTGGAGGCTCCAATGTGGACCACAGAGTTCCAGTGTGGATGCAACGAGTCAGCTCTCCTGGACTGTAGAAGCTCAGGCTCAACTAGAAGCAGCTGCTCACCTGGCAAAGCTGTTGGACTCACCTGCTCAGGTACAAGTGGAGCTACACTTTGGATTTGGTCATTTCTCTTTCAATCAAACTCACTTCTTTTACTCTTCACTCTCTTCTCTGTGTTCAGAGCCTGTCAGGTTGGTGGGAGGAGCCAGTCGCTGTGCAGGTGACCTGCAGCTGGAACGAGGAGAGTGGAGACCAGTGGACACTGACTACTACTGGAACCTGAAGGCAGCATCTGTAGCCTGTAGAGATCTGGACTGTGGCTCTGCTGTTTCAACAAGAAGAAGAAAGGAGTCCTCATGGAGGTCTGTGTGGAGGATCAACACTGACTGTGTTCAGTCTGGATCTACCCTGAAGGACTGTTCATATTCAGGTTCCTCTCCCTCCACCGTGGAGATCAGCTGTTCAGGTGAGTCATCAGTGACATCATCAGTGACATCATCAGTGACAGTCAGGTTCAGTGTCTTCCTTCCTTTGTAGTGGAGACAGAAATGTTCAGTAACTTGTTCTTTTTCTATTGAAGTGAGTGAAGGTCTGAAAACAAGACATTTAATATTCAACATGTTACATCATCGTCTTTAGAAAGGTTTTTGGCTCTTTTGCCTTTATTTAATAGCACATTGATAGTACATAGTAGAGATAGACAGGAGGGGGGGAGGCAGAGAGAGGGGGAAGGACATGCAGGGACCCCCCCCCCCACCCCACCCACACCATGATCTAGGATCTATCCCTGACCCTAAATAATGAAGACAGCTCTATGTCTGACTTAACGTTCAGCCAATGGTCTCTCTGTTTACAGAGCTGCTGGTCCAGCCAATCATCTCTGTGTCCTCCATGTACGGGGTCTCCCAGGCCCAGCAGCAGGGTCATTCAGGAGTGTTGATGGGCTCCAACTTCAGCATCAGCTGCTCCATCCAGCCTCAGTACCCAGGAGGCTTCTTCCAGCTCACCTTCACCTCCTCAGACACAACGGACAACTGCACCCAGCCAGCTGTCAATCACTCCGCCTCCTTCCTGTTTCCTGCTGCAGAGCCCGCCCACCAAGGAAACTACAGCTGTGTTTATCACCTCTACGTTTTCTCTCAGAACTTCTCCTCTGAGAGCCGTCCACTGTCCCTCACTGTCTCAGGTGAGTTGAAGCTCATCTCACCTGTTTGTCTCTTCATCCGTCCAGTGGAGTTAATGCAGCTGTTGTCCTCATGTCATGTGATCTAACGTGGTGACTGAATGTGTCTCATCAGCTCCAACAGATCCAACAGGTGGTATCTTCAGACTGGTGGTCCTGCCACTCAGTCTGCTGCTGCTGCTGATGGCTGTCCTCTGTCTCAGCCTTAAGGTACCAGACTCTCCTTTGTTGACCTGAGCTCTGTCTGACATCAAGCTCTCAGCTCCTGTATGTTCAACTCAAGTCTCATGTGTGTGTGTGTGTGTGTGTGTGTGTGTGTGCTGCCACATCCCTCCAGGCCACCAGGGGGCAGAGTCCAGTCCAACAATCCCTCCAGGCCACCAGGGGGCAGAGTCCAGTCCAGCATGAGGCCATAGAGCTGCAGTCTTTGAACCTGGCTGTTTCCACAGCTGAAGAAGAAGGAGTCCAGGCTGCAGAGGAGGAACTTGTCTTCCATCCAGAATCGTCAGCTGCCACACAGCTGTCCACCAGCTCAGTCAACCGTCCAGCATCGTCCCTTTAGACTTTGACTGAGATCCTGCAGGAGTTTCATCTCCTCTCAGTCTCATGTCATCAACAGGTCTTTGCAGCACAGAATCTCCTGGAGAAACAACACTGATTTATTGGTTTAGAGACTGAAATACACTGATGATGCTTTCAAAGGCAAAGCTATGAATCATGTTTTCCTCATCAATTAATCTCAGTCAAAGACGAGTGAAGAGCTGGATTTTGGATCATCATCTTCAGGTCAAGTCACCTGATGATTCCTGACTAGAACCATGTTTCCATCCACACGTTTTTATCCGCATTAAGCAATATCGGATTAAAAATACTTTATGGAAAAGGTTAAATTCGATAATTAAATGTCATGAATATCAATAAAAAGTTAATACGGTCGATATCGTTGAATTTTCTCTGGATATAAAGTTAATGCTCCAAACGCTGATGGAAGCAGTTCTTTGCAGGATAAATGGGAGTTGCGATCATGTTTTATGTCAGTTCCTCTACGAATCCCAGCTGTTCAACGACACGGTGGAGTAAACAAAGAAAGATGCAGGTTTCCAGGCAACAGACTGGCTTCATGTGAAGGGTCACCATCTCCCACAACAGTTTGAAGCGCTGAACGTTGACAAACCACAGGTGGCAGGTCTCGGCTGTCTGGAGGATTTAACACAGGCTGAATCTGCATCAACATGGTGTTGACACGCCACTGTCCTCTGATGACAGGCATGTTGGCATTAGAAGCACCAGCCTATAGCCTAGAACTCCTGCAACAGCCTATTTACCAACTTAACCTGGTTGGTGTGCGCATGGCTCAGTGGTTTCCAGGCAACGACGCCAGCGATCGGTAGAAGATGAAGGATGGATGTCCTTCTATTTTGCGATGAGTACAAAAATGAATAGAAACAGCACATTTCTTTGTGGATGGAAACATAGTTTATATGTAAATAGTTGTATTTAGCCATTACTAACAGCTGCTGTTGCTTCCTGCTTCACTGTCTAAAAATATACTAAATATAAACATAAACACAAACATGAATGTGGAAGTCCAGCGCTCTCCTCTCCAGTACATTTCCTATGAAGCCCTCCATAGTCTCTCTAAAGCTGCTTTGTGTGGATCTTCTGTGTCCTCTGCTCTCCATGGTTTGGACTTGGTAGTGAAGTCCAGAAGAACTTTACATTAAGACATAAACAAGAATTAAAAGAAGCAAAGCAACTGTCGAGGAAGCTTGAGGTTCCCAAGCTCTGCCTTCACAATAAAATGTCATTTTGCAGTTTAAGATATTCTAACCTTCAAGTGTGTTTTGCTAAAATATTAATAAGCAGGAGTGAGAAGAATATCCTGTGATTTTTGCAGCTTAAGATATTCTAACCTTGAAGTGAGTTTTGCTAAATGAAGCGGAGCAGAAAGTCATCTGTGATTTATCATTGATTTGTTGCTGAGAGCAGAGTGAGAACTGGATCCTGTCATTTTGTCATTTGAAGATATTCTAAACTTTGAGTGTGTTTTGCTTAATGCTAAGAAGAGGAGAAGACAGTCATTGTAAGTCATGTTAGGAGCAGCCCGGAACCTCAAGGAGGGGGTGTCGAGGAAAGTTGAGGGTCCCGGGCTCAGCCTTTAGAGGGAATGGGAGTTTTGCTATCTGATGTTATCATCAAGTGTGATTTGATAAATGCTGGAGACTTTCCTGTCATTTTTGCTTAATATGACCAGTGTTGAAGACGAGGGAAGATGGTCGTACATGATTTGCTGTTGTATCTAATGGTAGGATCAGGATGAGACAGTGATGTGTTCTCCGCTGTGTTGAGATTTATGAACTGAACTAATGAAATAACTGCTGTAACCTGTTAAAGAGGGAAGTTGGACAGACAGCACAAAGGTTAAGGTATGAGGAACCGGCTGAGGAGAGAAGGCCACAAGGTCAGTAAAGAGATCTAAGTACACATTGACCAAATAAGGCAAGTACCGGTACAGGATGATGGAGAAATAGTTCCATGACCGGGGAACGGTGTCGGCTGCTCCGGGTCTATAAAAAGGGGTTGATTGATAGGGATAATTGATTTGAATAAATGTGTGTGTATGCTCTGATGCTGCTGCTAAATTCCTGCAATAAATATTCAACCTAAAAGACAAGAGAAGTGTTATCCTCATCTTTTTGTCTGAGGTTTTAATTCAGTTATCACTGTTATGTTGTTCATGGTCGTAAGAAGTTTCATCTAGTTTTGTGTCCACTTCAGAAGATAAACTGGTCCCTAGGGTTGTTTTTCCAAACCTTTAAACTAAACCTAGCCACTAACAAGTGCAAAGATCAAAGAGGAAAGCTGCCGGGGGGGCTGGGAGGGGGCTTCAAGAGTCACGCGTGCTAACCAGTCAGCCAAAGGGACACCCCCTTGGCCAAGTAGCCATAGTGACAGGACCCTCAACTGTCACACTTACCATGCCTTCACACCCAACACAATGGACGCCATGCTGTCGCCCGTCACACAGCAGGGTCTGGTGATCTTCTCCACTATGTTTTGAAATATGTGTCTGGCGTGACTATGGTAACTGTGTCGGTGACGTGGTTGAATATCAACACTGATTGGACATAGGAAAGTTTCAAAAGTTTAAACTGTAAAAAAGAGGATCAGAGGGGCATTTAGCTTGGTCCATGATATTACTCTAATTACCTTCTTTTGTAAGGTCTTTAGTTTCTTGAGATAACTAGGATATGAATTACACCAAATAACATTGCAATAATTCAAGTGAGGCTCAAATAGAGACCGATACAGAGATAAAAGAGCTTCAAGAGGAAGAAAATGTCGGACTTTACAAAATAAGCCCACATATTTGGATAATTTCTTAGTCAGCTCATTTATATGTTTTTTGTAGTTTAAAAATATGTTTTTTGTAGTTTATAAGGCCTCTGCAGGTATATGCGCACAGTTTTCTTTCAGGCCTTAATAACAAAATAAATCAATTAAATGAAATTACAGTTACTGTTTAGTCTGCAGAGAAAGCCTGCATGCCTAAAGGACTGCAATCAAAATGCTGAGCCCAATGATTTGTTGACGTTAGTGGTGGTGAAACCGAAGCTTTCTGAAGCACTGAACCACTTTGACACAGTTGCCCCGAAAGTGATGCACTGCTTCGAAGCATTCGATACAGTCAAAATAGTGACATCTGCTGGCTGTTGAGGGGAGGAATTGACAATACGTCATGACTGTCACGTCTCATTGTTTCATTCAGTTTTTAATAAAATGTACGTTCTCTTAACAAACTTGTGTCATAATGTTACTGTAGTCAATCTAAACATTAAAAAGAGCATGTTGGAATATAAAGTCTGATAGAGTGCCTGTTTTGTTGGAGACTAAGATTTTTTACTTTTCTGGGGCTCCTCAGCCTTTCGTTGATTTTGTTGCGGATACGTTGCCACTGCTCCGACGACAGATCTGGGAAGCGCTGAGTGATGTGCGTATGGATGCTCCTTTTGATGTTCTGTGGCAGTGCTCTCCCCCAGCGCTGATACTCAGCAAATGGCGTAACAGCCATGAAGACACTGGGGGCCCTAGTTCCCTAGACCGGTCGAAGTCAGGTCTTCGCGCAGCTGCGCCACGCCAACTGGGTGTGTCCAGGCGCGTTTTGCAAGAATCGTGAGCCGCGAAGTCCGGTATAGACCGGCGCACCCACGCCCCTTGTCCCTCCTCCAAGCGCAAATGCCGAGGAGGGAGGAGTCGGGGGCGTGAGGCAGGCAGGAGGAGGAGAGAAAGGCTGAAGTGGGATTAACACAGCCGATTCCGATTTTCACCAATCAAATGAGCCCCTCTCCTCACCTTTAACTGAGCCGCGGTGATGTCATTTCCTACTTTGACATGGACGGAGGAGAGGAGGAGACAGCGACATTGATGTGATTGGCCGAACCTCTCCCAGGAGGAAACAGCTGTTTTGGTCCGGAGGTCCGAGCTCAGAGTGGCTGAATAATGAGTTTAATATCCATAAACAGGTTTGATCTGATACACTGAGAACCGCTGGCCAGTGTAAAAAAAACAACTAATAAACTAATAAAGAAACTCACATTTATTCAAACCCTGTGTATGAGAGGTGAATTGAGTTAACCTTATATTCCTGTGAATGTTAATGTAAACCCAGCGCGAGGCAGCAGTTAAAAGAAAAACATGACGTAGAGGGAGACCCCCCAGGAAAGAGACTTACAAAAACGTTACAGTGTGTCAGTTGTTTTGTTTTCCTGCCCGTTATTTTGTTGTTGGGCTTTTCCGCTGGTAAATAAACTTTTTTTATAAACTACACAAGATCCGCGTAAAGGACGCTCTCACCCCCCCCCCCTCTCTCTCTCTCTCTGTCTGTCTGTCCTTTTCCTTTTTTCTGTGATGAGATATACTGACTGACACCGAGGCTGTTGAGAGATGTAATAAGTAAAATAAGTAAATAAATGAATAAATAAATAAAAAAACGCGGATCATCACATCTCAACACGGTAGTGACCTGCAGTCCCTCAGTCCGCAATCCACAGCTCCAGTGCCAGTTCGTCCCTGCTGAGTTAATTCAGGTGGAGTTTTCATTACGCTGCCAACAGCCTTTGATCTGACGTCAGATGTGACGGGACAATCTTTATAGATATAAATTAACGTGTTGATTGCATTAGTTGCATTAAATAGCGGTTATTGTGGTTATTTATTGCATCTAAATGCGTCTGGAACAGTGGAAACCTGTCTGTGAGGTTTTGCTGACGTGTGTGGACTGTTCGCCGGTCAACCAATCTCCCTCTCCGCCAGCTCCGCTTCGCCCTGCGCTGAAAGCTGACCTGCTTTGAGGTGGTCTGCTTTCGGCGCAGAGTCGGCGGGACATTTTCTCACGAAACTTCCGCTTCACCAAGCTGAATCTGTGACACCGCCTCCTGCTGCGCCGCCACACCCATATTGGCGGAGCGCGATCTGCCAATCTCCCGACTAGACTTTGCACCAGTCTGCACTGCTTCAAACTTGCAATAGACCGGCTGCACTTCGGTTCGCTGCCTGCGCTGCGCCACCAAACTAGGGCTCTGGATGCGTAAACATCTGGTCGATGCTGGCCCCGCGAAAAAGACATCCTGAAAAAGTCCTCCTCCCGCTCAGCCGAAAGGGGTCTGAGCATGACGTCCGAGATGGGAGTGGATGGAGCCGGTGTCCGTGGGCTTGCTTGGACTGGTGTTGAACGGATGGGCTGTGGGGCTGGGACTGGTGTGGACCCAGTGGCTGGTGTTGAGGGGGTGGGCTGAGGGTCCACGTCTGCCCCGAAGACGAGGTGACGCCTGAGGCGCGTGGCAGCCGCAGGCTCCTGACGTGGTGGCGCTGGAGGGGGGTTTTCAAGCCGCCACACGCAGTCCTGCATCGTCTTCATGTCCTCCTGCATCCGGGCAAGTTGCTGTGCAAGGCCATCCAACCTTTCGTTCATTTCAGTGACATCACTGTGGTGGCTGCACCGGTGCTTTTCTACCTCGCAGACTTTTTTTCTGATGTCCCTGATCTCCGCCTCGTAGAACGCACCGACACCGTCAGAGACACTGCCCTTGTGTCCGGAGATGGTGGTAGCCTATAACATAACAAAAATGAGTCTCTATTAATAACAAGAACAGGGGAAAATGAGACAGAAAATGAGTCAAAACAGCCAATGTTTTTATATTTATATTATATTATAATATAAATATATATTTGTTTATATTAGGCTATGTATTATATTTCAAAAAAAAACTTACCGCTTTTTTTTTCACGAGGCGAACTTTGCTCCGTGCCTCTGGTGTAGGGGTGGGTCTCGGCCTCTGCACGGGCTGTGTTGTCTAGAAGGAAATCAACATAAAATTACGATTGGGTCGCAACTGGAAATTTAAAATAAAATAAACATCAGACTCCTGACACTGAGAGAAACCTGCATAGTGTACGTACCTTTGACTTAAGACGTTTTGGTCTTGTAGGTCCTGTAGGCACGTAGAAGCTGCTTGCCTCCATCATCAACAGTCACCAAAGCAATTGGGAGAAGAATAGTCAGGTTGTCACGGCGGGAGCGGAGGAGGACCCAAATGCAGGAGACTCAGGCTTGTGAACTAAAACTTCTTTTTAATACCAAAAACCAGGGACAGCAAACAGCAAACAAACAGCGACAGCAACATCGACAGAAAGCACAATAATCCAACAAGGAACTGAAAGCAACACAAGACTAAATACAACAGAACTAGAACAGAACTAATCAAAACCTACTAAAAGCTACTTATAGATCGCCTGTTTTGGAGGCAATTATAGCAATTCATCTGAGGGAAAAAAGAAAGGAGGAGGAAAAGTGATTGACAGATTAACTCGGGTCAAAATCACTGCTCCTCCCCGTGGACAAATGAGACACTGCAGCTGATTTTCACACGGGCTGCAGAGGGGCGTTAACAGTCGTGGCTGCGTTCGCTACGTCATCGCGGGGGATTACATTATCGCCACGGGCCAAGCGGGAGCCCGTCACGGACCCGCCACGGACCCATCACGGTCCCACAGTGGTCCCACCAGGGACCAGGGGGAACTTCTAGGTGGCTACATCTGTATTTACACTGTAGAAATAATTCCTTCCCTCCTTGTACAGGCCTACTATATCTGGGGCCGTATTCACATAGCATCTTAGGGTTGAAAGTAGCTCCTAAGGGCCGAATTTAGGAGCCTAAAAAAAGTGGGTGTGTCAGTCTTAAATTTAGGACTCCTAGTTTTTTAAAACGAGTAATTCACAAAGAATTTTAAGCCTAAAAGTAGCTCCTAAGTCAGGGAGAGCTTAAAAGTCCAGGGGCCTCATTTATAAACGCTGCGTACGCACAAAAGAAGGCGTACGCCACCTTGCAAGCAAGTTTTGGGATTTATAAAAAACAAACTTGGCTGGAGAATGTGCGCAGATCCACGGCAGCTCTGACCCTGAGTTGTTACAAAATCTGGAGAAACGGGGAAACGGCGACACCAAGAGCAGAGGGATGAAATGAAAGAAAATATGTGAAATTGATACATTAGTGTGAAATAATCAAATATTGCCTTAATCATATGAAGGATACGTTGGCAAAAATTTAGAACGAGGCATAATTTAGGCTATATTGACAATTTCGTATTCAGATAGAGGGAGAGAGATGTAATTTATTGAAGCACTAAAATAATTTCACAGATGTGGAAGTATACCAGCCCGGTCCAATCAGCCAGTTCAGACGCGCTGGTTCAGGTAGCGGTGCAGGTCGCACCTTGGGCTTCCTTTTTTCTGTCTTTCTTATATTTGTATATAAATCACACAGTGTTGTTTATTGTGAAATGGACTGAATCGGCGCTGACGCATCAGCCTTTTTTTCTTTCGCTGGGTTCGGGAGAGTTGATGCTGGCGAGTCGGAACCGGCTCGTGGGGGGGGGGGGGACACAGTGTGAGAGACACACAGTGGCTCAGCTGTCATGACGTTTATGATGAGCAGCGCGCGAGCGTTCGGACTTCCTTGTGCTGTTGCACCACAATCAATTCCTCCAAACCTAAAAAAACAACAACAACTAAACCGTCTGCCTGAAGCGTCAGCGGACTGATTCAGTGCAATACAAAAGAAAGAATCCTGTAAAATGCAGGAGGTCCGACCTGCCCGAGTCTTTCACCCGAACCACGCCCAACCGGTCCAGTATTCCCACGTGTTAAATGTATTCCCTCGGCTCTTGTCCCGTCCTTTCCGATTGGTTGATTTGGTATGAATGAATATTCATCATGGGTGTTCCCTGACCTTATACAGGGAATTTAAATTTTTCAGGACTTATAGTTTTTGTGAAACAAATGGAAACAGGCGTAATTCGCACGCTTTTATAAATCTGACAGTTTTTGTGCGCACCTAATTCCTGGGTTTCCTCCTTACGCCACCTATAGTCAACTTTCCTACGCACAGTTTTATAAATGAGGCCCCTGGTGAGGACTCCTAACTCAGTCAGACCTATTCACAAGAAGGGGGGTGTTGCAGCACCATTTTTTTAAACTTGGTGTGCGCTACATACATTGAATTGTAAGGACTCACGTCATAGAGCAGCTCCTCTAAAATTATTGTCAGCCTGGGTTCGAGTCCAGCTTAAGGATACATGCATTTTCTTTTCTCACCATTAGGAGGAGGAGGAGGAGGGGGAGGGGGTTGCGCCACCGGCACTCAACAACCAATCACCGTGTTGAGCGCCTCTACTTCGTGCACGAGAATTGATGTAATCCATAGCAACGGGGCGTCACCCAGGCGTCACTCTTAGTTTGCTCTTAGTGATTTATCCTTAGTAAGAGCAGGTCTCAGCGGCTTTGTGAATAGCTTTTAAGAACAAACTCCTATGTAAAAACTTTTAGTGCGAGTTAGGAGCACTCCTAGCGGTAAGATAAAAGGCTTTGTGAATACGGCCCCTGGTCCTTATGAGAGACTGCCTCCACTGGAGGTAAAGGTCCTCACAGTGGAAGACGACCACAGGGGAATCACCTGGGAACTCAACCCAAAACCGGCCCCTGGGCTCGTTAAGAGGAACAGAGTGGCCATCGTTTCAGATGGTCACTCAGTGGCCAACATTTTACTGTTTGAGGAGATTGGGGAGATTTGTTGATCAACAACTCATATGCCATTAAAGGCTACACCCTCAGGGGACAAACCCCCCCATTCCAAATAAACATTCAAAAAAACACTGAATTCTTCAGAGGCCGCAGAGTTGATGTGAGTGAGGGCCTGGTGAGAGAGGGAGAGGCCCCGCTTTGGCCCCGCTTTGGCCCGTGGCCTCTTGCACAGAAGCCACGGGCCTCCTGACTGTCCAGGCGGAGGTAGTGGAGGTAAGTTTAGCCAATGCACATTGGAGCTGCAACAATTAAGTGAATAATTTAAAAATAATCGATATAATTTTTTTTTTATTTTTATTTTTTCAGGTCGCAGCTGCTAAAGGGGTCACGGTGGGGAGGGACACTGTCCCTTTGAAGTCGTTGACAGTCAAAGAAGTAAGCTGGATGAACTACCTGTTCACTACCTGTACCTATTCTTCTTCAATAGGATGAAAGTACATGCCGGGTGGCACTGTGGAGGGAGGCAGCCATGACAGAGCTGAAGACTGGTGACATACAGTAATAAAAATCAGTCACCTGAAGGCCAAGGCTTTGGCCTATGGGGTGCAGCTCCACTCAAGCAAATGGACTAAAATAGAGGTGAATTCTTTTTTTCTTTTTTTTTTCAATTTTACAACATACAACATATGATATATATTTTTAGATTGAGCATTTCACTGTAAAATGGATTATATATATGACATGGGAGGGAGGGAGAGAGAGAGACAAGGACAGGGAGGGACAGAGAGAGGGAAAGAGGAAGGAAGAAAGGGAAAGAGAGAAGGAAGGGGATAGGGAGAAAGGGAGGGACAGAGAGAGGGAGGAAGGGAGGGAGAGGGAGAAGAGAGGGAAGGAGACAGAGAGACAAGGACAGGGAGGGACAGAGAGGGGGAAGGAGATAGGGATGTGTATACATAAGCATAACTATGTCTGTGATCTTACATGTTTTTTTTGTTTCCTTTAACGGGTCCAGAAAGCTACGCAGAGTACCAGAACAGTCATTGGGGGGCTGTGGCTGACGATGGAGTCCTTAAATTGTGCCTTCATGATGGCAAGCATGTGTTCATCAAGTGGGAGATGTGGGAGCCGTTCGATGCCGCGCTCGACGAGGGAAGGCTGGAGGTTTCCATCACCCAGGACGAGGACCTGATCACCTCCATTGTTCGGCTGAAATTGTTTTTTGTTTAAAGTTTTTTTCCAAAGTTTTGTTAACAAAAGTTCATTGTTGTTGGTTTTTTTTGCTTTGTGTTAATACATTTTCTGAAATGTAATTAAATCAGTACTGTATTATTTCACAGCCAAATAAACTCAGACACTACACAGAAAATACAAATACAGTAAAATATAGACAGACAGATTTTCTGATAATTTCCAATGTTTCCAACTCACACATTAAAATTATGTTCTACTAAATGTATTAATGAGTTTCAAATGTAGTCCTACACCTGCCATGTTGAGGACCAACACAGGTGTTTCAGTTTGAGTTTTGTGTGTGATTGGAGTAGAACCACTTGATTAGTTTGAAACAGCTGTGGGTCCTCAACATGGCAGGTTGTAGAACTACATTTGAACTCACGGGTAGGACTGCTCTGACTTGAGAACCCCATTGAGATGGGTCCTGCTGTCCCAAGTCACGATATTATCATTATTAAATATAATTAGATTCTCTTATTCTCATACATACAGTTTATACATATTTTTTTATTTAATTAATTTATTTATTTTAAATATTTTATTTATACATACAGTTTGTTAGTATTGTTTATTAGAAACATTATAGTCTGTGTAAAAATGGGGGCCTGATCAACCCTAGCTGGGTCACCTGAGGGTGTGGTTGATGTTGCGACACCTTTTGATGTCAGGAAACATCATTGATGATGTGTCCCAGCGCACCCACAGATTTTATACACTTGATTATCACATTATGTCATACTATGGCATCATGACAATTAACATTACAGTTATGTTGGGCCGCTGCCAGATGCTCCGATCACGGAGAGAAAATGTAGGTGACCTCGCGAATGCCTGAATGAATGAATGAATGAATCTGCTGATCTCTCGCTCCACCTCATTAATCCAAGCATGATGCTTCATGTTGTGCATTACAAGTGTGGGACCCGAAATGCTGGACATAATATTATGTATAAATTCTCAAATAAAATTTGAAAAAAAAAAAAACTCTTGACACGGGATTCGAACCGAGTCTGTTACCAGCTGGAAAATGTATGCGTGTGTTTAACCATTACACTACACGATCACATGTGACTTGTGTGTCACAAGATCATACGACAACTGTTGAGACGTGTGTATAGTTGTGGCTGTCAAAACAACACCACGGCCAAATTAACTTGTGACCACTGTTATTTCAATGACACCGCTGTAGCGACAGGGGGCCAGCTTGTTGCACTGCAAAACATTTTACGATGAATAAGATCAAGTCTGGTGAAGATGGTCGAGGAACTTGTCACAAGATCATAGAATTCGCCTACTGTTGAGATAAAAATGACGTGGTTGTAACTCTGAGAATAAGTTGACGGAGGCAGAGATGTTCTTCAAGCAGATTTATTTGAGACGAGCACTCATTCACATATCTCTTGAGCCATAGGGGAATTAACGTCCAGCTTCCCCAGATAGCCTACATAAACAGACATTATACATTTTCAAAAAAAAAAAATTGTGGGTGGCAAAAGGAGGTGAAAAGTTAGAACGTTTCCAAGGGACCATGACTGACAGAGGCCTTATTGAAACCTACATTTATGTTTGTAAATTGTCATTGTTCATCATTGGTAGACATTAAAATAATATTTTATTTACACTCTACACATTAAAGAAGGTATTGTGGTCCTTGTATATGGCATTAGAGTCCAAAATACAGTCTGAACCACAGGTCTTGTAGAGGTTAGTCACTAAATATTGAACAGTTAGTGTTGGAGTGAGTGTTCGAGTTGCCACCACAATGCACAGTATAATAGAAAGTGTTGAATGGTGTGGTCACAGCATGCATGGTTGATACATCCTGTGCCTGGTGGTTTGATGTCTTTTCATGGGCTCAGAAGTGTTGTTCCTCTGTCAATTCAACAACCTCACCCTCTGTAGATGGGGAATTGTTCTACATTGGTAGGCGAAAGAAAAATCAAGAGGAACATGTGGCCAAGGTGGTCACATCCCAAAAGGAGGCTGATCAAGTGTTCATAGATTTTCACTATAGTGAAATCGGAGCCCACTGTGGTGTTGACAAAACTCACCATGCCATTATACAACGCTTTTACTGGCCAGGCATGGAGGGGGACATCAGAAAATGGGTAAGTGAATATAGCACTGTACCCCTCAGTTTCTCATTAACCACATACAATCCACTAAATGATTAACATGTGGTAGTGTGATTAGTAGCATCTATGATTCAGGCACAATATTGTGGTCACTATGATATGAGGACATGTGGAATAACTTTATTTCCATTCATCTGGCAGGTCAGTCAATGTCCAGTGTGCCAGGCAAAGAGGATCAGCCTAAAAGAGAAGTCCCAAAGAGATGTCCCAATAGGGGTGAGGTGATTTGTGTGACTGGGTTTGCTGGCTAACATTTTCACTATAGTATACAGTGGTTAACCCTCAGTTGTATCTTTCAGGTATCAGAGCCATTTGAGCTTGTGGGAATGGATCTTCTCAAGCTCACTGTCACTGAGAGTGGCAATCAGTACGTATGTGTAATGGTTGACTACTTTACGAAGTGGGCAGAGGCCTATCCTCTTAGAAATAAAACAGCAGATGAGGTAACCCATTGTATTCTTGATTTTGTATACAAATTTGGGGTACCTCAAAGACTGCTAACAGATCAAGGGACAGAGTTTAAAAACAAGGTGAGATAACAATGCATGTTTAAAGTAGGCCACCCCAGAATGTTTGTCCATGCTCACTTGTGATTCCCTATTGGCATGTTAAAGATTAACACCAAGCTCTGCGAGAAGCTCGGCATAAAAAAGGAGCTACTGTTCACCCTACCACCCCCAGACCAATGGGCTGGTGGAAAGACTGAACAGCAGCATCCAAAGGTAAGCTGCATTCATAATGCTCAGGACCACATTACAACAAGTTGATGTTATACTCCCATCATGTATCTGAACACGTTAGATGTCTTGTGTTATGAATGACACACAGTGCACATATACCCACGGCGCACCCACTCAGGCACGTCTTTCATTGGCTGGACTGAAAGAGGCGGGGTTGGGGTTCCTGGGGGCTGACGTATGCATTAAGTAATGCCGTTCACCTGTGTGTGGAGAAGACGAGAGAGAAGACGGACAACGAGGAGCAGAAACGAGAAGACCGAAGCAACGTCGTCTCCCCCGTTTTGGTTTTGGTTTTGTGTTATGATTTAGATTCTCACCTACGCTCGATGAAAAGAAGCTTTTAATAAAACCTGAACGCTGAGCCACCGAGGCGAAGCAAACCCTCGCGCTTGGGCTCGCCATGAACGCCTGTGTGTGAGGAGGAACAAGTGAAAGCCTGGAGTCTGGTCCCCGTCCCAGGAAGGAGAACCGGGGTAACCACCCTGGTTCCTCATGCGGTCCAGAAACACTATATCAGCCTGCATCACATCTGTAGTGAAGTCGTCCACTTGGCAAGCAGCCAGAAAACTGGGACCAATACCTTGAAAAGTATCACACTACCAGCCCTACTATTTAATGTTTGGGGGGAGGCCAGCCAAAAGTCCTCAATGACTATATCACATCAAGTTATTTAAACTGCATAACATCCATAGTCACATGTGTGAAGTCGTCAACCATGCAATTTTGGCTTGTAGATAACTGGACCAAAGTTGAGAGTTGCCAGATCTGAGATGGGAGGGCATCAAAGACCTCAAAAGTCTCATCACACTCAGAAATGTCAGCCCCTCTATTTAATGTTTGGGAAGGAGAACAGGGGGTCCCATCACAAGTCCTCAATTTATGAGGTGGACATCAAGTTATTTAAATGTTTAACATAGAGTCATAGTGATGCTGGGGTCAACCATCATGCATCACCAATTTGCACACCTGTTCTCTGACAGAACTCAATAATCATGGCCAACATCACCACCTTGTACAGTACATTGAGCCAGAGGAGAGGGTTCCATCTGAATGGTCTCCTCTGGCCTCAACAGACCTCACCAATTTCCACCCTGACATGCAAGTAGCAGGCCACCTCACCCCCTGCCATCTCCAGCCCCAACCAGCAGCCCACCTCACCCCCTGCCATCTCCAGCCCCACCCAGCCGCCCACCTCACCCCCTGCCATCTCCAGCCCCAACCAGCAGCCCACCTCACCCCCTGCCATCTCCAGCCCCAACCAGCAGCCCACCTCACCCCCTGCCATCTCCAGCCCCAACCAGCAGCCCACCTCACCCCCTGCCATCTCCAGCCCCAACCAGCAGCCCACCTCACCCCCTGCCATCTCCAGCCCCAACCAGCAGCCCACCTCACCCCCTGCCATCTCCAGCCCCAACCAGCAGCCCACCTCACCCCCTGCCATCTCCAGCCACAACCAGCCGCCCACCTCACCCCCTGCCATCTCCAGCCCCAACCAGCAGCCCACCTCACCCCCTGCCATCTCCAGCCCCAACCAGCCGCCCACCTCACCCCCTGCCATCTCCAGCCCCAACCAGCAGCCCAACAGATCCTCAGCACACTAATGGTATGTAAATGTATGTGTATAGTATCATCATTCTGTGTTGTCTTACCGTAACGTACAATGTTATTTTCCAGTCATGAACACATGGAGCCAGGGAAGAGAGGTTTTGTGGGTAAGACTGGGGCCATACAAAATATTCACAGCGGATCTCCAAAGCCTTGTCTTGGACAGGAGGTTGAGAGTGAAGTATGTAGGCTATTCAGTCCTAAGCAGGTGTTCCAAATCTTTGGCAGATCTGCCTATTAATGTGTCAACTCTTTGCAGATATTAAATGCATACCTCTGGCTGGTAGCAAAAAGGGTGCCATCTAAAATATTAGTTGTTGATAGCTTTGAAATGACCACTATCTGGAACAATAGTTCTCGTGGGCTGCGAAAAGTGAGTACCCATTTTCTTTCTTGTCAGATACTAAATATCTAATGAGCTCAGCCCAGAATTACAAAAAAGAAAACGACTTGCATTTAATATTAACATTATTGTCACTCTTTGTAGCTGGATGTATCAAACTACGATATATTGATTGGGGCAGTCTGCAAAGGGAGGCACTGGATGCTAGTGGTGAGTGCACTTTTGTCCAATGGTATGCTCATCTTTCGCACACTTGCAACGGTCATGCACATTTAGGACTCATCTGTATTTTTGACAGGTAATGTATCCACACAGACGGCAAGCTCTGTTTTTTGATCCATTTGGAGCAACAGCCTCACAGATCAAACACTGCTGTGACACAACAAGGTAAAACAAACTTAAATGATTCCTCTTAGTGGGCCAAAAATCTGGTGTGCTAAATGGACACAAAAGCAGTACCTCATACTTTGAACTCTTAATTCATGTAGAGCCTTCATTAAATAAACGTATCACGGTGGACGTGTGGGACAGTTGTCCACCCTCGCCAGCAGGACACCACATCATGCGGGGTGCTGGTTTGTAAAGTAAGTTTTGTAGTCTCAATTAATCCCTGTTTTTGAGTGAGATGGCTTAATCCAATCTGTATTCAAGATGGCAGAGAATATCATCATGGGGACACCAATGAAGTTTCCTGTGGACCCAGTGGGAGTCATGAAGCTCAGAATGGATATGGTCAGAGTCAGAGAGTCAGGTATGAATGTGATTGTCTTGCAGAAATATAATAAATACACAACTTTAGTGTAATAATAGTGAGTCACATGACTTGATTCTGACAGATTCCTTAACAGACCTCTGCCACTGCTGTGGGGAGAGTGACTGGGTAAGAAACCACAGCTCTGCTTCATGATATTGACTTCATTCACTTTGTGAGGCTAACAGATGATTTGCGTTTCAGATCCAGTGCACGTCATGCTCCCGGTGGTACCACTGGGGGTGTGTGGGAAAGCCTCCCACGGATGGGGACTACTTGTGCCCTGTCTGTGAACAGTAGTGGTCTCATTATTTATTTTATTTTTTCTAAAAATCCTTCCTTCCATCTGTTAAGAGACATTCTTTTATTTATCATTCTCAGTGGTTAGTTAGTCCTAAGTTTAGACAAGGGAAGGCCATTTTTATTTGTATAGCCCGTTTTTTCACAAACAGTTTGTCTCAAAGGGCTTCACATGGCATCATTTAAAGGCCCCATGGCATTAAAGATGTGATTTGGTCCTTGTGGACATAACAGTGGTCACAAGTTAATTTGGCCCGTGGTGGTTGTTTGACAGCCATGAGTATACACACATCATTTTTACTTCAACAGTGATTGTATCACTTTGTGATACCAGTATGTTGTTTCTTGTGTAGTGTAATGGTTAAGCACTCTGATGTGAAGATTGTGCTGATGGTGATGCACTCCGTTCAAGTCCCGTGACGTCAATTTTTTCTTTTTGAAAATGTATGTCTGTTATGTAGGCGATCTGGGGAAGCTGGACGTTAATTCCCCTATAGCTCAAGAGATATGTGAGTGAGTGCTCGTCTCAAATAAATCTGCTTGAAGAACATCTCTGCCTCCGTCAACTTATTCTCAGAGTTACAGCCACGTCATTTTTATCTCAACAGTAGGCGAATTCTATGATCTTGTGACAAGTTCCTCGACCATCTTCACCAGACTTGATCTTATTCATCGTAAAATGTTTTATGAGTGACAACAAGCTGGCCCCATGGATAGAGATTTGCAGTAAATGACAGACTCTGTTCAAACCCCAGGTCGTGACTTTTAAAAAAATGTCATTGAAATAACAGTGGTCACAAGTTAATTTGGCCCGTGGTGTTATTTTGACAGCCAGCCCATTATAATCACATTCACCCTACCATAATTAAATGTAGGCTGTCACACTGATTTCCCCCTTCTATGATCTTGTGACCCTGGAACATTTACAGCCTCCACCTTCTCAGTGTCTCAGTGTAACTCTGGGGGTTAAACACATGGATAGAGTTTCCATCCAGGGAGCTAAATGACAGACTGGAGCTTCAAACCCCAGAACTGTCGTGACTATAAATGGTTTTGATTTTAATCAAATGTATTCCTGAATGAAATAATATTGTGTCCAGTATTTCTGATTCCACACCTGTAATGCACAACATGAAGCATCATGCTTGGATTAATGAGGTGGAGCGAGAGATCAGCAGATTCATTCATTCATTCAGGTATTCGCGAGGTCACCTACATTTTCTCTCCGTGAGTGGAACATCTGCAGTGACAGAGGTCCAACTTCGTAAACAAAGGTAACCAGTTAACGTGAAAACCAGTTGATTTGCAACACCAGTCCGGCCGTGCATTCATGTGAAACTCCGCCTCCCCCCTCCTCTCACCCTCCCTCCATACAAAACGCAGCAGTCAGTGGGTAGTGGCAGCAGCAGCAGCGGCAGATTGGAACTGAAATGACCCAGAGCAGAACGAAATATTCAACTGAAGACAAGCAGGACCTGACATTACCCCTAAAAAAACAGCTGTTGTTGCTGAAGAAGTTGTCAGATAATTAATGTCATATTTTATATTCATCATGCTCTGTCCATGTTTCTATTTTTTTGTTTTTCTTGGTTTTATTTACTCACGGAGTCAGGTTACACATTTATGATCTGAATGTTGCGTCACTTGAGGAGTAGATAGACTGTGATGCAGCAGCACTGTTTGTTAAAACTGTTGCTGTGTGTGTTTCTGAAAACGGACTGGTGTGCACGCAGTTTTTTTGGTAAACAGAAAGGGTGAAATGTCCGTTTATGAAATTAAGCGGGCACGTGTAAACGTAGCCTTAATCCATGCTTGCACACTGTATGTAAATATACGCTTTGCCGGCAAAACGTCACCAAAGCATGTGCGTAACCAAACGCACTGAGCCAAGAGTGGAGGAATGGGACAGGCCCACAGTCTGGATCCCAGGGCTGGTTGCTCATTAGCAGCTACTGGGAGCAGCTGTGATGCTCCTCCACAGCTGACAGCAATCAGCCAATCAGGCTGGGAGGCTTCAAACAGTGCCCCCTCTATTGGTCAGTGATGAACCTCTCTCTTTTTTCCTTCTTAGTCTTTTCAACAACCCTAAACGGGCAATGTATCCTGGGACATACAAAGTCTACAATGATAAATAAAGGTCATAATTTGAAAAAAAAAAAAAAAAATCATATGAAATATTTATTTTCCCCAAATTTTTAGAATTGCTGCCCCATGAAATTGTGTTAGTCTACCCTAGAAACAATAGAAAATAGCAATTTTGTATTTTTCCCAAATTTTTATATACTCTTCCCCATTAAAATCCATATTCATTTGTCACTCAAGAGTGTTTTAGAACAGACCCCGTTGTTGCTGTGTTGTTTATCTTTTTTTAAGCCTTATGCCACACCCCTCCCTCTATCTAAGTGTTCGACCTGTGATTGGTTTGGCAGTCCATTTTGTTTTTCTCATCGTGTGCTGACGGCGTCAAGGTAAGGAGTTGAACCTTGTCTCTTTTCATGTTAATGCATGTCATTTTATTAACATTCAACTTTTTTAATTTTCCTTTCATGGAATTGTCGTCAATAGGGTCGTTGTAGAGTAAACATGGCATCTCCAACTGACCTCCCTGAAATTGATGACGCAGAGGTGCAGCAGCTCCGTGCTCGTTATCAGGTCGCCATTTTGAGTCGCTTGCAGAGCGATGATATTGTAATATGTGTGGGTTTTACCTTTGGTGACAAATGTCAGCCCAGTCAGAACCTTGGAACAAACACACAAGAGAGTGGCGTACAAAAAGAATGCTTCTTTATTAACATTAATTCATTAAAACGGAGTGGAGAGTTGCGACCAGGTAAAGAGGACAGTTGGGGGGGGGGGGACACAGGCTCCCTGAACCGGGTGAGTTTCCGTTTCCGAACACGGATTGGAGAACCACTACACACATGATCAACACTAAGGCACACACACTGAACACGGCACGCTAGTTTAAAGCTATGGTCTACGACAGCGGTACTCAATAGGCGGCCTCCGGGCCGCATCCGGCCCGGAGGCCGCCTATTTGTGGCCCCCGAACTGTTATTCGTTCAGTACGTGTTTTGGTCGGGTCAACACGTGTACTGTATATCGGGACTTGTCTCCGGGACTTGTCCCATGCCAAAACGATACCCACAGACAGCCTGTTACTGGGTCCCACCCACGCTGACCACTCCGATTTGAAACGGCATTAGGGCCCCTTCACATGGAGCGCCTGACTAACGCGTGCAAAAGGCCACAAATAAATCCACAACAGCTTCACTGCTTGATCTGTCTGTCTGTCTGTCTGTTTGAACGGAGGACTCACTCACCCCGTGTGGAGAGGAGACCTCCCCAGGGAGACAGGCGAGACGTGAACTCCCGTGTGTAATAAAAGTTAAAAATTAAATGTACTGGTATCACACTGCTGCTACGGCAGCTATGGAGTAGAGATCCGGACTGGACCGGGTCTGGACCGGGTCTGGACCGGGGAGAACTGAGCTGCCACTTGCCGAGAGGGAGAGTTGAAAGCGGGATAGTACTGAGGGAGCTGGGCTGCTTGTTGCTGCTGGAGAAGCAGGTCCGTGCTGCTGATTGGTCAGTTCTGATCACATGACACGTGCGCAAGCAGCAGAGTCAGTCAGTTGCAGCAGAAGCAGCATTGAAAACAATGGAAACGCTCGTGCAAAAAATGCTCCGTGTGAATCAATTTCTTGTTTTATTCAAATATTTATTTTAATTTATTTTATTTAAGTGCAGTTGTTAAATTAACCTTCATCTTGTGTTAGGGTTCTGGTGACCCATTTTCAGGTTAGAAGTACCACATAAATATGTTTATTTAGCAGCGGTACTCAATAGTTGTAAAAATGACATCTTTTGAATATTTCAGTACAGCACCGACTTCAATAAATGGACCTTTGAGTCAAATGACAAATTTGTCAAATGTCAAATTTTGAGTGAAAAATATTTTTGTGGCCCTTGATGATTTGTATTTGAGTACCCCTGGTCTACGATTTGAAAGAGGATGAGAAAAATGTGAAAAAAGCACCCCCCTCCCTCCCCTTCGAGCTCGTATGGCCCGCCCCTCGGAGCCTCCTCGCGACAGTCACAACTTCCACAATAAAACCAAAGATGACCTGCTCAGCTCCGCCGCTGCAGCCTGGTCTCTCTGCACCGGGGCCGCAGAGCTCCAGGTCCCGACTTTTCCTGCGTGGCTTGCAGCTCCGTCTCAGCTCCGTCATCGCTCCGGTGTCCGTCAGAAATACGCCAGAGGTCTATTTTTGCCGGATGACGGAGCTGTCATGCATCAATCAAAGCATCCGGTAAATTTCAAAATAAAACACAATGCTTGTAAACATCACGTCACATCCAATGCCACAGTCCCGAGACAATGGACGAGGAGATTCTGAGTTGAAAAGAGCACAAAAACTTCGATGTGACCTGCAGATCAACCTCAGAATGTCTGTTGTTTGTCTGTTTGGGAGATGCCCATTACCGCGCGAATTCAGAAATCCCGCGCGAGCTTGTGTCTCCGCCCGTCTCCGCGAAGCACTGCAACGGATCGGAGACGGACCAGGAACGGATTCAGTAGGCGAGGATTTGCTGCGTCGGTCGGACCGGAGTCGGAACGGAACGGACTCGGATCCAGTGGAACTCAGGGGTCAGTGTTGCATGCAGCATGCAGCAGAGTCAGTGGTGCAACAGAAGCAGCAAGCAGCAGAGTCAGTGTTGCAGCAGAAGCAGCATGCAGCAGAGTCAGTGTTGCAGCAGAAGCAGCATGCAGCAGAGTCAGTGTTGCAGCAGAAGCAGCAGAGTCAGTGTTGCAGCAGAAGCAGCATGCAGCAGAGTCAGTGTTGCAGCAGAAGCAGCATGCAGCAGAAGCAGCATGCAGCAGAGTCAGTGTTGCAGCAACAAGCAGCAGAGTCAGTGTTGCAGCAGAAGCAGCATGCAGCAGAGTCAGTGTTGCAGCAGAAGCAGCAAGCAGCAGAGTCAGTGTTGCAGCAGAAGCAGCATGCAGCAGAGTCAGTGTTGCAGCAGAAGCAGCATGCAGCAACAAGCAGCAGAGTCAGTGTTGCAGCAGAAGCAGCGTGCAGCAGAGTCAGTGTTGCAGCAGAAGCAGCGTGCAGCAACAAGCAGCAGAGTCAGTGGTGCAGCAGAAGCAGCGTGCAGCAACAAGCAGCAGAGTCAGTGTTGCAGCAGAAGCAGCAGAGTCATGGTGCAGACACACCAACTCCGGCGGCAACGGATCCGGCCACAACGGACCGGAAGCACGCAGTGGGCGGGAATATGTGAGTTTGACGTCTGCCGAGTTGAGTTTCGCTCTGCCGTTTCCAACATGTTGGTCAGATCTCATTTTACAGTTAAACAACACACTAAAGTATGTTTCTGAAAACATTTGAGGCGGGAAATGTGTAGTGCAGTAACAGAATCTTGATACGGAAATACGGGACAAAGCCCATATTTGATCAACACTGCCTAGTTTGATAGTTTGAACGGAGTTTCAACCCTAGTTGGCAGCATGCATCAGACAAGCATAAAGCAGAGTCAGTGTTGATTAGCAAATTCAAGCAGCAGAGTCAGTGTTGGAGCAAGGCATCCATGATGCAGCAGAGTCAGTGTTGCAGCAGACAATGAATGGGATCCGTTGACTTGACGCAGCAGTTGGTGTGTCTGCAGTCAGTGTTGCAGCAGCAAGCAGCAGAGTCAGTGTTGCAGCAGAGTCAGTGTTGCAGCAGCAAGCAGCAGAGTCAGTGTTGCAGCAGCAAGCAGCAGAGTCAGTGTTGCAGCAGAGTCAGTGTTGCAGCAGCAAGCAGCAGAGTCAGTGTTGCAGCAGAAGCAGCATGCAGCAGAGTCAGTGTTGCAGCAGAAGCAGCAGAGTCAGTGTTGCAGCAGAAGCAGCAGAGTCAGTGTTGCAGCAGAAGCAGCAGAGTCAGTGTTGCAGCAGAAGCAGCATGCAGCAACAAGCAGCAGAGTCAGTGTTGCAGCAGAAGCAGCAGAGTCAGTGTTGCAGCAACAAGCAGCAGAGTCAGTGTTGCAGCAGAAGCAGGATCACAAGGAGCAGTGGCAGCCCAGCACTCTCTATGATGAGCCCTGGCCTAACTACAGGAGGCTCCAAGCCTCCCCTCCTGATCTAGACACGGGGCTATCTCCCCTGGCTACCTGTCTTCGTCGCCGGCAGCTCTAGATCACTGCGAACGACACCCTCCCCCCGGCTAGCAGAGTGCCGTGCTGCTGTATGTGTTGCTCCAACCCTCACCTGCTGCATCTGTGAGTCTCTTCACTGCTCCTCTCCCTGCTCCCCTCACTCCACACCTGCATGGAATCAGTAATTAGGAGGCCCTTGCTCCTCTTCCCACCAAGTGTCTAGGGTTGCACATCTCTTTGTGATAAACGATTCGATTCGAATCTAGATACACAGATTACGATTCGATTAAAAAACGATATCCTTTTATTACAGACCGATTCGATTCGATTCAGTGTAGGACGATTCGATTCTACGGTTAATATCTGTTGTAGATCAAAAAGCCAATTCTATGAAAGTGACTATCTTACAGTCTACAGTACAATATTTTCTTTTCAAATATATAAAAGAGCACATTTCTCCAAGCATTGTTGCTTTAAAGCACTGGCAAAAAAGAAATTAAAAAAAGGAAAAAAAGAATAACAAGATCACATGTCAATGTAGGCCTATTCATATTTAGACATGGACCAGTTTCTGTGAGAACGTTTATGTAAATTAGCCATGCGATCCCTTTTCTTGATGCAGTTGATGGCAGCACAGGACGGCATGTTCTCGTTGTTCAGGTCGATCACACGTTCACAGGTCCAGATGGATGGGGAAAAGGAATGTATTTTTGATTGGGCTGTCAATGAAGCGCCCCTCCCCCACACTGTCCAAAACTCTCACTGCACTGTATAGTGGTGACAGAAGATTTTTGAAAAGTATGCTTTTCATTTTTAATTAGATCAATTTTCGATATCATTATCATTTACACAAACATTTATATCAGCACAAACTAAGCAATGGCTAATAATGATGTTTAATTAATTCATTCATAAAATTAATAGGTAATCAATGCCTGCATGTCGACAAATGGCAACCTGGCAAATTAACAGAAATTTGCTAGCCTGAAAGAAAAATAAAACTAATGTCATTTTATTTTGATCTTTCAGTTGGTAAGAGCAGGAATCAGGTTCGATCATGGAGCCAGAGAGAGGTAAGTGAACAACAGAAGCATTTAAAACTTTTTATTTGGTCAATCGGTTCATAAATCCTCCGTATAATCTAACATAAGGTCTTTTCCACAGAGACTGTTTGGATTATGGGCAGCAGCTCCGTCCGGCGAGGAGAGGAGAGGAGAGGAGAGGAGAGGAGAGGAGAGGGCCAGCCTCGGCCTGAATGCCGGCAGCGTCCGCTGGTTGGGGTCGGGGGGCTGAGGTGGAGGAGCTTGGTCCCCATGTTCAGGGCCTCGCTCAGGGGAAGGACGGCTCCTGATGTCCTCGTCATCGTGTGCGGAAGCAACGACCTCGGGGCAACAAAAGGAGTGGAGCTGGTGGAGGACATGAAGAGGGACGGGGACAGCTCTCCATTCCGACGCACCTCCACTTCGACACCCCGCTGTTCCGAAACACCGCTGTTCCGACAGCCTCCGCTGACTGAGGGAGATGCTTTGGTTGGGCTTAGGCAATGAAGAAAGGAGTTGGTTAAGTTTAGTAAAAAGATCAGGTGGAGGCTAGACAGGCTAGAAGCAGAATGAACGTTAGGTCTTTATGTCAGTAGCCTTTTCCAAATAGCGGTGTCTTTAGAAAAAAAAGAAAAACCCGCTATTACGACGAATGGAAGTCTATTGTCGGAAAGGCGGGGCTTCGGAAAGGCGGGGTGTAACCGTATATAAAACAGCATATTAAAAATATGGAACAACAATGGCAAAAAGACATGTTTACAGGATATACGGCAAATGTGCCGGAGAAACCAAAAAACCCCTAAGGGCTTGTCGAGTGGTCCTCCAAAAAAACAAGATTTAATTTACATAGTGAAGAACAATTTCAAAGGAAGAAAAAGAGAAGAAACCAGTATTTAATGCAAAAAATAAAAAATAAATGAAGAAAAATTAAAATAAACATTCAACATACACTTTGTTAAAATAATTATGTTTATAAACAAACACATAAACAAATATTTATGTTAAGATACATTTTAACAAATTTGAAAAGATAAACATTCAACATAAATCCAGTTAACAGTCATGTAAGGAAACAAAACAAAACAACAGAAAGAAGAGAGGGAAAGTCAAGGAGTGGTGAGAAAAAGTGTGAAGATCATGCATTGGTCAAGTGAGCTAGTAGAAAGTAAATTAGTTGTTTCTTAAATGAATTTATGCTTTTGCAGTTTCTGATGTGAATTGGTAGTGAGTTCCACAAGTGTGGACCTCTAAATCTAATTGAAAACTGAGAGAAGGTAGTCTTAAAAAAGTGGAATGAAGATCATTTGCAGACCTGGTGTTGAAATTATGAATCAAACTGAAATATATTTTGTAAACAAATAGGAAGTGACTTGTGAATAGACTGAAAAACAAAAATACATATTTGAAAAGTGTTTACAGTAAAAACAGGAAGAATTCTCAGGGATTGGAAAAGGGGAGAGGATCTAGTAAATCTGTTAGAAAATGTTATCATCTTGATACTTTGTTGTCACTTTGTAGCCGCTCCACAGAGCGCACATGGCTCATTAACTATGCACGTGAAGACCCTAAATGGTTGTATATAGGCGGAGTATCAGGTGTCTTCATGTGCGCAAAATTCTCGGGTCCGTTGTGATTTATCAAAGGGAAATTGTGGAGAGTTGGGTGTACGCACAGTTTGATAGATCTGAAAAACGTGTGGATATTTTGGGTGTACACCATTTTCCTCTTTTCGCCGTACGCAAAAGTTTAGTAGCAGTTTTACACCCTCTTTGATAAATGAGGCCCCTGGTCCCACTCGTTCATCAGCACCAGCAACCTGATCCTCTGTTGTCAATAGAGCGGGCGATCGACGATGTTCTTTTTTTTCTTGCCGTAATGAAAACACAGCGCGAGTGCAGCTGAACAGCAGAGTTCCTCTGACAGCTCCTCTGTGGAGCTGCAGGCTTTGCTGCAGGTCAACACTGAGGAACGCTGGAGAACACAGTAAACTACCGGACTTTTTCTCTTCCTCCCTACTTTTTTTCAGTAGCGCCGTTGTTACAGGTGATGCACACACAGACGTCCCTTTACGTTTTGTCCTCCCTGTCCTCATGTCTGTCTTGATGCTGCAGCTACTGTCAGATATCTATGCTGAATAATTGGAGCAGACATGTTCTGAGATTTTCAGCCCTCTATGATTATAGAATTAGCATAAACCCTATCTATAGTTTATAGTTTATAGTTTATTTATTTAAGAAAGGGACAGTGTACATTAATAAAACATCATCTAGTGTAAATGCACCCGGGTTAGCCAGCAGGGCTAATTTTCACCGGTTGTCCCTCTGCCAGATGGTAGAAGGCTACCTTAAAAGAAGAACAGCAGGTAGGCTACACACACAGATTTTCTATCTGTGTATGTACACTCACAGAAATATTTAACCCTAACTTTTAAGATTTATGTCAAATAATAACAAACTTCCATTTGATTTTTTAAATATTTTGAACATAAACTTTACATGATCCATATGCATCAGTGTAATAAAGCCAATTCATTTTAAATGCATAGTCCCTAGGTTTATGTATTCAGTATTCATATAATTTATTGAATTTAAATGCATAATATTTAGATTATATATTTAAAATACATTAAGTATATTTGTTTGAATTACATAGTAATTAGGTTACCTATTCAAGATGAATAACGTGTATGTGTTTAAGATACATAACAAGCAATCAAAATGCATTAGATTTATGTATTTTATGATTAATATCCAATAATTTGTTTCTATTAGGTTAGGGTTACGATTCATATTCAATGCATTTTTTTAGTCAAGATGATTGTGTATTTGTTTGACATTCAACAACATCTCAATGATGCATTCAGTCAGACCACCTTGTTGATTCAACTACTTTAACATTAGAGCTTCTCTTCACACAGACACCCTACTCAACAGGTAGTGTACTGTAGCTCTACTGCTATAGATGGAACATGAAAAATGTTTTCTAATTTCAATGGAACAAAGGCAATTTAGTACGAAAAAAAGCACTGGGCTTTCTTCAGGCACTCACGCGCATGGAGGCAAGGTGGATAGGTAAAAGCCTTTAATTAATCAGGGCATTACAGGTAAAGATAAAACGCCGGCCGGTTTCGACCTACACGGTCTTCTTCAGGGCGTGGATCTGGCAAGTTAGTATCTGCTCCAACAACGGCAGTAAAGAACCTGCTCTGTTTTGATCTAGAACTACAGGCTCAAGAACATTCCTTACATTATCACACACAAGAGTCACACATCAAACACTCATCACAGAGGAACAGTACACACCATTTCTTGGTCAGTGTGACTGCTCTGTGGGTATCAATAACTTCATTCAACACTAGAATCAAGTTTCTGCCACAACAATCACATTAATGGGATATATTGAAAGGACCTGCAATTTTTTTTAAAAAAAATCTAGAACTACAGGCTCAACAACGTTCAATACATTATCACACATCTGGAAGATTCACTCATCAAACACTCATCACTTGAGAGGAACGGGTTTTCCAGAACACAGAGCAGTCTGAACACATGCACATCCATACATACAAGTTACTGTTTAAGATGTTGATAAGTATGACTAAAGTAATCTCAGTTCAAAGTTCTTGTTCAGCAGTTGCTCAGTCATCTACATTCAAATGTCAAACTACAGGCTAAACAACATTCAATACATTATCACACACTGGAAGATTCACACATCACTCATCACTTGAGAGGAATGGGTTTTCCTTGAAGTACACACCATCTCTTATGGAGCGATACTGCTGGTTTTCAGGCTGGTCAGTGTGACTGCTCTGTGTTCTATGGGTATCAATAACTTGATTCAACACTAAAGTAGAATCAAGTATCTGTTGCAACGATCATAGTAATGGGATATAATGAAAGGACCTGGCAATTTTTTGGATCTAGAACAAACTCTACAGGCTCTGTTCGATGTGTGAATCTTCAAGGCTGTGAACATACAGGAACACTATAAACACATGGTTATCAGCATGTATGGGCGGTCTCTTCCTGTACCTCCTCCTCACATCACCGCCCAACCCCAAAAAAGAGTCACCTGAGTAATTTGAGTTTCAGTGCTCGTACTTTGGGGGAAAGTTTGGACGATTCCAGGTCCATCAGGATCTTCGAATGTATTCTTCAAGCTTGCTTGCTCTCATGCTCAGATTAAGAGCATAGATCAACCCATAAAGCATTACGCATGCATGGTTGATACTTTGGAGGTTGTGGAGAACTTCGAACCCTTCCAGGACCACACCGACATCTGCAAAGAGTCCACCAGGACCATCATGATCATCACCCTCAGCTTGAACAGTGTAGATTGCCATGGTTGTCCCGGCGACATCTGCCTTGGCCTCACTGCATTCGATGTCCTGAAAGATGGAGGGAACAGAGAACACTGAGCTGTGTCACCCCTACCTTTGACCACCAAATTCTAAGCAGCTCATCATTGAGGCCAAGTGCGTGTTAATTTGAAAAAATTCCCTTAAAGCACTGTAGATATAGCGTTCATGAGAATGGGATGGAGTTCAAGGTTACAATGACCTCAAGATCATTGACCCTAAAAGCCCGGAAAACAAAACCAAAAGTCACATTATGTATAAATGAGTTGTACATTCAACGACCATCAACTATTTAAATATGATTTTAAAAAAAGCAGTGTTTGAGCATTGTTGATCACAATGAGGATTGTGTCAAAGAATCTCGATGCCATTCTTTACCATGTTTGTGGAATAGCATGTCGTGTCTCATGGCTTAAAATTAATACTCTTAGGTAATCCTTTAATTTAGTGAATATTTACTGTTGCACGTGAAACATAACGCTAACGTTTTGTGCTTCCTTAAGATGCTAGGATTTCCGGGAAGACTGCACTTTATCCAACGAAGCCTTTGACCTGCCACAATAAAAATGGAGTCAACAAAACATCCCAACTTAAAAATGTGAAAAAAGAAAAAAAATACAGGACCGGGAAGCCATTTTATTCAGAGATTTGTGAGTCTATGAAAACATTCTCATAAGTAACCAATATCTAAAAGAGCCAAAGTAGGGCGAAAAGACAGTAGGACAGAGGCAAACTTACTGCCCCCTCACTCCTACCCTCCATCATCTCTCCTAATCTCCTCTCATAGGGTAAGGTTTACCCAGGCTACTGAGTATTTGAAGAAAAAAATAATTTTTTACAATTTACTGTCGAAAAATAAAGGGTGCATACAGTAAAATGGCCACAATTTTTTTTCGCGATATTTCCGGCAGAGCAGACCCCTCAATTATTGTTCCTTAGTGTCAACGTTAACAGAAAAAACACAAATAAAAAGTATAACAGACCATGTCAGGTTCAACTAATTTTCTTGAGCTTTTGAGCCTGTGGCTCCCTGACTACAGGCAATGGTTTGGAGAAATGCTCACTATTACCCCTTTCCCACTGGCCAAAAAAACCCGTTTAAACCCGCTAACAATCGGCTTTTGGTGGCAGTGGGAAAGGCACACTGAGCCGCGTCAACGCGGGTCAAACGACTCGGCAAGCGACCCGGGTTAAAATCGGCTCGGCTCGGCTCGGCTCGGCTTGCAGTGGGAAAGCCGGATCGACCCGCTAATGTACGTGACGACGTTGAGTGTTACGTAACGCTAGGGCTGGGCGATAAAACGATAACAATAACTATTGATCAATAACCTTTCCTCGATAGCGATATGAAACAATGTCGATAGACTTTTCGATAGATTGCATTCATCCATATTTTGACAGACAATACAAAACAGCCAATGACAACGAGAGTTGCGCCGTGCTGAACCAATGACGTGGCTGGAATAGAGCATGCCAGCAGCTAGTGGGCGTGTTGGTTTCTATTACGCTAGCTTACATCACAGTCGATGGTTGGTTTTTGCTAGTGCTGCAGCTGTTTATTAAAGAAATGAGTGCGGAAGAAGCGACGCAAGACACGGCACAAGGCGTCGTGGAAGACATTGTTGATAAGAAGGGCCAGAAAAGTTCGGTGGTGTGGAGGTACTTCGGGTTTTTGAAGTCCGACGCTAAGCAGAAAAGTGTACACTGCAAATTATGCCGGGCACATGTCCCGACAAAGGCAGGTAATACTACAAATCTCTTTCATCACCTCAAGCAGCGCCACCCGATTGAGCACGGAGAATGCAAACGTTTACAGACACAGCACGAAACAAGTGGCTCTATTCCCCCTGCAACAGCGCCTGTGCAGCAGCAACAGAGGACCATAGAGTCTGCTTTTTCCAGCGCCACGCCATATGATAAAAACTCGAAGTGACACCGCGACGTTACTAATGCAGTAGCGTACTGTATTGCTAAAGACATGCTACCAATAAGCACTGTGGAAAACAAGGGGTTCAAGCAGATGCTAAACGTTATGGACCCTCGTTACAAACTGCCGGGACGTAAACATTTCTCCCAGACCGCACTCCCACATATGTACAATGAGTGTAGAGAGCGAGTCGTGAAAGAATTGGAAAAAGTTACGCACTTTGCTACGACGTCAGATTTGTGGTCAAGTCGCACATCTGAGCCGGGAGCGTACCTATGTTCCCCAGGTCCTATGTTCCCCGGGTCCTAAATGGGTCCTATGTTCCCCGTTTTCACCAAAAAGGGTCCTATGTTCCCCGGTCGCAATACATACTGGGGAACATAGGACCCTTTTTCTGAAAAAAGGTCCTATGTTCCCCAGTAGCCGTGGGGAACATAGGACCTTTTCCAAAAAAAGGTCCTATGTTCCCCACTGTTGTTGATGGATGGACTCTATCTGTCTTGTCTAGCCTCTACCTAGTCTTTTTACTAATCTTAACCAACTCCCTTCTTCATTGCCTAAACCTAACCAATGGGGCAATTACACTTCTCACTCAAAGTCACAACTCCACTTCTCACGCAAAAATAGACAAAAATATGGCAAGTCACAACTCCACTTCCAGGTATGGGACCAAAAATGACATGTTTCCCGGGTCCTTTTGGGGAATAGCGGGGAACATAGGATCCTTTTTCTAAAATAGGGTTCTATGTTCCCCGGTCTGGACACAAAGGGGAACATAGGACCTTTTTGGGGAAAAGCGGGGAACATAGGACCTTTTTTTAGAATAAGGGTTCTATGTTCCCCTGTCCCATACAAAGTGGGGAACATAGGACCTGGGGAACATAGGACCCGGGGAACATAGGGATGATCCCTCTGAGCCATACATGAGCCTCACTGTCCACTTCATTGACGAAGACTGGAATCTAGTGAACAAATGCCTTCAAACGGTGTACTTTCCAGAAGACCACACAGGTGAAATAATTGCTGCAGGACTGTCAGAAGCACGTGAATCCTGGGGTTTGAATGAAGACAAACAAGTCTGCATTACAACAGACAGTGGGGCAAATATAGTCAAGGCCACATCCCTCAACAACTGGACTCGTCTGCAGTGCTTTGGACATCGACTTCACTCAGCTGTTGGTAAGCCCCCCTCCCCTGCTGTATTTATCCCTGCCTTTGCTGAAATAATTTGTATCCCTGGTGTTTTTAAAATGTATGTACAATGTTGCAATATGCAAACAATCACAATCTTGACAGGGTGATTACAGATTGGCATGTTAAATTAGCAATTAATTTACTGTACTGTTGGATGATTTCACATTACTTATTTGTCTGGCTTGCCAACACTGAAAAAATTGTGCTCTACTTAAGTAATCTTTTTTTGTTTGATTAATTAAAAAATAATTAATTTTAAACAGGAGACAGAAACAGGAACAATATATACTGTAAAGTAACAACCTCAACAGTTTAATTTATGCTGTTACTGTTGACCTTTTTTCCTCAGAGAGAGCAGGAAAAGACAAGAGGGTGGAGCGAGCTGTGGGTGTGTTTAATTAAGTGGTGGCTTCCTTCACTTTCTCGTGGAAGAAGAAGAGAGACTTGGCTGCTGCTCAGGAAGAGTTTCATCTACCCCAACACAAGCTGGTGACAGAGTCCCCCACCAGGTGGGGCTCCCGTCAGAAAATGATTGAGAGAGTGTTAGAGCAACACAAAGCCATCTCACAGGTATTGGGTGCAGATAAGAAGACCAGGCATTTGGTTCCCTCCTGGCAAGACCTAGAGGTGCTGGAGGCTATGCATGGGGCCCTGAATCCTCTACTGGAGTTCACCAATGCACTCTCTGGTGAATGTTATGTGAGTGTGTCCTACCTTAAACCAATGCTGCATCTCTTCAAAACAGAGATTCTGAAAACCTCTGACAAAGAATCACCACTCACAAAGGACATGAAGATGACAGTCATGGCATACCTGGAGGAAAAGTATGCTGACCAGAAAACAGATGACCTGCTTGACATTGCAACCTTGGTGGATCCACGCTTTAAGGTACAGTACATCAAGCCAGAGAAGGTTGATGTCATCAAAATGAGAGCAGTGTCTGAGATGTTGGAGGGAAACCAGGACCAGTCCACTTCAGCCAGAACCGAGGGACCAGGAGAGGACGGGGCAGGAGCTGCAGCTGCAGTGTTACCCACCCAGAAGAAACAAAGAAAATCCTTGGGCAGTTTCTTTAAGAAATCATGTCCCACCACCAGCACAGGACTTACTGACAAAGAGGCAGTAGAAAAGGAGCTCGACAACTATTTGCTCACACCAGATGCGGACAGTGAAATGGACCCACTGCAGTGGTGGAAAATCCATGAGAAAAACTTCCCAAGAGTGAGCTGCCTGGCCAAGCGCTACTTGTGTATCCCGGCGACCAGCACCCCCTCTGAGAGGGTATTCAGCACAGGGGGTAATATAGTGACCTGCAAAAGGGCATCTTTAAAACCAGAAGCAGTGGATAGATTTGTTATATATCGCAATATATATCGATATCGACTGATATAAAAAATAATATCGTGATATGACTTTTTCCCATATCGCCCAGCCCTATGTGACGCCACGTCATCGCGCCGGTCTCGTCTCATAGCACGTACCAAAACAAAGCTCTGCTCGCATCCGAGACTGGGATCAAAAGATCAAACAACACTGACCGAAAACAATTGAAACAAAAGAAAAGAAACTACAGTGTGTTTAACTGACGTGTTGTGCCGCGGACGAACCGTCATACGGCCGTGGCGGACTCGCTCTCCTCCGCGGTCCAGGTGCTCTGTAGGCCGGCCAGACGCCTCGTCTGCCTCGGCCGACAGACCTCCACTGCGGGCGGCTGTGGCATGACCCTAGGCCATGACAGTGCGGGGCAACAACATGGCTGCTCTGTCTGATCCCCCCGCGGGGGGTCAGACTCGGCTTATTTTGGTCAATGGGAAAGGGGCCAAATGCCGATTGTTAGTGGGTCGACCCGCGTTTAAAAAACCCGGGTCGACCCGCTAATTTCAGTGGGAAAACGGCTTAAGCCACACCTGAGCTTCCTTCACCCTTGGACATGGGATGGAAAGATGGTGATTCAGGACTACAGCCCATTCTTATGTCACAGAACCCAATACCTGAAAGTTGCCTGGAAATGATCAGGTGTGCCTGTAAAAAACAATGCACAACACGCCAGTGCAAATGCCGAAAATCGGGGCTGTTATGCACTGCAATGTGTACATGTCAGAGTGATGACCAATGTCCTTGTTTAAATGTGGAGTTGTAGTCCTCAAGCATACCAAGGCAAGGGGTAACCAAAGAACTTGGAAAAGGACTGCAGAAAGAAATACTAATCAAAATGAAATTCAAAAGACAAATGGCACACAAGCAAACTAGAAAGGTATAAAAACAATTTACCAAAACAAGTGACCTATGGAACTTACAGAAGAAGACAGATAAAAGCAAAGCAACTCAGCTAGAAACATGAAAGAAAATATACAGAAACAAGATGTGATTTGTAGAACTGTTCAAGGGAAGTTTCATGTTTTTTTCCCCCTATTCACTTGGGTTTTTCAATGTTTGAATTAAGAGCATTATGCTTTGTTTGCATAAAAAAATGAATTCTCGACTTCCGGTGAGCGTTTCAAGATGGCGACATAGGTAGAAAGCTCTCCCGATCAATTTAATAGAAAAAACCCACCAAACTACGAATATTGCTATCACAAGAAACTAACATGACATAGAATGAGTGGGACAAGAAGCAGGACGCGGGGAAACCAAAACCAGGTAAACAAAATTCAAGACGAAGATAAGGGGAAAGAAGCAACGAACAACACAGCTAACGCTAGCATGGGGGAATCCGACAGTGAAGAGGAGAAACTCACAACGACCAAAGCCATTCAAAACTTGAGCAAAGACATTCAAAACATGTACAGAGAATTCAAGCGAGACCTAACGGACTTCAAGAACGACATCAAGCAGGAGTTTAATAACTTCCGAGCGGAGACAAATCAAAAGATACAAAGTGTTGCCAGCGATGTCCGCAACCACGGTATAAGGCTAACTGAAGCAGAGCAACGAGTGGAAGAAACGGAGACCGCTAACACCGAGCTGAAGGATGCTTTGCTCGACTCACTGAAACAGCAAAAACTGCTTCAAGACAAAGTAACGGACCTGGAAGGAAGATCACGCCGTAATAACATTCGCATATACGGCATTAAGGAGGGCACTGAAGGAACGTCGATGCTAACGTTTATTGGCAACTTTTTGAAGACGGAGCTGGCGCTGGATAGCACAGCTGATTTGCAAATTCAACGAGCCCACCGGTCTATTGGCCCAAAGCCCCAGGATGAAGCAGTTTCCAGATCTATCCTAGTCAACTTTCAGAGGTACGACACCAAGGACAAAATACTGAAGATGGCTTGGTCAAAGAAAATTACATGTGCCGAGAAGCCAGTCACATTTGCCCACGATTTCCCTACAGAAATTAACAACAGACTCCGGGAGTATAGGGATATAAAGAAGATCCTCAAAGAAAAACAGATACGTTTTCAGACCCCCTACCCCGCCCGGATGAAAATTCACTGGGATAACGGAGCACGCCTCTATAACAACGCAGTAGAAGTGTGCGAGGACATGAGAAAAAGAGGCTTCCAGCTTGACCTGCCACAAAAAACTACCACCAACTGGGAGCAGAAACTCACTCAGGGCGCATGCTGGAGCAGACAGGACGGAGATCGATCCTCACGCATCCGAGAGAGGCTCAGAGACTTTCATCGGCAATAACGTAAACATCACACTGGAGCATACGTGACCTGTTATTACCCCCGCCCCCCCTGCGCCCCCCGCTACAGGAGCAAACTTGATCCGGAGGAGAGTGAATGACTGTTTGGCTCAAGAGGAGAAGGACACTTTGCTCATTGCAAAGAGGGAGCCCCTACACAAGTAGGACTGATTCTCCACCAGTGTATGAGTAGGTGTAGGAAGAAAACAGGGCAGTGTAAGACCCTGAGGTTGGAAGTCAATGTTGTTCTTTCTGTTCATGTAAGTGTTTTTTGTTGTTGTTACCACAGTACATATGTTTATAAAGCCAGCAGATGTGAATTAACCTATTATTATGGGGTGTAGCAAATTGACAATAGCTTCCTGGAATGTAAATGGCTTAAATAATCCAGTTAAGAGGGGTAAAGTAATGGCAAAAATAAGAAGAGAGAATCATAAAGTTATATTTTTGCAGGAAACCCACCTATCTCGAAATGAACATGAGAAATTGAAAAAATTTGGATACAAAAACACATTCTACAGCACATTCAAATCAGGTCATAAAAGAGGTGCTGCAATTTTAATACACAACTCTGTTAATTTTGAATTAATTAGGGAGATTGGGGATAATGAAGGCAGATATATACTGGTGCAAGGTAAAATAGAAAATCACTTAATCACACTCATTTCAGTATACTTACCCCCACTAAGTGATCAAAACACTATAAAAAAGCTCATTGAAGTGATTGGTTCAGAATCACAAGGCACATTAATATGTGCAGGGGACTTTAACACAGTAATGAATGGCAAATTAGACACGTCTAACAGTAAGAGAAATATAACTCCTCAAACTAAAGTGCTGAAGAAAGGGCTGGACGAAATGGGTTTACTTGATATTTGGAGGGATCTTCACCCGTTAGACAAAAGTTACACCTTCTACTCTGCTCCCCATGCAGTACATTCAAGGATAGACTACTTTTTTATTTTTCAAAATGATAGACATAGAATTCTGAGTTGCGAAATCGGAACTAGAGATATTTCAGATCACTCACCACTCTATCTGAAATTATACCTAGACAGTAGATCGAAGAAAACCACTTGGAGACTGAATACAAGTCTGCTTAACGACAAATCAGTCATAAAAGATGTGAAATCTGAAATTAAGACCTTTCTTGACCATAATGACAATGGAGAAGTGAACCCAAATATATTATGGGATACTTTAAAGGCAGTTGTCAGGGGTAAATTGATATCCCTCAGTACAGCAATCAAGAAGGCAAAAGAAAATAAACTAAAACAGCTTGAGGACAGTTTAAAAGAACAGGAAAAGCAACACTGCAAAAACCAAGATCCCCAAACCCTGTTAAAAATTAAGGAAATTAAAAATCAGATATCAGACATCTATAAAGAGGAACTTGAGAAAAAACATAAATTTTTAAAGCAGTCATACTACGAAGTGGGTCCTAAGGCTACAAAACTACTAGCAAAAAAAAAACGCAAAAAACAAATGTCCCAATCTATATTCAAAATAACAGACTGTAAAACAGGACAAATATACCATAATTTAGAGGAAATTGAGGCTGCTTTTCAATCATATTATAAGAACCTATATTCGCAGCCAGTACTGGAAAGTAAAGATACTATAATAACCTTTCTAGACTCCTTAGATCTACCTACAATTGGAGATCATCAAAATAAATGTTTGACATCACAGATTACAGAAAAAGAACTGGAAACAGCACTGAATAAGCTCAAAAATAACAAGACACCAGGAAGCGATGGGTTACCAGCTGAATGGTACAAAACATTTAGAGAACAGCTGAATCCAATACTTCTTAACTCTTTTAATTGGACATTAGAAAACAAGTCATCTCCACCTTCATGGAGTGAGGCGATCATTTCTGTTATCCCCAAGGAGGGAAAGAATAAATTATTATGTAGTTCGTATAGGCCAATCTCAGTTCTAAACCAAGACTATAAACTATATGCATCAATAATGGCCCGAAGATTAGACTCATTTATGCCAGAATTAATTGATAGTGACCAATCTGGGTTTATCAGAGGGCGTCAAACACATGACAATATCAGACGCTCTCTCCATATAATACAAAACATTAGGAAAAATAAAAAAAGTGCAGTGCTGGCAAGCCTAGATGCGGAGAAAGCTTTTGACTGTGTTAGCTGGGAATATTTATTTTTAGTTTTGAAAAGATTTGGGTTCAATGAAAAAGCTATTAACAGTTTTAAAACATTATACGCTGCCCCTACAGCAAGAATTAGGATAAACGGAAGCCTCACTGATCGTATAAATTTAGAAAGATCTACACGTCAAGGGTGCCCTTTATCGCCAGCCCTTTTTGCGCTTTACTTGGAACCTCTGGCACAGGCAATAAGAGAAAACTGTAACATACAGGGAATCCTGATTGATAATACAGAACATAAAATAGCAATGTACGCAGACGATGTCTTACTTTACATTAATAACCCAGAAAAATGCCTTCCTGTCATTTTAGATCTCCTTGATATATTTGGCACATATTCGGGTTATAAACTCAACATACAGAAAACTCAGATATTAACGTTTAATTATGTCCCCTCACCAGAGCTTAAACATAGAATGCCAATTGACTGGTCTCGAAAAGTAATTAAGTATTTGGGAATTTGGTTGACTTACTGTCCTGATGATTTGTACAAAAAAAACTATGAACCTGTGAACAAAAAAATCAAAGAAGATCTTGGTAACTGGACATCTTTTTTACTAGGCTTCAGTGCAAGAATTGACCTTATAAAAATGTCTATTTTACCTAAACTATTATATCTATTTATGTCACTGCCTATTAAAATTCCAACCAGTCAATTTCATGAATGGGACAAGCAAATTTCACGTTTTATTTGGAGAGGGAAAAAACCAAGAATTAAATACAGCACACTGACTATTAATAAGGAAGGAGGTGGCATGTCTCTCCCTAATCTCAGGGATTATTACCATTCTGCCCAGTTAAAATATGTGGTTCTCTGGTGTGATAGTGGATATGAGGCAAAATGGAAGGACATGGAAAGAGAATGCAGGGGCATCCCTGTACAAGCAATGATTGGTGATAACAAACTAATGACAACATTTCAAGAACATTTGAGTCCATCTGTCTTGTTTACATTACACACCTGGTTTGGGGTTGTGAAGCAATTCAACTTGTGGAACCAATTGAAAAAAATCAGATGGGTTGGATACGACACAGACTTTAAACCGAATGGTATGGACTCCAGGTTTAAGTACTGGACAAATGTGGGTATTACTACTTACTGTAATATAATGGAAGAAAATACACTACAAAGTTTTCAAGTGCTGAAAGAAAAATATGACTTAGAAAATCTGGATTTTTTTAGATATTTACAAGTACGTCAGTACTTTATGAAAGAAGTCCGGGAAAAGGAAACTCAAGAATCAAACGGAATAATACAACTAATAATACGGGCATATAATGGTACCTGTCAATCTGTTATTTCAAGACTTTACCAAGGCATTGCAAAGAGCAGAGACAACACTACAACATACATCAAAGAGAGATGGGAGAGAGAATTAAATGACAAAATAACCTGTAAACAATGGGATAATATGTGTGATAATGCTTTTTCCACTTCCTGTTCTATGTATTGGCGTGAATTCTGTTGGAAGAACCTTGTTCGTTTTTTTGTAACGCCTAAAATGAAAACATATTCAACAGCAGTTCACACATGCTGGAGGAAATGTGGAAATGATGAGGCAAACCACTATCACATCTTTTGGAGTTGCCCAGGACTATGGACTTTTTGGAGCAATATTGTGAAAACCATACAACAGATACTGGGACAACAGATTCCTCTACCATTTACAACTCTTTTTTTGAGTGATTTACCTGATGGAATGACAGAAAATGATAAATACCTCTTAAGAATAATGTCTGCAGCAGCAAAAAAAGCTATCACCCGTAAGTGGTTGCAGTCAGACCCGCCCACAACCTCTAACTGGCTAGAGATTATTAAAGAAATCCACCAGATGGAGAGACTAACCTTCCTGCTCAGACTAAAGAGAGACCTGTATTACGCACGATGGACAAAATGGATGGCGTTCTTGTCGAATGAGGAGGGTTGTTCATGACACTCCCCCCCCCTTCTCCTACTTTTGTTTTTATTGTACTGCCAATACTATGTTTGATGTGGTGTATAACTGCCATATACTTTCCAAGGGACGCATACTGTTTGATCTGAATAGATCTATTTTCTGATTGCTCTCAAATGATCCAGCTACCTGGCTATGTTATTCCTCATTTGAATGTACTGTGATGTTGTCATGTTTGACTGACATAAAAACGAATAAAAAATATAAGTATTAAAAAAAAAAAAAAAAATGAATTCTCAGACAACTTGCAATGGTGTTTTTCTTAGTTATTATGTAATATGGAATACATCACATATCATATATACACTGGGAACATTTAAGAGTGATATTGACTGAATATTTATGTCGGCCTTAAAAAATGACACAAATAATGCTTAATTTCACCTTAAAAGTTGGTATTTTGCATATATATATACATAAAAAAGGCACTGAGCCTCCACTATATAGACCCTAGACTATAGATCTAGACACTTAATTCATCATCTTTGATTGCCTACTTACAAAAAAACTTGGGGAAAATGGTCCAACGACTGAGCAAGATTGATATGCAAATTAGAAGGTCAAAAACTCAAAATTTCGCTCGGGTACCGTTTTTTTTGGATTCAGCACCCTTGAAATATGTAAATGTAGTGGGTCCCATAAGGACCTTGAACGCAACCTTAAGAAGTCTCCTCCCTCCTTTAACCAGGGGCGGTATAAAAGCCCCCAAGATGGCTGAACTCAGCCTCAGCTGGTTGGCCTTTGAGGGTGGTGAGTCAGTCCCCAGATTTTAACTTATTTGAGTTTCATTTGGTTTTCCTTTATTAATTTGTGTTTTCTGTTTTATAGGATCCCCTGCTGCTGTTCTGTTTTCATTTGTTTTGTTTAGGTTTGCTTTTGGTTTATTTCTCTTTTACTTTTGGTCCAGTTTGTTTCATTTAGTTGTCAATTGGGTTGTTGGTTCGTTTAACTTTTTGCTTTATGTTCCAGGGCGATCCTTTTTCCTTTGTTCTTTGATTTGCAGTGTGGCCTGGGTGCCATCAGCTGGGAGGCTAGGCACCGTGGTGAATACCTCACTTCCGTTGCATGCAAGTAGACACTGGGGCACCTTATTGCATGATTTTGTTGTGTTTTGTTTTCTTTCTTTTGTGTTCACACCCCAGGCTAGTGGGAAGCATCACCTAGTTAGTAGTCTGCCTCCCTCTGAGGCCCCAGCCCACTGATTTTAGTTTTCTGTTATCATTTTGTGTGAGTGTTAGTCGCCCTTTTAGATTTCTTTTCACTATTAAACCTATTTTTAAGATTTCTGTTAATAAAATCATTCTTTTTATACTTAACTTGTGTTCTCCCTCTTTTTACAGCCTCAGTTCTCTTAAGTTTATCATTAATAATTTCCACAATAAAAACATTTACTTACTTTATTTACTTGTCTCTGCCTCCTCAGTCTTTTCGAACCTGTGTCCTTATAATTTCTGTCATAGTTTATGTTTTGTTTCTTTATTTCCTGGGGTGTAATTCCCCAGGTGGCGTTGTTGGTCCCTCTTTAGTTACCCCCTTTCCCCCCTTAACTTTAAGTTACACTAAGCCCTCGTCACATAAAGTAGGCCGGTTCCCGACTTGTACCCATAAATGCTCCTTACATTCACTTTTTGGGTACATCCCGTCTAGTCTATATGTATAAATGTACGAGCTAAGTGTAGGAACTTGAGGAGAAAAAACATCCAGGTTTTCTGTAACACTATAAGAAGGCGCCACCCCCCTTCCCCTTTTATATCCCAAAACTCCAAAGCGCTTTTGTGGACAAGTTGTGACCTGCACAACCACGACGCTATGAGATAATAACGGAACGATACGAAACGGAGCCGTTTTCAAGGTAAATTCGTGCAAAACCGCTGATGCGTGTTGCGTTCAAGGACAGTTTTTCAGCAAGAAGTCTCCGTATTTACCCTTTATTTACCAAATCCAATTTACTACTCTGATTACTTTAATTCAAATGTAATTAGTTTTATTATAAGTTACTATACAATACTAGCCAATCACCCAACAGACTAATTAATTGACTGATTAATTCACCGCAATAGCTCAAAATAAAAATAACCTAATAAAAGCAATCAGGTCATATAGAGACTGTGAAGTTACGTCACACCGGCGCCATCTTTGGAGGACGTTCATCTCCGCATAGGTACTCCGTATTGGATTTGTCTCACACAGAGAGAGAAGCTGCATGTGTCCCAATTCAGGGGCTGCAGCCTTTGGAGGACCCAGCCTTTGTGGCCTTCGGAGGCTCCTCCGGAGGCTGGGTCAACGGTCGGTAAACAGGACGGTCTAGCCTTAGGAGCATTTCCTGATTGCGTCAGCTAAGCGGGAAAAACGCAGGTCACAACAAAAATACAAACTGACATACGACACGGACAGACGACGACGATGATGGACCCGGAGATTTTGTTTTTGTTTTTTTAATTTACTGGTTGTTGGAGGAAGAGGAGAGAAGGCTCCGGCGAACCAACCGGCGGCGACTGGTCTGTCTCCGGCTGGGAGAGAGCCGTAGGGATGTAAGTTAACGTTAAACCTGTTGTTCATATACAGCGTAGTCCGTGGTAATTAACATACCCGTTAATTAACGATACCGTGAAGTGACGAGCCATATTAAGTATCGATTGACATGATTAATGTCATTTCACAACGAGATTTGATACAGGGTTCGTTTATCCTGCCAAGAACAATAAACAACTTTAACAATCGTACAGGTGCTTAAAATCTTTGAAAATGCTGTACTTTTAATGCTGTGTTTTTCAAGGTCTGAAAAGTGCTTGATTTTAGTTTAAATGCTTGGCTTTTAAAGTGATTGGATTGAATAGTAAAATGTGTATGAACCCTGTAAATTTTTTTAAAATGTATAAAACTGTGGAAACGTTATGTTGATGATGTCTTCATCATTTTTGAGGGGCCTGAAGACACCCTAGGGAATTTTTTGAGTATCTCAATGGCTGTCATGAACACTTAAAATTTACTTTTTTACACGTCTGTTGGCCAAGCGGGAAAAACTTGGCCTTGGCCCTTTCCTTTAGTTTCCTTAAAGTATGTTTTTAATAATAATGGTTCTGTAACTGCAATGATTGATTTATGTTTCCTGTACTTTAATGAATTTCTCAGATGTGAGGTTGATTGCTTATGCTTTTGTATCCATTTTGACACGGATGTATACTGTTTCTTCTCTTTTTAGATGATGAAATATTGGATTATTTATTAAATATGATTGTTGTGTTTCTCTAATGATAATGTATGATATTATATGATGTTGATTCCTGTTTTCTGTTTCCTATTTTCATAAAATGTTCTATAATGTTTTAAAAAAACTTTACCTTCAGGTCCGCCTCCCCCCTCCCCGTTTTACCTAATTGGACCTCACCTGTGACCTCTTATATATAGCAGTGAGTGTTCCTTTGTTTCGTTTGGCACCTGAAGAAGACCACATGGTCGATAACGTTTGTGCAATTGATTGATAAATTCACTGTCATCCAATAGAGTGTGCGGGCAACCCTTTTCTTTTTCCACGAACCCTGTAAATAACCATAACTAAATATAATATTAAAATGTGTCTTTAACCCTTGAGGCCTCCTCCCGAAAAGTTACCCTTGTATCCCTAGGGACCCAAATGGGTCCCTCTCATAAAAGTGCTATAAAAATGTCATAAATGAAGATTTTTTTTTACTTTCTTCACATGAACTCTGTTCAGCTACTTCAGACCTATTCATAAACATAAAGTTTATTATTATTTTTTGTTGTTTTTTATGTTTTTATACCCTTTTTGTCAGGCGAACACCTGATTTTTTACAGTGTAAAAAAACAAAATATGCAATATTTCCCAAAAATGGGATCTGAAGTGGATCACTCCATATGATTTTATTAGAGGCTTGAATATGTCAACAATTGATACCAACATTGTTTTGAATGCATTATTATTTTTGGAGTTATTCAAAAAGTTACCCTTGTATCCCTAGGGACCCAAACGGGTCCCTCTCATAAAAGTGCCATAAAAATGTCATAAATGAAGATTTTTTTTTACTTTCTTCACATGAACTCTGTTCAGCTACTTCAGACCTATTCAGAAACATAATTTTTTTTATTATTTTTTGTTGTTTTTTATGTTTTTATGCCCTTTTAGTCAGGCGAACACCTGATTTTTTACAGTGTAAAAAAACAAAATATGCAATATTTCCCAAAAATGGGATCCAAAGTGGATCACTCCATATGATTTTATTAGAGGCTTGAATATGTCAACAATTGATACCAACATTGTTTTGAATGCATTATTATTTTTGGAGTTATAACAGATTATTCACAAAAGTTACCCTTGTATCCCTAGGGACCCAAACGGGTCCCTCTCATAAAAGTGCCATAAAAATGTCATATATGAAGATTTTTTTTTACTTTCTTCACATGAACTCTGTTCAGCTACTTCAGACCTATTCATAAACATAAAGTTTATTATTATTTTTTGTTTTTTTTAATGTTTTTATGCCCTTTTTCTCAGGCGAACCCCTGGTTTTTTAGTAAGGAAAAAACAAAATATGCAATATTTCCCAAAAATGAGATCCAAAGTGGATCACTCCATATGAGGTTATTAGAGGCTTGAATATGTCAACAATTGATACCAACATTGTTTTGAATGCATTATTATTTTTGGAGTTATTACAGTTTATTCACAAAAGTTACCCTTGTATCCCTAGGGACCCAAACGGGTCCCTCTCATAAAAGTGCCATAAAAATGTCATATATGAAGATTTTTTTTTACTTTCTTCACATGAACTCTGTTCAGCTACTTCAGACCTATTCATAAACATAAAGTTTATTATTATTTTTGTTATTTTTGTATGTTTTTATGCCCTTTTTCTCAGGCGAACCCCTGGTTTTTTAGTAAGGAAAAAAACAAAATATGCAATATTTCCCAAAAATGAGATCCAAAGTGGATCACTCCATATGAGGTTATTAGAGGCTTGAATATGTCAACAATTGATAACAACATTGATTTGAATGCATTATTATTTTTGGAGCTTCTCCACCAGGATTTTTGGAGCTATAACAAAAACATATACTTTTATACTAACAGCCCTTGTTATATAAATGCCATAAAAAGGTCATAGAAATTATTATTATCTTTTGTTTTACTGCATCAAATCTTTTCACAAAGGTCAGACCTAACTGTAGATATGGAGTTTTATATTATTTTTTCTATATTTTGTATGTTTTGGTAGAGATTTGTATGGAGATACCACACAAATGGGAGATATGGATTCTGTCTATAAACACCAACATAAACAAAGCCTATGTGGCCTTTGAAGAGGATCCAAATTTCACACACACAGACAAAATATTGTTCTTACCCACATCCACACCACTCTTCTGCATTGGTCCAAACACACCCAGACCAGTTTTAGGGTTTTTGTTGTTTTTTACAGCTGTATATGTTGATTGGAACTAAAATTGGAACGATACAGCAGTTTCAATGAAGGCCTAGTTCTCTGGTGGTTTAGGGAGACATCTAGTGGTGGAAGGGGGCCTAAAACCTATTTTCCCTTTCATTTGAAAGGAGAGGTTTAGATTAATTCAGTTTTTATGGGAAAACATTATAATATGCCAGATACCACACAAATGGGAGATATGGATTCTGTTCATAAACACCAACATAAGCAAAGCCTATATGGCCTATACGGCCTTTGACGAGGATCCAAATTTCACACACACAGACACACACAGATAAAATATTTTTCTTACCCACATCCACACCACTCTTCTGCATTGGTCCAGACACACCCAGACCAGTTTTAGGGTTTTTATTGTTTTTTACTGCTGTATATGTTGATTTGAACTAAAATTGGAACGATACAGCAGTTTCAATGAAGGCCTAGTTCACTGGTGGTTTAGGGAGACATCTAGTGGTGGAAGGGGGCCTAAAACCTATTTTCCCTTTAATTTGAATGGGGAGGTTTAGATAAATTCAGTTTTTATGGCAAGACACCGAGCTTTCCGCAAAGCTGCGGGAGCAATCGACGGCTGCCGTGTCAGGATGACGCCACCAAGCGGCCCTGATGGTCTCTGTTACAGGAACAGGAAACTGTTTTGTTTGTGACCATCAGGGCCGCTTCCTCGACACGTACGTGGGCTGGCCGGGGTCGGTGCATGACATGGAGGGTACCCTGACAAGTTTGGTGTCATTTGGAGTCGTTTTGACGAAATTAGCCCCAATCGAGCGGCGCGTATATCCGTATAATGCGAGAACACGGGGCACCCAATGCAGCCTCTAAATAACACATTATCCACCGCAAAACTCGTTCATTTCGCCAATATTTTGTGATGATACACTAGTGTTATTCCCCTCCGAGCCCGTGGTGGCATGTTATCAACATCCTGCTCCTCCAGGCTGACCTACTGACCTCTGATCTGGATGATGTCATCTCCGACGGCGGCGCGGCTAACTTGCTATCGCTAATGCTATGTCCGTTTCTGCATGTTTCTGACTCGTCAGAACAAAATGAGCAGCTGGATGAAGTTCAGCTTCGGTCAGCTTCCACAGGCTTCCTCTCCTCAGCCTGGATCCTCACTACAGCTCTGGCTAGTTGAGCTAAAAAGGACCGGAATGCCGAAGCGGAATGATTATTATCAGAACAAGCCGGGCACCGGTCGGAGATGACATCATCCAGATCAGAGGTTAGTAGGTCAACCTAGAGGAGCAGGATGTTGCTAACATGCCACCACGGGCTCGGAGGAGAATAACACTAGTGTATCATCACAAAATATTGGCGAAATGAACAAATTTTGCGGCGGATAATGTGTTATTTAGAGGCTGCATTGGGTGCCCCATGTTCTCGCATTATACGGATATACGCGCCGCTCGATTGGGGCTAATTTCGTCAAAACGACTCCAAATGACACCAAACTTGTCAGGGTGAGTAAATGATCGTATTTGATGCTAGAAATAAGGTCCAGGTTGTAAAAAACGAAAGTTATCCTTTAATACCCATCATTCCAGGGCACGCTCCATCATAGAGCGTGCCTTTGGGATGATGAAGACGAGGTTTAGATCCATCTTCCTCAAAGCGCTGGAGGTACAAAACACCTTTGTGCCTCAGGTATGTCATTACACAGCAGAATTATTGTTAAATGGTGAATACCAGTAAATTAATTCAAATTTAATTATAATTACATTTAATTAATCTTTTTTCTTCTTCTTTTCTACAGGTCATAACAGCATGTGCCGTCCTGCACAACATCTGCCTGGGTGCCGGTGACATCATGGCCCCAGAGGATGACGTGCAGGACGACATGCCGGAGGATGAGGGGGAGAACGGGTTGGAGGCAGCCAGTGGTGCACCGTGGCGGGACCAGCTGTCTGCCGAGGTGTCTGCCCTGGAGGAGGGTGTCCTCGACCATGATTACCTCTAGAGGGAAAGTAAAATAATTGTGAATCTGTTTCTATTTTAAATGTTTTGTACACATTTTGGTTTAAGTAATTAGTGGTGGGATGTTATGCAGTGGTATTATTAGTATTTTTTATTCTTGCCCCTCTTTTAAACATTTTCAGTGACATGGCAGCCGTCGATTGCGTCAGCCCTGCAAACCCCGTTGATGGACGATGCGGTGGACAGTGGAGCGAGGAATCCCACACCCCCAACCTACCAGATGTCCCGCTCACCAGCCAGAAGAGGAAGACCAAGGTCTTTGTGGCATCCCATCCAGCAGCAGCACCAGGGACTCCTGCTCAGCCAATCATTTTTACTGTATATATGTTCTGTCAATTTCTGATCTTTTGTAAATAGTTGCAAATGATATGCCCACTTGTAAATAATTTAAAATGTTATTTTGTATCATTATCCTGTCTTTGAAATAAATTATATTGTCAATGAAAATGAGTTCAAAAGTTTACTTACGTTGTAAATAAGAAATGGAACAGAAAATAGACCAAGGTTACAAGACTGTAATTTTGAATGTCTGACTCCCTGATGAAGGCTTGATGCCAAAACACATTGAAAGACTGCGTTTTTATTGTTTATATGACCATAACATGAGGTGCCTTGGAGGTTTTTTCTACGTTCCTTCATCAAAGTATTTATTAGCTTGGGTAAAACAAATTTAGTTTCTATGTCATTATCCAAACCTGCACATACTTTGTTTTTGTTTTTTTAGGTTGTCCCACTTCTTTTTAGCCTGGTGGGGCTCCACCTTCCCCTCCAGGCCCATTTTCTGCAGGATTGTTCTAAACAAGACAGAAGCATTGACAAAAAGTAAACACACAAGATCACATAACAAATATGTGAAGATTCATCAGTAGCTGCGTTTCAATTACAGATTTTCGCAAAATAAAAGCGATATTTCTGAAATTTCGAAAAAAGTGCAATTGCTATTTGCGGGTGTTTCCATTGAAAGGTGTTTTGCGAATGAGCCGTAATGCGTCTTGCGTTTCTATGGCGACGGCACAGCGATCCCAGCTGCCTACAGCTGTTGCTGTTTGTTTTTGACAAAAAACAAAAACAGCGTTTGGTTGCTGGAAGGCAAAGCCCGTGTGGCGCTGCAGCGGCCACAAGGACGCACTCACACTTGGGCCAGTTGCTCTGTATGTGCTGAGGCCATGGATGTAGCTATAATATAATACATCCATGGCTGAAGCACAAATGCCCCCCTCCTCTGTCCCCGCTGGCCCGCACTCACACACCTCGAACCCAAGCTGCTAAAGCACGTTTGCCTCCGACACACGTTGATATAGAGGGATTATTAGTTTATTTGTTTACCAACACGGCGGATGTGCGCCACCTGACTGCAGAAAGAACAGAGCCTTTTAAACAACAACGGTGATGAGGTGCCGACAGTAGTAGCCTAGGCTATAGGTGGTTGTGTCCACACACTCATACTGGTTTATGTGGAGACATTTCAGCGCAGGAGGGAGTGGGAGGGATGCGAGCATCTCCTTCAACCATGCACGGAAAAGGGGAATGATAGGAACCGCTTTTCTAATTTATTGAGAAACAATGCCCAGGTCAGCAATGCATGACAAAAACATGTGGTTCATTCGTCCCCTAAGTCACATAAACCAACACAATGTGGACACACACAACTCCGGTGACGCCGCGGTGACGTGTAGAAAAGCGAAAAAAGTGTTTCATTATACTTTTGCGAAACACATTTGTATCGATACGTCTCAAAAACCACCTCATGAGAGCGCAAAAACTTTTTTGCGATATTTGAGAGTTTTTTCTAAATGTAGGTGTTTCCATTACCAGTTTCTCATTTCAATATTTAGGTTTTGCGCATTTCAAGGGGTAATGGAAACGCACCTACTGACATCAGACAGACAAAAAATTCCCACCCCCATCCTAAAACAACATGATCCACATGTTTATATTTGTACTTTGATCTTTGTACTAGTGATGTGCAGGTCGATACTGAAATATCGATACTTCCGATACCAGGTCTGTCTGCTCTAGAATCGATACTCAAATGAAAATATCGATACTTTTGATATTTCAGTCATTTGTGGTAATGTATAGGCTATCATTAACAGGAACACAAGTAACTAAACTATTCAGATCTTGTCCAAGGAACTACTTTTTCTTCCGCCTAGGTAAGTGCATAATGCGTAGGTGCAGCAGCATGCAGTGTAGCGCCACAAAACATAGTGCCACAAAGAGTGAAGACAAAGTCTGTAATATCTGAATTATAAGTACTATTGAATAATTGTTCATCATTTTCTTATTTAATTTATAGTTTTATTATTTTACTTGTGTTCTTTTTTTAGTGTTTGAAACACTATTTTCGGCTACATTCTACAGTAGACAATGCCACTACCTCAATAAAGTCCAGAGTTTAAAATAAATACCTTACTCTGAAGTCTTGTATCTTTAGGAAGCTATGACTTACAATACAAGTACAATACTTTATCAGATGTACCAGGCACATTAGGTGCATTTGTACAAAGTATCGGTATCGGATCGGTATCGCCAATACCAGCCTGAATTTTACTCAGTATTGTATCGGAAAGGAAATTTGTGGTATCGAACATCACTACTTTGTACAGGATTTGGGTTCATTTATTTAACTTTTATATACAAATATGTATAGAGAACAAATGGGCTATTTATTTATGCCTCAACAGTTACCTCCATCCAAGGGTGGCCGTATTTTTGGCCCCTGTAAACAGATGGTCGTTCTGACCACGCAGTTTAATGAGCACCTCAGTCTGCTCCTTGCTCCCTACAACACCACAACATGTAAAGCACATTTCCTGTTATGTCAACAGTTAAAATGATTGTACGATATACTAACTGTATCAGCTGTAATAATGATCATACGGTTAGCTCTGTATTCAATTCAAACGTTTACAGTTTTACAGCCTAGAAATACAGCGGGGCTCACAACTCATCATTGGCTTTATTATGCTCAGCTGCATTCAGCTTTGGGCGCAGGAGAGGAGCGAACTGTAGCCTCCACAACTCAACAACGAGAACAAATTAACCTGATGTGAGGTATACCTACAACATATCCACAGTTAATAGGATATAAGTTACCATCCTCTATCTTTGAGCTTTAACGTTACTTTTAAAGGGTAACGTTAACTGAGCTCCTCGTATCTTTTTTTTTTCTGAGCTCCTAGTGTAACAGGGTTACTATTAAATATAATTATATTAAAATTATAGTTGTTTTTTATATATATATATTTTTCTATCTGTTTTTTTATTAATTCATTTTTTTTATTATTTTGTTTTATTTAAAGGTGCATTATCGCAAATACAGCAGTAATGGCATAAAATAAGCTGAAATATGCAAAAGATGGGTCGAGGGGAGCCATAATTAAATTTACCAAAAAATTAGCCACCAGTGTAGTTTCCGTGGGGCAAATGCATGATCTGTTATTGTTTTGATCCAAGCCGGCCCGGCGCTTGCTGCGTTCAATTGCACTCGGAACAGGGAAAACCGACCTCCGAATTGGAAAAATGCAATAGTAAATAGTAACGTAGCAATGCTGGGCTGCTAACAGTCACTGAATCGCTCGGTACAACACTTCTCTCCACGCCGCTGTGTCTTTCTTCAGTTGTCCTCTCGCAAAAATGATTTGCAATGATGATGAAAATAACGGCACATTAACGCGACATGAGACATCTGAGACATGAAACTCATGGACTGAGGAGCCGTCCACTCCGTCCTGCATTTGCAGGAGGAAGTTGTAGTTGTTGTGGTTGTGCGCGACGTAGAGCTGCTGCTTCGACTAGGAAGGTTTTTTTCTATCCTTTCCCCAATCGCACGGTGAGGAGGAGGAGGGTGAATGGGGGGGGGGGGGGCTGCATGCTTTTTCTCCTCACGTCCAACACTACAAAACTTCTTACAACAACGCAGAGTATAGACCAACCGGTTACACTAGTATCAACAGGTTAACGTTAGCCTTAAGCTACACCACGTAGCTGGCCCTACAGTCCGGTGGCTACGTATTAGCATTAACTTCACGTATTTTAACAGTCAAATATGTTATAAGGCCCCTGTACTGCTCAAAGCTTGCTCTTCTGTAGCTTCTGGAGACAAATTAGAGATTCTCATCTCAGCCTCATTTTAGTTTCTATTTTGACTAAATGTTTCTCATATGTTTCTCCTAAAATTCACTAGGAGCAATAGGTGAGACAGAGTCGTTAGGGGAGTCATACTTGAGAGTTAGGGGAGAGTTAGGGGAGACGTTTTTAACGGCTCGTTCATTTTCCTTGGAGAAGAAAAGGAGAAATACTGGAGCTACTATGGAGCAATACGGTGCTCAGGCATAAAAGGACAAACCTGCCCTGAGCACGGATCGATCTCACAACCTCTTGCACCAGAGACGATGTTCCTAACCACTCGGCCAACGGCACACAACTGCTTATCAAGGTGGTTAGCAGGTGTTTTATGAGTGAGTGAGTCTACTTCCAGTACTGCTACCGCCACAACCCGTCACTTCACCTTACTGGTCCCTCATGATTGTGGCACACCTTTCAATTGTTGTTACGATTTGAAAATAAATACTTTTTTTTTTTTTTTTTTTTAAAGACTGTGGCGCACCTGCGGACCTCCGTTACACATTACATTACACTCTGTTACACACAGGCACGCGCAAACACACACACGCATGCACACACACACAAAATTATATAGCTAAACTCTGTTTCTATTCAAATTACGTGCTGGTTTTCTAACTGTTTTCTAACTGCCAAAACGATCTAAGTCTGAGAAATGAATGAGAGCTTGTGGAGAACTCTTCATTTGTTCTGTCTGAGCTTAGTATGAGATGAATAAACTGAAGCTAGAATGAGAATAGTTTGAGTTTATAGAGAGAGCTCTCTGATTTCTCTGCATATCACAAAGAGACATAAAAGTTGAGAAACTCTGAGAATTATATTAGAGCTTGTTGAGATCTCTTCTGAAACTTAAAAGGAGACTAAATTGAGATATAGAGCATCTTATTGCTCCAGAGAAAAAGATGAGAAGCAGGAGAAATAACCCTTAGTCTCAGTTTGCTGTCACACAGGTCTCATAGTTGTCTAGGAGAAGTAAATGAAACATTTTTGAGATCTCTTTTTGAATGTTCTTTTCCTGAACTTCTGGCGTTAAGCAAAAACTCGTTACTTACATTTACGCTGCTGCCACAGTCAGCTTTTTTTTTGCCAAATCTATCATGTTATCTACTATGGGGACTTTTTGGGGGGGAGACGAGCGAGTGTTTACATCCGCGATCATCCAAAGATGGCGGCGACGTGACGTCAGCTTCACATTCTCTATAGCAGTTCACTGTCATTGATAAAATGATGCAAGATTTTTTTTAAAGTCCCGTCTACAGTAGAACCGGGTCAAATTCCACCCTTTCCGCCTCTCATTCCCCCTCTTTTTCTGTCTGGGTTGAAGAGTCACACAAGATGCATTTGTGGCTCTGTATCATAGACTGTAAAAAGAATGGACGTAGCATCCGTGACATCACCCATTGGAAGTATGGGTATTATAGATGGACTAAAGTAAGATATATATATATATATATATATATATATATATATATAGATAGATAGATATATAGATAGATATATATATATATAGATATATATATATATATAAAGTAAGATATAAGTAAGGCTATATTTATCCATATTATTAAATATAAGTGTATAAACAGAACGAAGCCAGCCCATTGCCAGCAAAATGTAACGTTAGCAAAGTAACCCAAAGAGGGTTATTTGCCTGTTTGATAAGTGACATGCAGCATATACATATGTTTTATTGCAAATGATCCTAAAAGGTTGAGCCAAATAGATAAATCTAAGGTAGTGGGTGTTGTAACTTAGCCAGCATGTGGTGAAAAGTAACTAATAAATTGTAACTCTCCTATAATATTGACCAGCTCATTCAAAAACATTATTCTCTCCGTGGTCTAGTGCAGCAATTTAAACAGAGTAATATACTTTTTAATTAGCCATTATTACCAGGTCGACGATTAGGCTACACGAATGGGCCATATCAGTAATTGAGAGCTTGTCCACAATCATTTGTGTTGTAAGTTACCATTAGTTTGTTTGAAATTATTGTTCAAATTTACATTTAAACACGTACTTCCCTACAGTCCCTACTACTATGGAGGTACTGTATGTTTTCATTTTAAATGCAGAGACATCCATGCAGCTGTTTTTCAATGTTGTAAATTTGTTCTTTATTTAAGGTGAATAGTTTATATCAAAGTGAGCATGAATGTTGTTGGTGAACATATATAAGAATTTAATGCACAAATTGTTTGTAAGTCCAATTTCTATTTGTTTGCAGGTTATAAAATGTACAAGTGCCTGCGAGGCTGTGTCAAAACGCCACATCACCATTGCTGTTACTGTGGCCGCACAGTCACTAAGCAGGATGTATTCATGTCATGTCAAAACCTGTTTCTATCTACTGTTTATTTTTTTGGGTGGACGTGTCCTCTCTCCATATCTAGGATATAAGAAATTGAACTCTAATTTATGAGTAAGTTTAAATTGTATTAAATCTTTGAAAATGCAATATCCTTGTACAAACTTTGAAGTTTAGCCATCTTAAAACCAAAGGGCGCCTTTGTTTTTTGTTTTTTATCACTAGATATATATGACGGCCAGCTGGCCTGATGTTGCCTTATCTAGTTGCAATATGATCTTGATTTATATTGTATATTGTGTATTTATACTTTATATTTATTTGTTATACTTGACACCAGGTGTTTGAAATTATGTCTATACCATGTGACCCCCTGGGGAGGGCTTAAAAATGGGGCGTCTATTGTATTCTAATCAGTCTGAAGAAGAGCAAAATGCGCTCGAAACGTTACGATTGATGTGCTAAATAAAATCTGCACTCGGGAGCAAAAGTGTGCGGTCTCCTCTCCTCTTTTTTCTGTATCTATGTTTTGAGACCAGCACCTATTTAGATTGGATGTGCGCGACCTTTTTTACCTTCTGTTCCATGTCAAAACCTGCAGCAATACAGGAATAGCAGGTATTCCTTTGTTTGGATCAGTTATATTTTAACATTTACATTCAAATTAATTTCTCAGTTTTCAGTTAAAATGTGTGCTTTCTCTTTCTGTCCTCCATCAATACTGCAGCCTCCTCCATCTCTGCAGTCCCCTCTCTTTCTGCAGCAGCCAGCGGGTCTCCAACGTCTTCCAACTACTGTTTCCCATGCCTCAGTAGCATCCTCAGCAGCTTCCTCTGTCTCTAACGCTGCCCATGCCTCAGCAGCCTCCTCTCTCTCCTCCTACCCAACCATCTTTACTCTTCCGCAAAGCAGAAATGTTGGAATACTTAAATCAAGGCCAAAGAAAACTACCTGCACCTTTTGTAATTTGATTGTTGATAAAAAAAAACAAACAAACAAACATCAAAGTACACATACAGAGACGTCACATCATCAATCACTGACATAACGTCAACTCACCATCTGCCATCACAATGCATAGACAGTAAGAATGGAATATTCGCTGTCCAAAGAACATTTTCCGGGCCGATTACTCACTATTCAAAATTGTACTTGGGGAGAAAAACATAAACTATTGTGTGAGGTGGAGAAATGCAGACGGGCAGGAGAGTTTGCCAGGAAGTGGCCTAATGGGATTTCAGCGCATGCATCAGAAATCCATTTCTTTTTGTCCCTTGTCTTCACAAACACATGTGACTCTCAAAGAAGAAAGATACGGTGGATAAGAGATGGATATCTGAAAACACTATGCACTTGTCTCTCAAAAACAAAAAAAAAAACAGCAGAGTCCGAGGGATGTCCTCTCAGTGAGGAAATCACACTTGGAAATGGAACATCGTCGTGAAGGACAGTGGCACATCATACAGTACTACTGTAGGTTAGTCAGAGTAGTGGTTTATTTTGACAGGAAAACAAATACTTGGCACTGCCCTTGTCACGGTGTGCAGGCGGAAGGAGGACCCACATGCAGGAGACTGGCAGACTAGTGAACTAAAGTCTCTTTTATTAACAAATAACAGCAAGGGACAGGAAACCGCGACAGCAACAATAATCCAACAAGGAACTGAAAGCAACACAAGACTCAACACAACAGAACTAATCAAACCAACAAGCAACAGGTGAGGAGACAGGAGGGCAAAGAAACCTGATTGGTGGAGACACAAGGAGCAGGGCAGCGCTAACGAGGGGAAACGTAGGGCAGGTGTGCAAGGAGACGAGGAGGGAAAACACAGGAAGACAAGACAAGGACTACAAAATAAAACAGGAAACTAGAACCAGACGCAGACCTTCAAAATAAAAACCAGACTAAACAGGGGAACACAGAAACTAAAAGTCCACAACTAGAAACGGAACGGCGGAAGACCTGAGGGTCATGACAGCCCTTGCGCAAAGCAGAAGAACAGCTGTCCACAACAAATCAATTGCAAAATGGCACTTGAACCAAACACATTCTCAACCTTTTCAGAAAGTGAGATCAACAGATTCCGATGTGTTTGATGTTTTTGAAACTGATGGACATCAAGATGACCACGGCGCTGGGCATGAGACAACATTGGTATATCCACCAGAGGGAACTGGTCTGAGTATTTGCTGAAGAACAAGAGATTACCGACTGTCTTGCCAAAAGATGTCAGTACTCCATCAAATGGAAGCACACTGCCACAGCACCGAATCCCTCAAGAAACATGGAAGGGCACCTCTTTCTGAACCAATCTTGATATCACAGAAAGATTGTGATGTTCACAGGTGTAGTAGAAGTTCAGTATTTTTAAGAAATGCATAATAATTGCAAATTGCCACCAGATGCGCATTTCTCCGTGCCGCGCCTCCGCCCCTCAGCTGTGTGTCTGTGGGTATGTGTATCATGTGTAGCCTGCGTGAATGTGTGTATTAATCTCTGGCACGCTGGCGACAATCGGTTAACGGGGCCAAAAGGAAACTGGTTCGCTCCGCGGCTATTTCACGTCTGACATTTTTATTGATATTGTAGCGTCCAACCCGACGTAACTACAACAACATAACACTAACGTATGACAGCTCTCCCTTCCTCCTCTGCTCCTCCTCCCTCACCTACACACAGACACACACAGCTGTCTTCCTCACTGTTGCCCCTGCAGTTTCTCATCCAACCACCCTACCTGCCCGTACTACACAATCACAGTCAGTCAGAAGTCACACAACTTACCTGGTTTTTTACGTATCCAGCCCCCCTTGGATCGCTTTGGATCAATTCGTAAAACTTATTAATAAAAAAATAAATAATTTTAATCAAACATTGAGCTTGTTCTGACCCTTTTTCCTACCGTGACTTTATCGCGCGAGGTTTTGACTGGTCTGGATCTGGTCCGGATGTGCATTGTATGAGGCAAATACTGATTTTTTCCACTCGCAGGAAGGACAGAGCCGGGGGGGGCGTGCCTGCATGCAGACTCCAAAACATAAACAGCCCCCTGGCACAACTTTCACATTGACGATTCCAGGTTGCAGCCCTGGCCACCACACTGATCACGGGGTTGGGTGGTGAAAGAGGCATGCCTCCGATGACCCTGGTGCAGGTCACCTTTTGGAGCAGAATCAAAATCTCGTGCTTTAGGAAGGCACACCATTGTGTCTATTCCTGTTCTGAGAAAGAGCTGTAAAAACTGTGGAGCAGAAACTCCAGCTTTTCAGGCAAGTTTCAACTGAGGTCAAACACCAGTATGCATGTTTTAACAAGAGAAATTGCGATTTCCGGGTGATGACTCCTTTAAGGGCTGTTCACACCAAACGCGATGGACGCGATTTTGTTGCGCGACAAATAAATATCCGTCGCGCTCAGCTGTGTGTCTGTGGGTTGACATGTGTAGCCTGCATGAACATTTTCGCGTTAATCCTCATCACGTCTTCGTGAGCCCGCCCATTTAGTCCGCCAATTTTCGCTTCAAAACAACATTTGCTTCCTGTTCCTTCTCTCTCATCAACCATGGTCGATATCACCACGATCGCTGCGCTCTACCTCCCCTGGTACCTCCCCCTCCACCTCCTTTTCATGCGCTAACCAGACACGCAATTTTTTACCAGGAGCACGCAATTTAGCGCCCCTTATCTGCGATCTTAGTAGATCAGGCCCTGAGAGTCATCAGAGCTGAAGGTGACACTGTATCTTCTGCATCTTCTGACACAGACATACTCCCACATGCACCTGCGTTACAGCGCCAGAAGAGCTGGCCTCATCACTTTGTTGTTCCTGGTTTTGGTTATGAAATGGAGCATATACTAGCAGAAGGAAATCGTGCTTATGAATTGCTGAAACATTCCGCTTTTCCGACGATAGTTCAACATTTTTGTTTTTGCATCTGAGACACTGTTTCTCATCCACAAATACATCGCTGTTAGAGAGAAGAAAAAACAAACTCTAGTGTGATGTCCGACAATTGTATGTAAATGTTTTCAGTACGGCAGCAGCGCACACTGATCTGCAGCTACTGAGACTGTTATTATTCTGTCACCTGGTAACCAGGTTGAATTTTTGGTTTCCCTTTTTAAACTCATCAAATACAACATCCCAGAGACACGCATCTATAGACTTATTATGGGACAGGCTTTTAGAACCAACCACCCAGCAAAAAATGGAAAATATATAGTCTGACTCCAATATAATCAAATGGTTGTGTTGTTTGGTCAATGTTTAGGGTAATCAGAAGACTGCTTGCTGAAAAAATGTCCCTGAATTTACAAGTTTAATCAGCACCAATTCAACTGAATTAATAAACGTAAACAGTCTGTAACTCGGGTCAGGTCATTATCTCACAGGTGGTTCTTTGTTTGTTTCAACTTCTGCAGGAGTAACAAAAGGTGTGGAGGTTTGGGATTTTGTATTTGGTGAGTTTAATGAAGGAAACCAAGAAAGAGAGACGGTGCGCCGTGTCTGTATGGGATGAGCTAGCAATACAGAGGCTCCTGACACCAATATAAACAAAAACAAAGGACTTGTATGTAAAAATTATGTTCAGCAGCAGGAACAGCAACCACTAATTATAATCTATCATTTTATTGTCATTGCAACAATTTTTCAAAATGTTGAACTATCCCTTTAAAGAGGTCACAGAAGAGTGAAATCCTTAAAAAAAAAATGGCAGAAACAATCTACGGCAGGGGTGCCCAACCAGTCGATCGCGGACAAATTCTCAGTCGATAGCCCTGACAACTGTAAATAAAACTCTTGTAATCAATCCACGCTTTGATAGTATTTTTCTCATGGCTGTGCTGCACCCGCGCCACGCCCCCTCTCCGTTGTGGCTGTCAGGTCAGGTCACAAGGCGCTGACAGGCGTTTGCTAGTAGCCGACGTCTAGCACTGCAGCTAAAACGAAGGAGGATGGAGGGACGCAAAAAAACACAAAACCTACAATTTTCACCCGGAGTGGGAAGATGATTACTTTTTTGTCTACTCAAACTCAAGGCGTGGCCATTCCAAAGACGGGGAATTTGGAAAGACATTTCAAGAGACTACACAAAAGCTGTGAGACGGATGTTCCTGCTAAAACACCGCTACGCTCTCGGAACTTCTTCTTCTACTTGAATTGAAGATGAGCTTGGAGGAACAAAGAAATTATGGATGACTTGTTCAAGACTAATGAGAAATGTTTTTTCTTGTGGACATCCAGGAGATTTTCTGTTTGATTGACCACATTGAGGGCCTGATCTATGCAATTTGCGTATTAAAACGTGCCCGCTTGTTCCTTTCTCCAACTTGTACAATGAACATTGAAAAAGGAAGTCGAGAGCTGGAACCAGCCTTCAAAGTAAAAGCTCCGCGTTTTGAAGAGTGTTGGCTATAGCGCCTAACAATTAAAAAGAGGAAAAAAAACCCGAAACCAATTAAATACAAACTCACAACAAATCGCCTAAACCAGTGGTTCTCAACCTTTTTGGGGTCCTGGACCCCCTGCATATTTTTGATCGACCCTGACCAGCTTTTTTTTGCAGTTTAATATTTAAACAGGGGGAAAAATGCATTTTAAATTGTATTATGGCATTTATTTACTCGTTGAGGCTAATACAAGCTTTCAGTTGTAAATTCCATAACAAGAAAACAAGATGCAGTGGCTGCAGACACTTTTAGGGCCAATAGGCCTGATTGAAAATAAAGCCACCTATTTCCCTGGTTGTTTATATTTTAATTTTACTTGTGCACATCATTAACTATACACATTTTTGGTGTTTTGTATGAAAAATCTTGACATATAAAATGCTGATAAGACTTGCCCTATTTTCAGCTTAAAGGTGTACAGAAAAGAAAACTGAAATTTGGCCCACTCTGGGTCATAAAATGAATGTAAAAACTCATCTAACAGACGTTGTAGGCCAAACTTTGTGCAAAATTCTATTTTTGAGTAAATCCGGGATGAAAGTGTTATATATTTTTTTCGCATTGGACAATGACATACTCCCACATGGATTATACGTCAGCCTGCTCAGAAAAGCCACTGATATTGGATTGTTCCTGGTTTTCAAACGTTATGAAACACGAGCATACACTAGCAGAAGGAAATCGGACTGCCCCAAGCTTTGAATATCCCGCCCGCTCGGTAAAGTTCAAAGAGGTCACAGAAGAGTGAAATCCTCGTGTTGCAAAAAACTGGCAGAAAACGGGACAAACGGCCATTTCTGTACAGCTTTAAATACAGTCTGTAAGGGGGCTGACCATCAGGTCTGTTGTGATGATACAACTCATTGGTTCTGACATGTGTTTTCTGCATCTTGGAGCTGATGTCTTTCCTTTTTTTTCAATTAGATTGAAAGTTGCAACAACAATTCAGTCATTTGCTCACGTTTCCCCTACAACAGTAACAGGTGACGTCTTTCCACACACGGGAAGATTTACTTTTTTGTCTTCAAATGAGGCAGAGCTCAGTGGGAAACAGTAGGAATTTGGAAAGACATTTCAAGAGAGCGTGACACAAAACCTGGGGAGAAGCATGTCCGTGCGTGCAGCTGTGCGCCACGGACGAGCACGGAAAAAGCAACCGCACGTAGCATTATGGATGACTGTTTGAATTGGTAGATCTCAACCGTCTAGAAATTTTTAAAGTAGATCTTGTCTTAAAAAAGGTTGGGCACCCCTGGATTAAGTGAGGTGTGCAATGGTGTGTCCAAGGTGTGTCGTACACCGATTTAATAACTTAATCTAATAGTATAGTACAGTAAAAAAAAAAAACATGAGTAAATGTAAGGAATTTTGTTTTTGTTCAAGATCACCCACATTTAGAAAACAGATAGATAAACCCTGCAGTCCAGCCGTTCCCCACGCATTGAGAATGGTGATTTTTAGGGTATTTTCCTGTTTGATTGACAGGCACACACAAACACTTTGGGTGTGTTTCTTCTCCAACTTGTACAATGAACTTAAAAAGGAAGTCAGGCGGAACAAAAGAAAAGCTCCGCATTTTGAAGAGTGTTGGCTACAGTTTATGTGAAAAAAAAAACCGTATTACAACAAATCGCAGGCCAGATTGGAAGGTTTGATGTTTTCACGGACCCCTTGCAATTAACTGTCAGGACCATTTTCACAATAAGGGCACCGAATCGCACTGAGATGCGGTCAACGGACCCCTGGTTGAGAACCACTGGCCTAAACGATTACCATTTTTCATAAATGATATAAAGTGATATTTCGACTGTGACTCCTTTCCCCACAACTGTCAGGATCCCTGGGGGATTTTCACAATAAGGGCACACGAATCCCACTGAGATGCGGTCAACGTCCTGAGGTGAGGTGAGTCAAACTTTGATTGTGGCCTCTTTTATCCAACGCATTTTTGATCTGGAGCTATCTTGTCCTTGGGGTGAACTAATAGTTGACGGAGTTTTGTGTGAGGTTTCACCGCTGTGCTGATGCGGTGTTTTTTCATGGCCCGTTGTATTGGTTCTGTTATTCCTCTGATGTATGGAATGGTTATTATGTCTTTGGGTTTGTCGTCCTTATTGTGTGTACGTTTCATTTTCTCTTTTCTCTTTATCTCTTTGTTTTTTACTTGTTGTTTTCCTTTGTTTACAGCCCATTTGGGGTACTGACAACGTGCGAGTGCGTATTTTATGTGTTTTTCCTCCTCCTGTCTGTCTATTTCATCAGTTATGATGGTGGCCCGTTCATAAAGTGTCCTGACGACTGACAGTTTGTGTGCTGTGGGATGCTCGGATGTCCAGAGGAGGTACTGGTCGGTGTGTGTGGGTTTTCTGTAAACTGTTATTTTGATGCTGCCGTCTTCTTTGTGGTGAATGCTCATGTCCAGGAACGGTATGGTCCGGTTTATTTCTTCTTCGTGTGTGAATTGAATATTTCCTGTGCTGTCCATGGTGTTTAGATGATCTGTGAGGTCTTGTGTGTGTCCGGTTTTTATTTTCTCCAGGATGTCATCAACGTATCTTTTCCATAGTGTGGGTTTATAGTGGGTGGGTGCGGTTTGGATTGCTTTCTCTTCCAGGTCCTCCATAAAAAAACTGCTCATGATAGCGGATAGTGGGTCTCCCATCGCAAATCCTTCTGTCTGTTTATAGATTTTATTTTTAAACTGAAAATAGGTGGATTTGGAAACAAAGTTTAACAGTGTGGAAATGTCGTTGACTGTAAGGTTTGTGCGTTTTTTGAGGGTCCGGTCCTCCTTGAGGCGCTCCTGTACAATGTGTAAAGTGACGTCAACGGGGGTTTTTGTGAATAGTGACACTACATCATGTGATATGAGGATTTCATCTTTCTGTACTGTTATATTGTTGAGTTCTTGTGCCAGTTGTTTGGAGTTTCTGCAATGGTGTTCTGTTGTTCCGAGGAGGGGTTTGAGGATTTCAACCAGGGCTTTTGAGAGGTTGTAGGTGACTGATCCAATGCTGTCGACGATGGGTCGGAGAGGAGTGTTCTCCTTGTGTATTTTGGGGGTTCCATATATCCGGGGAATAACATTGGCTGTGGGTACCAGATGCTCGTAGGCATCCTGCGTGATTTTTTTGTTTTCTACAAGTGGTTTCAATAGTGTTTTCAATGTTCTTTTCTTCTCTTCTGTGGGATCTTTTTTCAATATTTCGTATGTGTCTCTGTCTCCCAACATGCTCTCCATCTGTTGCTCATACGTGTCCGTGTCCATCACAACTGTGGTTCTGCCTTTGTCAGATGGTAATATGGTTATGTTCTTGTCCTGTTTTAATGAGATTATGGCTTTTTCTTCTTCCTTAGTGATGTTTCTGTGAGGAAGTTTTGCTGTTTTTAGGATACCTGCTACTGTATTCCGAAGTTCTGCTTTCTGTCCCTGATCATGGATTTTGTGACATGCTAGTTCTGTGGCTAAAATGTATTCTTCTTTCGGTATTTTGTTCGGTGTAATGGCAAAGTTTAAACCTCTTGTTAACACGGCCTTTTCTGTTTCCGTGAGGGTGCGTCTGGATAGATTGCGCAGCCATTTTTCATTGGTTTGGGATTGTGTGTTTTTATTTTTTCTTTCTATTAATTTGTTTAGTTTTTTGATCTGACGTTGCTTTGATGTATGGAATTCCTGTTCATATGCGAGTTTTAGGTGTGCGTTAACTTCCTCCTCCCAATTCTTCTCTAGTGAGTAGTGCTTTTTGAATCTGTCCATGTCCTCTTTTATTTGCGCATTGATTTTGTCGATTTTGTTTACCGTTGTTCTTATTCGTTCCCTAACGAGTGCCTTTTTTGCTTTGTTGATGATATTTTCCGCATTTCTGGTAGAAATGGGACATCGGATATTGAGGCTTTGCGGTGTTACTTCTTCGTCTTTGCAACGGAGGTTGAATCTCAGGTGATTTTTGTGGCGTGCTCGGGTTTTTTCCAGTTTCTCCAGCCGGCGGAGGGATTTGACACCGTCATGTCCAAATCTTCCGTGTATTAAGTTGATTATGTTCATTTTGTCTTCTTATACAAATTTATCTCTATTTTTCTTGTGTTCAGACAAGTAGTACAGAGCGTGGTGTTACCTGCTTGACAGTTTCGACTGTGACTCCAGTCTTCCTCAGAAGCGTCATCCGACGTGTTGCTGACGTGTCATTTATCAGCTGGTCGGCTCGGGGGACCTGTCAGAGTCCGCCGAGCCGATTGCGCCCCCGATTGCGCCCCCCCGCCTTGGGATTCCGTGCTCCAGGGACCACCCAAGGCGGGGGGGGCGCAATCGGCTCGGCGGACTCTGACAGGTCCGCCGAGCCGACCAGCTGATAAATGACACGTCAGCAACACGTCGGATGACGCTTCTGAGGAAGACTGGAGTCACAGTCGAAACTGTCAAGCAGGTAACACCACGCTCTTACTACTTGTCTGAACACAAGAAAAATAGAGATAAATTTGTATAAGAAGACAAAATGAACATAATAAACTTTCATCACTACTTCACTCATTAAGCAGATCAGACGTTATGTTGTTTTTCATAATTTCGACCTAACTTCTCCAACCAGTGTGTAAATTGTTGACCTGTAGCTAACGGTTAGCTCCAGAAGATAATCAACGCCAGCAATGCTAATGTTTACAGGTAAACTAGCTAGCAGTTGTAGCTAATAAACAGCTGTTGGATGCTAACGTTACATCTTCTGTTATTATCAGCTCTTTAACTGCACCTCATTTGAATATTTTCTTCTCTAATCTGTGAGAAATGTCCTCATTTATGGTAGAAGTGAATAAATACCTAATTTTATTTATTAAACGCTAGTTGTGTTCACAGAATGTGTGTAACTTATTACCAGCATCATGTTTATCCACAGGCTACAAAGCAGTCTAAACTAAGTCTAAATGAAATCTGAAATGTCATGTGTGTCCCTGTTTGGCAGATGTGGGTCCACCGTGAGCTGATGCATCACCTCATCCTATGACAGCACCAGGATCAGCTTGAAACAGCCAGAGCTGGTAAGTTGAGAGTAAGCAGTGAGTAGAGTCCATCATTTAGATACATTTAGTGCATTTTGATCACCACATATCCAAGTTTGAATTCAGTGGAGAAGCTTCTTGTCTTCTTCTATGATGTGGTGTGTGGCAGCGTTATAGCACCACACCAGCTCCACACAGGCCTGGCACAATACTACAGTATTTTACACAGTCTGAAAGACCTCGTCCTTCCTTACTGTCCTAGCAGAGCACTCTGCTCCCAGAATACAGGTCTAGTGACTCTCAGTATCTCTAGAAACAGACTGGGAGGTAGAGCCTTCAGTTACCAGGCTCCTTTACTGTGGAACCAGCTCTCTCCATGGGTCAGAGAGGCAGAGAGACTCTAACTACAACACCTTCCTCTATGACAGAGCTTTTAGTTGGGGCTGGTTCAGGTAGCTCTGAGCCATTGTATAGCTACAGCTACAGTATAGACTTAGACTGCTGGGGGACACATCACATTACATCACATGTGTCAAAGTCAAGGCCTGCGGGCCAGATCCGGCCCGCCACGTCATTTTATGTGGCCCGCGTGTGCTTAATTATGTCCAATTATCTTTGGCCCGCATGATAATATTTAGGCTATGGTCCGCTGGTATGTTGCACGTATTAAAACTACAAATCCCACAATGCACTGCCAGTGCACGTCCGTAGGCTATCAGAGGCCCACGAGCGCGAGTCCTGGTCCCACTTGTTCATCAGCACCAGCAACCTGATCCTCTGTTGTCAATTGAGCGGGCGATCGACGACGTCATTTTTTTCTTGCCGTTATGAAACACAGCGCAAGTGCAGCTGAACAGCAGAGTTCCTCTGACAGCTCCTCTGTGGAGCTGCAGGTCAACACTGAGGAACGCTGGAGAACACAGTACCGGACTTTTTCTCTCCCCCCTACTTTTTTTCAGTAGCGCCGTTGTTACAGGTGATGCACACACAGACGTCCCTTTATGTTTTGTCGTCCGACCGTCTGTCACTGGACTGCGCTGCAGAACCATGGATGTATTATATATTATTATAGATCCATGTGCAGAACTGTCACAAATGTCGAATTTCCTGCTGAGAAACGAATGACTGATATGACTGAAGGCACGATGTAAGTCTGCACGTGTCGTCAAGCCCCCATAAGTTACGTAAAAAAAAAGAAAAAGAAAGAATCGATATCAAATCAGTCAAAGTTGTTGATATTGGTTAATGGTTAATCATGTGCATCCCTAATTAGAAATGACTATGGAAAGCTGCAGATAGAACCACTAGAAATGAATGCAACATTTTTTTTTATGCCTATTTAATGATTATTGTTGTTTTATATGCAATAACTTACAAGCTTTATTAGTTTTAGGTTGAATATGTGCAAAAAGGTCATTTCAATAAGTTCTCAATAAACAACCGTGTGGCCCTCGGCTTGTGCCATTTTTTCAAATCTGGCCCTCGGCGTATTTGAGTTTGACACCCCTGCATTACATGAAGCCCTCTCCTCTCCTCTCTTTTTGTGTTGTCATCATCTATTGTACTTTGGCCTTGGTCTTACACCCTCTCTGTGTTTTCCAGATTTCTCTAGAGCTCCACCTGCAGCGCCTCCCTTCGTCTGCCCCTACACCAACCAGCCTGCCCATCAGTGCTCCTGCTCTCCTGTGGATGGAGTGTCACTCACCTCACATGCTTTGGAAGGAGCTTCAACATGTCTGCTTTCTGAGCTCCAAACTGTACCTACTAAGATGGCTTTCACAGCGAAACACAGCCTGCTTTCTAGTGCAAAGACATTTGCTGCGTGCTAGGTTTTTACAAATGTTGAACAATTAATAAATGAATTTGGAACTTATATTACCTCCAGAACCTCCATTGGCTCACAATTCCTTGTCACATTCAGTTCAAAGTCCTTCTCCTCACCTTCAAAGCCCTCCAGAACCAGGTCCATCCTACCTCACTCACCTTGTTGGACCATCACACCCCTCCTGGCTGTCAGAAGCGATACAAGTCATCAGGAGCACTTTCTGAATCTTTCTTTTTTCTTCTTCTTGTTGTCTTTGGAAATTAGTTACTTTCTATTGTTTTGATGCATTGTGTTCATGAATTAAATTTTGTAAGTTGGAACTCAGAACCTGACTCTGATGTGTTAACATCATTAACTGCACTTTACTGACTTTTTTTTGGTATGAAGTATGAAACTTCTCAGTCCTAACCTCACTGACCTGCACTGGAAAGACTGTATAACAGACTATTCAAATTTAGTAGCATCTTGTCACTTATTGTAATACATTTATACATCAATACTATACAATCAATATCAATACTTTACTGTAAATGTATTTCATTTAATTAGCACCCATGATTCATAGCAGTGTGTTCCCATCCTACAACACACTATTTCTTTAGGTTAGTGAATATTTTATAGCACCCTCCAATTGTTGGAGAAATTTAGCATTATGATAGGCTTTTGAGTGTGGCAAGAAAGAAGACAATTGCACAAGTAAAATGAGTCGTCTCTTCATTGACCTGATAGTCACAAGGTGTGTGAACTGGTCTCTTGGGTAAGCTAACTGATGCTTATGGTAGGATGATCTCATCTTCATGAACTGTTGCATTGCTTTACTGACAGAATTCGACCATGTTGTGTACACCATCACTGATGAATACAAACAACAAAAATACCACAATGACTTACGATGACAGTATGAGCTACTGTGCACGTTTCATTTGGGCACTGGACAAAGAATAACCATCTCTTCTCTTATCATCATCCAGTAAAAGAAAAGGCAGTGTTTAGGTATGAAAATGAATCAATGCAGGCCTACCCTACTACAACTTACAACTTCTATTGCTATACACTCAAAGCTGAGCTGAAACTCATGCACCCCGGCACGGATGGACAGGTGCATCGGAGAAGACCTGTGTGGTTGAGAAACATGAACAAAGGCTCCGGCACACTGTCTACACTTGCACAACCCAGTCAAATAAAAGTCTGTTGGTCCAGTCATATGTTCTGTCATTGTAGTTTTGTTAAAATCTCGTGTCTCGGGGCGGTGCGTGGCGCAGTGGTTAAGGCAGCCGTCCCATGTATATGCAGACGCAGGCGTCCCCGGTTCGCGTCCCGCATCGGGCAGACCTTTCCTGCATGTCATTCCCCTCTCTCTGCCTCCCCCTTTCCTGTCTATCTCTACTAATCTATCAAATAAAGGCATAAAACGCCAAAAAAATATACTTTAAAATCTCGTGTCTCGTCTCGTCTCATGAGCTGAGTGTATCGTCACCAGTGTTGGGTAGTGATTTTAGTAGTTAATTTTTTCAGTAACTAATAACGTAACGCGTTGTTTTTTTTAAATCAGTAACTCCGTTCCCGTTACTAAACACTGCGTTACTCCGTTCCTTTTGGTGAGATTTTACAGCGGCACAGACTTCCCATAACTTTATAGCGATCAATAAAGTTTAATTGAATTGAAAGAAAGACAGAGCACACTGTGACACTAGGTGCGTTTACATGGGTCCAAAAATCCCATTTACAATCAGATTAAGAGATCAATCAGATTGTAAATGTCTCATGTAAACACCGGACCGATCCGATTCACCCGGATCTGATTGTAATTCGGATCGGATTGTAAGAGGTAGTCTACGCCGATTGATAATCAGATTCATGCCGCATGTAAACGGGGATTCTGTTGATAGAGTGGATTATTCATTCTACGCATGCGCGGCATAGTACATACGTTTGTGGGTGCGCCGTTGTTGTTATTAGCAACGTAGCATGCTATCAAACGTTAACGGGGTTCTCCGCTGTATCCTCGCTCTGCGGCTGGCGTGGAGGCGCGGTCGTCCGCTGAGTGGTTACACCCCGCCTTTCCGAAGCCCCGCCTTTCCGACAATAGACTTCCATTCGTCGTAATAGCGGGGTTTTCTTTTTTTTCTAAAGACACCGCTATTTCAAAAAGGCTACTGGGGGAAACGGATCATGTGCATAATAAACTGCAAAACAAGCAAATACTTCATATTAATGACATAAAGACGTTCATTCTGCTTCTAGCCTGTCTAGCCTCCACCTGATCTTTTTACAATCAGATTGAGAAAAACACTGCATGTAAACGCACCTACTGTGAATAACAAAGCACTTGGTGGCCGCCCTCTAGCATCCCACACGTAGCCTAATCAAACACGCTCCATGAAGAGGACTGGGTCAGAGCAGGGCAGGGCATGACGGCGAGCTAAGGTAACGTTAGCTAACGCAGCATCCCAGACCGAAGCTGTGCGGTTTACTACCATGCCATTAAGTGAAATTATTAACTTTACCAAATCCATCTGATTACCTGTGCTGCTGCAGTGACAACTTCTTTCAGCGGTGACTGTATATAAAAGTGAAATGAGCTCCTGACGCGAGTCGGATCAACAGCTGAACATCTGTAGGCCAGTAATGTGTTTTTGGTGTGGAGCAGTGCGTCTCTGAATGCAGCGGAGACGCCCTGTGACACTGTGTACAGGCTGACAGCCAGTGAGTGCTCGGGCGCGTGGCGTCTGTCCGACTACCCATCTCTCCGACCACACGTCTGTCCGACTACCCATTTGTCCGACCATACATTTCTTTATTTTTGCGTCCATTAGTCCGACCTCCCATTTCTCCGACTTAAGTAGCCCTAACCCTTTTCCTTACCCTAAACCTAACCTTAATGCTGTAGAATGAGTAGTCGGAGAAATGAGCTGTCGGACTTTGGGGCAGTCGGACTGACGTATGCTCCCCTGAGTGCTCGCGGCAGCGCCGCTGCTCATTACAAACAGCTGTAATAACGTGCTTTCACTGTTTGTAATATCACTGGAAAAAGTCGCTAGATTTGTCGCTACAAAAAAGTCGCCAAGAGGGTTTGGAAAGTCACCAAAAAGATCCACTTTTGTACCACAGGAGAGCCTCGCTAACCCACTAAACTGGCTTCACAGTAGCTGCACCGCTCCGTCTCCTCTCTCTCTCCACGCTCTGCGCCGATGGGTGCGTTTACTCTCAGCACCAGGTTTGACCGGAGCGGAGCTCCAATGAGCCCCGCCCTCGTGGGCAGTGTTGCCAAGTCCACTTATTATAAGCGACTTTGGGCTACTTTTTCTGTGAAGTCGCTTCTAAATATTGGTCGTCGCGGGTTGCGGTTTTTTTGGGCTTGTTGTGAAAGTGTAGTTGCTTTTTTAGGCTTATTTCCAGCTACATGAGTTGTCCTGCAGATATTTTCGATATGTTATTAAAACGCAGGATAGTTTATCCTCTTGCTTGATCTGTCATCCCCGTTCCCTCCGCCCCTCTCTTTCCTCCGTACACACATTGCCACGGTGATAGAGGAGGTGTCCTCCTCACCTGCACCCTGAGACTGCTGGCTTTCATCACACTCTCCTCCACTTAAGAGAATTAACATTACCGTAAATTCTCAAATAAAAGCTGGTCTCAGAAGCCGGTTGAATTTCTATTTTCTGCAAGTTCATGTGCACAAAATCTTTCAAAGCCCACGATCGCCGTGGTTGTTGAACCTCAGACCCGACGCACGAGCACCAGCCCCAAAAAGAGAAAAAAAGAAAAAGGGAAGCGCACGGTCCGATGTGACCATGTTTCCACCCGAACACAGCAAGATGAGAATCGACTGGCCAAAGGTAAAAGAGAAGGAGCAGTCGGGCCTGACCCCCTGTCTCTAATTAAAACTGGGCCAGTAAGTGAGCCAGGGGTCCTACATGGATAGTTACATTTCCGTTTTCCACAAGGTTGTTTTTTTTGTTTCTTATTTTCTCTTATTTGTGTGGTTTTTATTTTATATTTTTTTTTTTGGCGCCGGGGGGGGGGGGGTTCGCTTGTTTTGGGCTTGTTTTCATAGTTCCAGTTGCTTGTTTGTCTCGCGAGATCTGGCAACACTGCACTTGGGCACACATGCAGCATGAGACAATCTCATCTTGCGGCGTGGCCCGGAGTAGAACTCAAACACACTCCGAGTTGAACTGAGTTGAAAACAGCGCTACTGAGCTTTCATACCGCACAGTGGCCCTCATTTATCACCCTGCTCCTCCCTGGCTTCCTTCTGCTGCTTTTTGAGGGACTTCAGCTCCTGGTGGATCCTGTGGATCTTTACTGCTCTCTGGTTTTTGGTGTACGGCGTCGGGGCAGCTCTCTTCTCCTCTGCATCGAATCTCTCCTGGGCAAGACTAATGATGATAGTCGTCATTGCCTGCAGCCTCTGGTCCACATCTCCTTTCACAGCAGCCTCCAACACCCTATCAACATCCTCGTTGACCTGCTCCCATGTCGTCTTGCAGGCCTGTGGCCACTTGATGCGCACCCTTCCCAGGGGAAGATTTGGGAAAGTTGGTTGGTATGGAGTTTTTCCTCAGTGGAGCTGGCATGTTGGCAGCGGCACAGGCTTGGCTCAGCTGCCGCAGGCTGTAGGCACGACCTGGATCCCAGATAACGTAAGTAGCAGGTATTAATCCCCCCCCCCCGGTTTTTAATGTACCAAAAGTAATATAATATACAAGTTGTTACCTCCGTTTAGTTTTATTTTTTAAAAAAAATTATTATTTTTTTTTAATTATCAACGGTTACAAAACTGGAAAAAAACGGATTAGGCAGAACTACCATTAGTGCCACAGGGAGTCTGACTCGACATGTATGCACTGGCATATTTTTTTCAAGAGGACCTATACGAAGTTATACCAGCAACGTGGATTGTAGATTTTGACAATATTGTCATGGACGATCCCTGAATTTCACTCTTTATTTTTTATTCAATTTCCTTAAATATTGACAGTATTATTATTGTTGAAAATCATGATTTTAAATTTTAAAGAGGACCTATGTAGGATTTTCACCTTGAAGAGATAGTTCTGCACTTTTGAAGTGGGGTTGTATGAGCTACAAATGCCCTTAACTTAAGTGGGGAGCATACGTCAGTCCGACAGCTCATTTCTCCGACTACCCATTCTACAGTGTTAAGGTTAGGTTTAGGGTAAGGTTTTTTTTGTTTGGTTAGAGCTACTTTATTGATCGGACAGTAATGGGAGGTCGGAAATGGGAAAAATAAAGAAATGTATGGTCGGAGAAATGGGTAGTCGGGCAGACGCCATTATATGCAGTAGAGAGGACTCTGGTCTCCCGCACTGAGAACCACCAGTGTAGGGCGCTGCACCGAGACTAGGCAGGCAGTACACTGTTGTCAATGAGGACCAATTAGCCTAATCAGCGTATTTTTGCAGCCTACGAGATGTTCTGTCTCAAAATAATACCCAAGTGCAAGAGTACGATAGAAAGAAAGAAAACAACAACAACAACAAAAAAGCCTTAACTCAGCTCCATGTGTCCCTTGTCTCCAGCTCCAGAGTCATAGTTCTGGTTAAATTAATGACTTGTAACTAGTTCCAGGGAGAATGGAGGCTCTCTGCCTTCCATCTGGCGTATGTCCCAGCTCTCGTCTCCATGGCGACACCGCCACACAAACATAATGCTCAGAACTGCCCAAAGTTCATGATCTCTTGTCAGGGGTGAAAGTAGTTTCAAACTCCGCTGCCGTCTGTTTTCTTTAGCAGACACAACTCACCTACTTCTCCTCCTGGAGCCGATGAACAAACAGAAGAATATATTATAATCACTGTTGTGAGGGTTTCTTTTAAAATGTATTCCCTGAGTACTTTCTGGATTTCTTCTAGCATTACTTGTGGCCAAACCTGCCTGAGCACCTTTAACACTGAATTTGATCTTACACATGATCTTATAGGCTACCATGGTTCCTTTAAATTAAATCATCAATAAATGTGTTTGATTTTGTCAAAACACAGTTTAATTTCTCATCCAGCCATATTTTTAAAATAGCCAATCAATCACAATAAATTATATTAAAACTGAGCAGCTTCAGCCTCTGAACCTTTAAAAAAAATAAATACACAATTTAAAATAGGTTTTGTTTGTGAGTGTAGGGCCAGCAACATGATGATATTTTGAATATAAAGTATGTATGTTTAGTAACACTAAACTCACTTCTCTGCTGCTCTGCTGAAGTTGGTGTCATTTTGGAAACACTGTGACGTTGCTTGCTGACCATGCAAGATGAACCATGCTTGTTATGAACATCACGACAGTCTAGGATCATTTTAAAAAGAGGATCCTGTCACAGGTCATTCATGCTGTTAACCAGAGACCGGACATTGAGTTAGAGTTAGAGGAGGAATATTGCTGAGCAACTCGAGAGCGCATTACCAAAATGAAGCCAACTTCCAGGACGAGGTCCCAGCATCCGAAAAGACTTCAGCAGTCGCATCCGTGACGTCACCCATTGGTTTTGCCCCCTCCCCTCTACTGATACACACAAACCTAGGCTCATGACTCTCAGCAGCAAGGTGACAAACCCGCCCCCGGCCTCATTCCACTAACTTGAGACGTGGAAATGAGCGGTCTAGAAATATAGTAGTTTTTTTTTTTTTTTCCATTTTTTTTTGAATAACAGCAAAACGTGCGCCCTCACAAAGATTCACCCCCTCAGAGGTCGCCCAAGCCCAAGCTAAAACCGAGACCCTGCATTGCGGACAGTTCTGTAAATATGTTTTAATTAAAATTAGTTTTTTTAACAGACAAAGCAGTTTTCAAGACTATATACTGTATTTCTATTGATCTATTTTCTGACTCGGTGCAGGCAGCCTCTCTCTCATGATCTTCCTGGTACTGAGTCCCAGCCTCTGAATCTTTTAGTGGCGACACCGGACACAAACATAACGCGCCCTTTCACCCCTGTCTCTTGTTTATGGCAGATGATAAATAACCTTATCCACCGCTCCATGGATTGATTTCTCACCGGCTTTGTTGGAAACAAATGCACATGGCCGGCATAATGGTCAGCAAAACGGAAGAAGAGAGACCAGACTTGCATAGTTCTCCTTCAACACAACATTCCACAATAGATTTATGCCATTCAGTCACTTTTTTCCATGCTGATTGAGATGCCCAAGAAGTACAGACAGCGGTCCGAGAAGGAGCAGCAGCTCAGCCTCCTTTCAACAGTGTCCAAGCAAGTAAGTCAAAGAAATTCAAATAAATAATTTTCACACATACGTATGACTCCTGATTTTATTGTTTACTGGTTCAGGCATCAGGGGGGTATTCCATCAAGCTGGCTTAGCTCAAAGTCTGGCTTAAATGGCAAAGTCTTAGCCTCGTAAACCAGCCTCCCCCGGAAATGCATTTCATTCATTTCACAAGGGGAGTCTGGCCTCATCCCCGTTGAAACCGTTTCGCCAGAAATCGGCCGTCTACCGAGCCAATCAGCGTCGCCGCTGTGATTGACACAGCACGTTGGCCAATCAGGGCCTGAAAACATAATTGGCCCATTGCCATAATCGCTGTAGATTCAGGAGTAGGTTCTTTACTTTTAATTGTTGGTGTAAGTTCATCAAATATCCATGCAACGACTCAAAAGCCCTTGTAGACAAGTTGTGACCTGCACATTCACTACTATGAGGTAAATGCAGAGAGAATTTTGCTTTCATGCTTTGCATAAATTTACCATTACCTTGGGAATTTGCCAAAATGTTGAACTATCCCATTAAATTGCACCAATAGACCATTGAGGTTGTCTATCTGTCTGTCTGTGTCTCTTTTCTACCCTGTCCTCTCCCTCTGTCTTCTTCACTCTGTGTCCTGTCTGTCTTTCTGTCTGTGTCGGTCTTTTCCACTCTGTCCTCTCTCTTGTTCTCTCTGTCTTCCTCACTCTGTGTCCTGTCTCTCTGTATGTCTGTCTGTCACTGTCTCTCCTTTCCACTCTCCTATGTATTATAACATATATATATATTTTTTATTACAGAACGAAACTACAAGATAGAATAGGATCCCGGCCAGACAGCCCGTACTACCGCCCACCCCCTGTGCACATGACAGTGCTCAAAATCAAGGAACAGCCACGGGTAGTCAACTGGGTCTTCTTGGAGAATGGAAGTGCAACAGCGGGAAAGACAAAGGTCAATAAAACGTTTGTTGTCGCGGATACTCAGACGGCGCTTAAAATGAGGCTGTTTGAGGATTGTCTTCTGAGAATTAAAGAGGGGGAATCTTATGCACTGAAGGGGTACGGACTGAGAGGAGACAGCCCCCCCTACAGGCTGATTGTGACGAGAGAGACAAGGTTTTTCCCATCCACATTCCTTGAAGTCCCACCAGATGTGATCGAACAGGGACAAAGGTTACTGGAGCCTGATTCGAGATGACCTGGAGGCCATCTCAAGACATGAAGGCCTCCTCACTATTTGTGGGGAGGGGGTCCAGGTTAGTTTTTGTTTCTTAAAGATTGATATTGTTGACCTATAAATAGAAGCTATAATAATTTCTTGTCCTTGTTCTTCAGGTCTTGGTGGTTAAGAAGGTGAAGGTGGGAAAAGAGGAGGTGCCCCTGAGAACAATAACCATCCGCCAGGTAAACTATCTTAATCACTTTTTGCCTATCTGTCTGCTCATTTCTTTCTCTTTCTTTTGGTCTGTCTATCTGTCTCTTGCTGGGTCTACCCTCTTCTCTCTGTCTTCCCTACTTTCTGTCCAGTCTGCCTGTCGCCATGTTCTTCTCCTTTCAGTTTTCAATATATTGCCTTCAGCCTTTTATTCTGCATTGCTTCATCATTGCATTGCTTTGGTATTTCTTATTTTTCCAGACCAAGACAGACTGAGTTGTAAACCTGTGGAGGGAGATGGCTGTGAAGGAGTTGGCTGCAGGCCAACAGATAAAAATCACTCACGTCACTAAATCTGACACCTCGTATGGCCTCCGACTGCAGACCACAACTTATACAGATATAGAGGTAGGTCTTGGGTGCATTTTCTTCCTGTTAGGTGAGCTATCTATCTCTGTATGTCCTCTGCTCTCTCTCCCACACTCTCTGTCCTGTCTGTCTATCTTTCTGTCTGTCTCTTGCTCTGTCTGCTGTCTTCTCTTTAGTTTATTTATTTAAAGTGTAAAATCACCATGATGCAACATGGTCTGTGAGAATTGGGAGGGCAATGTCAAATGTTAAATACTGAGTTTATTTAATCTTTTATCTCTATTTTATCTTCAGTAATAGAAGCAGTTTACAATGACGATCAGAAGAAATATCTATCTAATCTATCTATCTACCCAAATCCATCCAGGGTTGCCAACTCTCACGCATCTGGTGTGGACACAGGAAAGGTCCTGTCTCAGAACATCAGGGGCATAAACAATTCTCACTCAGGTTTCTGGCAAAAATTGTGTATGAAGGTGTTTTTTAAGAAGTTTTTTAAAAGGCTCTCTGATTGGTGGAAGTGGATTGTTTGATATGAAGTGGGAGACTGTTCCATAGATAAGGTGTCGATCGGTAGGAGAAAGCTCTATAACCAAATGATTTTTTTATTAACTGGGGGAACAACGCAGAAGATGGGAATTTGGGCCGGTCCGTTGAAAAGTATAAAATCAAGATGAGGACCTATAGGGTGTGCCAGGCATCTGAGTTCAGACAAGCAGAAGGAGCACAGAGCAGCAACAGTGCTTTGTATGCACGTGAATGACGCATGTGCCATCGGCTCTGCAAACTCCGAATGCGTTAAAAAGTGAACGCGATTTCAGGACTGACTTGTATCATCAGGCTGTATCTAGAAGGTGAACATTCTGGACATGTCTGTTTTTCATATCAATAGTTGAAGGCTGGTCCTGGTCCTGGTCCTGGTCCAGGTCTGACCTGGAAAGGAGAACCCCAGTTCCCCACTAACCAATTTGGAGGATACTCCAGCCAAACAATGAAGAACAATTTCTGCTTTTTTTTTTTTTTTTTTTTTAATTTTTTTTTTACCTCTTATCTGAAGCAAATGTTTTTTTTGTTGCGAAGGTGAAATTTTTGATTTGGCCTTTCCCTGATAGATTAGGGACAGAATGATATGGGGCTGAAATGAAAGAGAAGGGTCTAAAGTGACTCCAAGGTTTTTCACCTGTGGACTTTCCGTAATTGTGCAACCATCGACAGTACAACAGAAAGCTGGGGACATCTGCTTATTGCAATATGGGTGGAACACAACTAATTCAACTAACTCTTTGTCTTCCTCACTCTCTGTTCTGTTCTCTGAATCTATCTATCTATCTATCCATCCATCCATCCATCCATCCATCCATCCATCCATCCATCCATCCATCCATCCATCCATCCATCCATCCATCCATCCATCCATCCATCCATCCATCCATCCATCCATCCATCCATCTCTGGTCATCAAAGCCTAATTTTCCTTTAATTTTTAGATTTACTGTAATTGTTCTATGCATTTGACTATTACTCTTCCCGTCGGCCATTTGTTTCTTTAAACTTATTATTACTGTGAATGCTGAAAGCATGTAACTCCTCCTTCATACTTTGTGCTATTTCAATAATTCATTCAAAACGTGCAGCTTCTTCTGGACAAGTGTGCTATATCTTTTCTCTTTTATACTATTTATACTTTTTTAAAAATATTTAACTTTTTCTGTAATTTTTTTCCCATAGGAATACATTGAAAACCTCTTCAAACCTTTAAAATCTTCATACTACTTTAAACCTCTAAAGCTTCCACATGGGATCATCCCTATGTTCCCCGGGTCCTATTGATACACAGGTCAATTTTCCCCACTTTGTAAACAAAACAAGAACCCTTGAGCCGTCAAATTTTTCACTACCTTCAAAAGCACTCATCACCTACCAATCCTGGGAAAGCATGTGAAATTTTACGGATCCTATGCCATTCAAAAGGACCCGGGAAACATGTAATTTTTGACCCATACCTGGAAGTAAAATATGACACGCCATATTTTTGTCTATTTTTGATCAAAAGTTGTGACTTTGTGTGAGAAGTTTTGCCCCATTGGTTAAGTTTAGGCAATGAAGAAGGGAGTTGATCTAAAACAGATGAATTGGTAGACAAACAGATCCTAATGTATTTAATGTCATGGTTTTTTTTTGAAGTTTAGTGACAAAACAGGTTTTAGTGTCCGTTCCCCAGTCGCTGGAGGGAACATTGGACCCTTTTTGGTAAAAACGCTGGACCCATTTTCAAATGCCCCTGTTCCCCTACGGGGAACATAGGACCCGTGGGAACATAGGACCTGGGGACATGTAATTGTGGCCACAGTGCGCGATCAATAGCTCCTATAAATCACTGAATTAATGGCTTAATTGTTTTGATTTTGATTTATATTTGTTTTGATTAATTGCAAACAATAACGCGTTAAGTTTTTTTAATCAGAAAGTTAATCGGCATTTTCTCATTTTGAATATCTGTCTGCTGGACTGAAGGTTTTGTTCATTAAAAATATGTGGTGTTTATTAAAAATACATCCATTCAAATCAGGTTGTTGTTCATTCAAAACAATTAAGCCATTAATTCAGAAGATTTATAGGAGCTATTGATCGGAGCACAGAGGAAGTCCTGCCCAGTTTTCATGCAAAAACTAATGCCACTGCCACCACAGTTTTGTTAAATTTAATCAATGAGACCAAATTAATCTCCTACAAATTCTGTTTAAAACCAGCCGAGAAAATTAAATACATCATCCTCTTATTCTGTTCTAAAACCTGAGAAAATTCCATTCAAAACGTTTTAGCCTGTCTCTGAGATTTTCCTGTACCACGTTAGCATTAAGCTACCGAACTTTGTCCTTAGTTGTGAGTTGTGTTTGTTTTGAAAGCGTTGTTTCAAACTAGATGGGTTTGATTGAACTATCATAAACGTGTTCAAAAGTTGTGATGTTTTGTGCTTGCAGTGACTCTGGAGCTGGAGCTGTGTGTGTATGGAGCCCAGTGCAGGGGCTGCAGCCTGAACTTTCCTTAGCTTCCCCTCTCTCTGCCTCTGTGAAGTCTAACTCTAGATCTATCAAATAAAGCTAAAAACGCCATTGCCTGTCCTGATCAGCTTTGATGATGTTTTGTAAAAACCTGGCACCTTGCTTCTCATTCAACCAAACTTTAGTAACACGCCACTTCTCACATTCTCAGCCTGTCCTAAAGCACTCACAATCTGTTTCATGGAGTTGTCCCTGCTTAACATAGAAGCACCATTCAATGACCGTCGGAAAAAAAAAATCAGATGAAGTTTACAGCTCGTCTCTATATATTAGATATTATTATATTTTTAATAGAGATTAATCTTCAGAGGGTTAACTACAAAAAATGATTAATCGTTTCTCATTAGAAAAACTTAATTTGTTTTTGAAGCCCTAATTTTTAAATAAAAAAATATTTTTTCTAATGAACAAAACGTGTTCATGACATGATGAATTAACAGATATGCAGCAAAGTGAGGGGAAAATGCCGAGGGTAAAATGACAATATGATCACTGTGTATCCATAAACATGACTTAGGACGGTAAATAAGTTAATGAAATGAAAATGCAGTCATCCAACAACTCGTACAAAAGTAGAAAGGCGAGTTTAATTGAAATGCGGATCTTGATAATGACGCACGGGACAAAAATATTTATTTGACCTATTTATATTGTGAGAAATGATGTGATATTTTGGCGGTGATGAGTCCACTAGTGTGTTGTCTGATATGCTTCATAAAAACGGGAGTAATGTCAGTAGTTTCTGTTTAAAACATGCTGTTTCAATCGTCCCTCCTCTGTGTCTCAAACAACCTGCATAGGTGGGGCGTTTGAGACAAATGACAACTTGCGTTTAAAGTTATAAAACATCTGATCATCCCACATATGTGTGAAATTACACTAAGAGACTACACGTGAGTTGTTGATCACATGATAAAAATGTTTGTTTACATAACGTCATCTTTGAAAAAGACGCTAAAATGAAAAGTGTATCAATCGACCCGGCTCTCCCCTACTTTCTCCCACAGACTCCATTTTTCTTTTACTGTAAACTGTAGACAAACTTTTAATCTATTCAGCTATATCTCATCTTATAATGATATCTTCAACAGTTTCAGATATGTGTTTAAATCATTAAGATTTTCAACAAAATCCAACTTTATAATGGTTGTGTATTGGGTCTAACGAGCAGAGCTTAGAGTGCGTGACATCATCACTAGAGTGGGAGAGAGTGACAAACCAGTCTGGATTTTTTCTGGATAAATTGTCCTCACGGCCACAAATTACACTCTAGACACTTGATTTTTTCCAGGGTTGTAGCCACACTTGTCGTGTCTCTGCTGATGTGATCAAAACAGCAGACAGATTTACAGAATTGTCTGCATGAGCCTCTTTGTGCAGCTAGACCTGCTCCACTGGCTCATTGACTCCAATACAAAACTAGGAGCTGATTTTTTGAGAAAAGGAGAAATGACCCTCTTTTCTAAACTGCCACGGTTAGAAAACTATTTGTCGTACGAATATGTAAGTCACACAGCCAGCTCAGGAAGGTCTCCTTGCCGGATTAATCATGTCCACACTCTGATAAGCGGTACGGTTCTCTGTTTATAGGCTGTTTTGCGGAGGCTGCACCAAGCTAAAATCCCACTCTGCTCTGCTCTGCTCTGCTCTGTGCAGTAGCCAGCTGTAGCAGCCAGCTCGTTATCAAGGTCTATAAATAGAACAGGTACAGGTGCTGCCTGCCCGCTCGTTAACACACAGCCTCACACAGAGATATGATAAAACAGACTGACAGGATGTCTATAGGAAATGAATTGACAGGCATGAAAACGGGTCATGGGTGAAAAAGGTGAGAAGGAGCGGACCCTTGTAGGGGGCATGGCCCCCCCGGAAGAAAAATTTGAATATTTGATATTTGAAATTTTGAGAAGAAATTCAAGCAGAACTACAAGACAGTATGAGTTCATAACAAAGTATGGTCACATTATGCTATGTAACGTTATTAGTGCTGTCACCATAGCAACATTTTCGTACTGGTATCGGTACCAAAATGTTTTTTGATCATTTTCCAAATACAAAGAGAACACAAAAAATGTAGTTATTGACTTTACTTTAATAGAAGATCTTAGAACTATTATGCATCAGTAAATAATCAATCACTGCTGCTGCAGGATTAAAATGTATATTTCTATATTTCTCTTTCTAAATGATAACATCAGTCTGTTTATGAATATCAACTTGTTTTCTTTATGTTATTTGAGGTCTGAAAACACTGCATCTTTGTTATTTTGACCAGTTGTAATTTTTAGAACTTGTTACCAGTCGCCTAGTTTATAGCATGAAACACAAACACACACCTATTGTTTCCCATATGTAGACCAATGTGTGGTGCAGCGCCACAGAATCAAGACCAAGACACAAATTGACTCTGCTTTTTTTTTCTTCATCAACGCAATATCGTTACGTTAATTAATCTCCACATAGCGCTCTTTCTCTTTTCACTCACTCACTCACGCACACACACACACACACACACACACACACACACACACACACACACACACACACACACACACACACACACACACACACACACACACATACACACCAATAGGGGTAACAGTGGACCTATCGCTCCATCCTGCCAAGAGGGGTATTTCGTTTACGCTATGTTGAAAAAACAAAAATGGAATATAAAATTCACTTTTGAGGTGTTTTACCATTGGTATTACTGAAAATGTGACTTTTAATCATTTTTAAAGATACTGCCAAGAGGGGACTTAGCGACATTTACCTATCAAAGAGGGGACCTCCACATACTGCAGTGGAGCTGTCTGTACCCATTCATTCACCTAATGACCCATTCATTGACCTAATGAGTCTTTGTTTACAACAATGACTTTCTCAGTTTCTTTTAAAAATGCATAATATAACTTTAGAGTTACCATTACTTATTTCAAAGTCTCTGTAATAGAAGTTTTATATAAAAACATATATATAAATAATAATGGCCACATTTAAGAGTAAATTATTCTTATTGAACTACATGCAATTCAGAAGTAACATGGCTGCATGCACTAATATCAAGTTCTGCAATATAAACAACAACATTTACTTTAAACCAGCTTTAATATAGATTAAGATAGATTAAGATAATTTGCTTGTCTGTCTTTACCCATCCATAAATGTGTTGCCTTTGTCATTCTTAACAGTCCAAGAATGGACCTACTATCATCTCAGTTTTATATAGTTAAAATGCTCTAGACATTTGGTTTCAACCAATTATTAGGAAATAGGAATGCATTTTATTTATTGTTTTGCATTGGAGAAAAAAGGTCCACACTTGGTTTATGTGGAATGACAAAGGTCCACTGTTGGCTGGTATATAATGACACAAGTTCCCACTGAGATAGCACGGAGCGACATACACACCCACGCATGGGTGGATAAGCAGAAATTAGATAAATTGCTAAGTTTTAATTTTTAATCTAATCTAAATTTAACTCAAACATTTGTAACTATTACTATTAATACTATTAATTACTACTAATCCACACAAAACACACTTACAGTAAAGTAGCACTGGTAAAGTTGTGATTGTGTTTTGTTTTTTAAACATGGGGTGTACTGTGAAAACTCATGGGCAATCTATCGTGACACTTAGTTGATTTACATTGTATAAAAAGGTGACACACTTGGTTTATATGGAGTGACAGGGGCCCACTGTTGGTTGGTGCACAATGACACAGGTTCCCACTGAGATAGCACGGAGCGACATACACACTCCCATCATGTATGAATAAGAAAGAAATAAGCAAAAGTGATAGTTCAGGTCCATATGGAATGACAGGGGTCCACTGTTGGTTGGTGCACAATGACACAGGTTCCCACTGAGATAGCACGGAGCGACATACACACTCCATCATGTATGAATAAGAAAGAAATAAGCAGAAGTGATAGTTCTTAAGAGATTTTTTTCATCAAAACTTAACACATACATTTCTAATAAAGTAGCACCAATAATGTTGTAATTATTTTTAAATGTATGGTGGACTACTGCAACACACATCTCTACAGTCTTTATTTTCCTTGACTGCATTGTTGTTATAGGAAAAATACTTGAATTAAAACTAAGGGTTGTAGGTCATTTTAATGTACTTGCATCATGAATCTTCATAAGGATGTATTTTATTTGCTGTTTTACATCACAGTAAAAGGTCCACACTTGGTCCATATGGAATGACAGGGGTCCACTGTTGGCTGGTACATAATGACACAGGTTCCCACTGAGATAGCACGGAGCGACATACACACTCCAGCATGGGTGGATAAGCAGAAATTAGATAAATGTATACGTTTTAAGATACATTTTAATCTAAATTAACAAACATTTGTAATTATTAATACACAACACAAACTCGCAAACACACATAAAGTAGCACTGGTAAAGTTGTCCTTGTAGTTTTTTGTTAACATGGAGTGCACTGTGAAAACTCAATGGCAACCTATCATGATACTTAAGGGAATATTTCAGTTATTGACATTTATGGATCAACAATAAAACATGTATGGGAAAATAAAGGAGGAGTTGAGGGGTCATCAGCTTGTCTGAGATACAAGGGATAATTCTTCTAGAGCAGTGATCATCAACTGGCGGCCCGCGGGCCGAATCCGGCCCGCCGAGCCTTCCAATCCGGCCCGCGACTGAGTTCTTATAGTTGACAAGTATTGTATTTATCGGGCTCTGTGCGCCTCTAAGTCAATGTGCTGGGAAATGGAGACACGCTCAAAGTGTTTGTGTGTGCCTATGAGCCCCTGCGCTGGGATTAGGAAACACCGCATACCCAAAGCACCATGCATGAACTGCTGGACTGCAGGGTTTTCCCTGCCTGTCTGCAGAGGCCAGCTGGGTGATTTTGGCCGCCGCGGCCGCCTCGGTTAAACGCCGTGGTTGGTTGTGCATGCGTTCAGATGTAGAGTCTTTCGCGCACTTAAACCCATTCAGTGTAGATGCGCGCTATGCACGCTCTCAAAACAGAAGCAATTTGGTAGCGACGCGTGTTTGATGCCACTCAGTTGTTGTTTTTTTCGTACGGACCTCCTCCGGTGTTGTGTCCCGGTTCACCCTCGGCCTGTGTCTCTCCTACTGTTTCCCACTGAGCTCTGTCGTGTGTGGAAAAATGTCGCCTCCAAGATGTAAAATGTGCATTATAGAAGAGAAACAAGCATTTCAGGACTACTGACTTGTATCAATCACAACCGATTGTCAGCCTCCTTTCATATGTAGGCTGAAAATCACAGGCCAGGTCAGCAGTGTAAAGCTCCAGCATGGGAGTATCTGAAAGTCAGCTGTCAAGATTTTTCATTTTATATCATACAAAACACCAAAGATATGTAAATGAAAACTATGAGCTTACAGGTAAAATAAAATATTAGCAACTAAATGATTTGGCAAAAAGGTGACTTTAATTTCAATCTTGGCCTATTTGAATGTCGGCCCCCAAGGTGTCTGTTGAGAAAGATTCTGGCCCTTCGACAAATATAGTTGATGACCCCTGTTCTAGAGGATGGATTAACCTGATTACGTAATATGATAAACTACTGCAGCACATTTTTCTACAGTCTATCAAGTTTTCTGATCTACTGCAGTTTCATACTCCTTGACTGCATTGTTGTCATGAGAAAACTACTTTAAATAACTCAACTAAGGATTCAACATGGTGTGATGACCTAGAGCCACAAAGTGTTATTCTGTGGTCACCTAATATCCCATATAGCCTACTGTAGATGACGCTCTATGAGGGCCACATTGTCAGACTTCTACTTTTTAAAAGCGCATGGTTTCAATCAATTTGAATGTACTTGCATCCTAAATCTATATTAATAGGAATGCATTTTACTTATTGTTTTGCCTCGCAGAAGAAAATGTCCACTCTTGGTTTATATGAAATGACAGGGGTCCACCATTGGCTGGTACAAAATGACACAAGTTCCCACTGAGTTAGCATGGAGTGACATACACACTCCATCATGGGTGAATAAAGAAGAAATAAGATAATTGAATGGCAGAAGAAAATGGTCTGATCTAAATACAATCTAATCTGTAGTGTTATTTCTTTTAGCAAAGTGGCAATGTTGACGTTAACTTTTTGAAATGTGGGAATACAATAAGGAAAGCAATACTGTACTATCATCCTAGAGGATTGATAAACTTCACAAAGAATAAGGAGATAAGTCTGCTAGTGGATGGAATAACCCCAAAAAGACCACTTTTGAACTACACTGTCTGTCCAAAAAAAGGTCACCATTTAATAGGTCAGAGCCTCCAATTGGATAATTACTGCATGTATGATTATGTTTCAGCTATGTTTCAACTTATTTAACCCTAACTGATGCAGTCTCATTTCCTCAACAACCATGTCAGAAAACGCATCCTGTGGTAGAGGAGAAGATGTTATTCTGTTTCACAAGGGTCAAATTATTGACGTTCATCAAGCAAATAAAACTATCTAAAGAGATTGCTGAGACTAACATTGCTTTAAGAACTGTCAAACACATAATTTAAAACTGGAAGGATAGTGGGGAACCATCATCTTCAAAGAAGAAATGTGGTCCAATGTGACCACAGATATAAAGTGTGGGACTTTTTTTTGGACGGGCAGTGTATATTGCAACCCAAATTTCTACTCACCAAAGTATTAGCTCTACTTGAGTTCATGAATACCTGTCTTCGTTTTTGTCGTGGGCAAAAATCTGCAAACTAAAGCTTTATTTGTGGGGGGGGTTCTGAATATTACACACTGTATCACACAGTCATACATGTTTATTAGGGGTGTAACGATACACACAAGTCACGGTTCGGTACGTACCTCGGTTTTGAGGTCTCGGTTCGGTTCATTTTCGGTACAGTAAGAGAACCAAATGCAAAACATAATTTTGCTTATTGTTTATTAGGATTTTTTTCTAAACCAAATGTATGTTTTAGTCAAATGTAATTCTTTTACTCACCTACTAATGTTATGTGCATTGTCCCTGATACAAATAAACATAAACTTATTAAACTTAACTGTATGAATAAAATATAAAGCTACTTAAACCATTATACAAAATATGAAAAAAATGTACTGTTGTAAAGTGCTGCCTAATAAGTTCAATACATTATTCTCAAATTAACATAAAATGTGAATTAGAAAAACTTCTCACACAACATTTTTTTTTTTTTAACATGTGAACGGACTGACCATAGGGCAATGTGGGCAAATGCCACAACAGCTGCCTGACGATGCAACCGTTCGGCCGCGAAAAAAAATAAATGAATGAATGAATAACGCGGATCATCACGATGGCACAGTGCGTAGTGTCAACACATACGCCTGCTGTTACTGCATCTGCAGCAGCAGATCCACAGGTGCCGGGAGCTCATGGACACAGCCAGACAGAGAGAGAGAGAGACAGGCGGGCGGACGGACGGAGGGACAGGTAGACAGATAGAGAGGAGAGAGGAGCCACAGCCCTCACCTCCACTCTTCCTACAAGCAGGAAGGCTCTTCAAGTCTGTTTACTCGCTAGCGGTAGCATTAACATTAGTGGTAGCATAAGCGATAGCCACCATCGGGCGGCACGTGTAGCTGCAGGCGGACTGTAAACACACACAACTTCTGTACCGAATCTCAACGCTGTGCCGAACCGAACGCCCCGTACCGAATCGGTTCAATACAAATAAGCCTGTGCATTTTCCTGTGTTCAATACAAATACATGTACCGTTACACCCCTAATGTTTATAGATCAAATTGGTGTGGAAATATAATTGAAGGTTGTCAAAAGGTATTGTTACAAAGGACTGGCGAGTTTACATTAAGTGGAAGGCACACAATAAATCTACAAATAGTAGAATGTCATTCTGATTCAGTAATTGATTTGTTACACATTTTGGTTGCTTCCTAATTATTTTTTTTAATGTTTCAGTACCCAGCTAATATATAAAAGCTATATTCCTTACTATCTATGTATATACCTTGTAGGCACTTGCAAGTGTGTATACACAGTGTTTTATAAAGCTGAATGTTTTTTGTCACATCACATCCACCCTGACACTTTAGAGAGCTTCTGTCCTGATGCCGTGTTTGCTTGTTCTGACCCGGAAACAAAATGTGTTGTTTGGGTCAGAAACATGCTCATTTACAAAGGAAAAAAAGCAAAATCGGTTAGCAGAATCATTAAGCAGGCCCGCACACGATCCCAAGGAAATGATCAAGTGGGAACCAGTTCTGAAGAGGAACCGGTTCTCGATTCCCACCCCTAGACTTCAGTCTATGATGTGGACACAAAAACAGTCCTCTCCATTGAAGTAGTGAAGTCATCAACACTCTTGTATTTCACAGATCCTAACTCTACCTATACTCTCCACTCTAAATGTGGAACTGGCTTCTGAGAAGTGAGTGAATGGGTTTTAAATCTGTGCCAGACGACTTGTGTCAGTCCTTGACTGTCGGCAGTGTGGGGGATGGTTTCTTGTAGCTGACGATGGTCGTTAGCAACTCTGAGGCGCAACCTGGAAAAGACTAACATCCTTCAGCCAAGATCTTATGTTCCAAATCAGACTAAGAGAGACATTGGAATTCCCTAGTCTTAGGTTGGCCATGTAAAGAATGGGTGTCCCAGCAATAATCTACCATGTCAAGTATTTGATGAGTTTTGTAAAGGTGTGTGATGCCTTGTGATAAATGTAATATTTGGATCTACCATTGTGTGCCAGTAGAAATATTGTCTGGGAACAACAACTAAACATGGCAGCAGAAATTAATATTAATCAGATTGCCAGAGATACAGGTAATAAATCAGATGGATGGAATAACCCCAAAATACCCACTGTTGAACTACTGCAAAATTTGTACTCTCCAAACTATAAGCTCTACTGGAGTTCATGTATACCTGTCTGAATGTTTTTGGTCCACAACAAAAATGAAAAACTAAATTTATGGTTTATGGGTTTTTTTTCTGTATATTATAGACTGTATCACATAGTCATACACATCTATAGATGGAATTGGTGTACACATTGAAACCTAGTGTGTTGTGTATAATTGCTTTTATTCTCCTCACTCCTGCAAACGAATTGCCCCATTGGGGACAATAAATAAAGAAAGTTGAAAGTTGAAGTAGTTTAAAGTTCTCAAAAGGTACAGGACTGATACAGAATCAGAAAGTTTACATTAAGTGGGAAGTACACAATAAAAGTTGTATTCAGTTCACACTGGTACAGAAATAGGTCTGACTGCTTTCAGGATGTGTGGATTGTACATTCAACAACCTTATTCATAGCATCTGAAGTGAAATATAAACTAATTCATTGAATTGTGTTCAGAAGATGGCAAAACGTGTTACCTAATTGTTTATTTTTTAAGTGACTCATTTGTTACACATTTTAGTTATTTCCTAATGATTCTTTTTTTTGTTTCAGTACCCAGACACAAGTGTGTACATTCCTTACTATTTATATATATAAATAGTATAACCTTGTGCATGTTGTAGGAAGCAAAGCAACTTCATTGCATTTACACACAGTTTTCTAAGCAGTGTTAAACATATGGGGTTTCGGTCTACAATGTGGACACAAAAAACATTCCTCTACATTGAAATAGTTAAGTCACCAGGACTCATGTATTTCACAGATCCTAACTTTAAGGTAGAGTTGTTGAACAGGGATCTGAGAAGTGAGTGAATGGAGTAAGGGGTTTGAATCTGTGCCAGATGACCTGTGTCAGTCCTTGAGTGTAGGCAGTGTGGGGGATGGTTTGTCGTAGCTGACGATGGTCGTTAGGCATTTTCAGGTTGGGCTCCAGAGTTTCTACCTTCTTTCAGCCAACATCTTATATCCAAATCAGACCGACTGAGACACAAGCATTCCCAGGTCCCAGGTTGTCCATGTGCTACCCATGAACCTATGGCCTTTGGTGACTCAACTTCTCTGGCAACTGTTAAGAGTGGGTGTACCAGCAATATTACATTTTGTGTAAAGAATCGTCAGTTCTTTGATGAGTTTTGTGAAGGTGTGTAATGCCCTGTTATAATATTTTGTGACAGGGCCTTTATATGAGCTACCATTGTCTGCTAGTATGCTGTCTGGAAACAACACCTTAACATGGAATAAGAAATTAGGATTCATCACATTGTCAGAGATACAGGGAATAAGTCAGTGTATGGATGAAATAACCCCCAAAAGATCTACCATTCTCTGCCAGAAAACATTTCTAAGACCTTGGTCATTTCCAGGTTGGGCTTCAGAGTTGCTAATGACCATCATCAGCTACAAGACACCATCCCCCACGCTGCCGCCAAGGACTGACAAAAATCGTCTAGCACAGATTCTCTCACTCCGTTCACTCACTTCTCACAGAAGCCAGCTCTACATTTCTACATTAGAGTTAGGATCATAAAGAGAAGTGCAAATGCAACTTCATTAGAAATGTTTGTATTAAGTCTTAATGAAAGTTTCCCCATTAGAGCTATCAATTTTTCTTATTTTTTCTCATTCATACATACTGGAGGGTGTATGTCGCTCCATGCTTGATTGAAATCACATGCTTTTCTCAGTGAAAAATTAATAGACTGTAGCAATGTGTGTGGCAATAGTTTAATATAGGGACTTTGTGAGATTAATGCATCCTCTGAATGAAGTATCCCTTGTATCTCTTACCCCTTTCACACTGGCCAAAAAACCCGTTTAAACCCGCTAACAATCGCCATTTGGTGGCAGTGTGAAAGGCGCACTGACCCGCGTCGACGCGGGTCAAACGACTCGGCAAGCGACGCGGGTTAAAATCGCCTTTAATCGCCTCGGCTCGGCTCGGCTTGCTGTGGGAAAGCCAGACCCGGGTCAACCCGCTAATTTACGTGACGACGTTGAGTGTTACGTGACGCCACGTCATCGCGCCGGTCTCGTCTCATAGCACGTACCAAAACAAAGCTCTGCTCGCATCCGAGACTGGGATTAAAAGATCAAACAACACTGACCGAAAACAATTGAAACAAAAGAAAAGAAACTACAGTGTGTTTAACTCATAGATATAGAAGGGTTTAACTGACGTGTTGTGCCGCGGACGAGCCATCATATGGCCGTGGCGGACACGCTCTCCTCCGCGGTCCAGGTGCTCTGTAGGCCGGCCAGACGCCTCGTCTGCCTCGGCCGACAGACCTCCGCTGCGGGCGGCTGTGGCATGACCCACGGGCATGACAGTGCTTCTCGCACCGCGGATGAGAGCGGGGCAACAACATGGCTGCTCTGTCTGATTCCCCCGCGGGGGGTCAGACTCGGCTTATTTTGGTCAATGTGAAAGGGGCCAAATGCCGATTGTTAGCGGGTCGACCCGCGTTTAAAAAACCCGCGTCGACCCGCTAATTTCAGTGTGAAAAGGGCTTCTGACTAACTGATGATTCCCCATTCCCTCTGTATTTTCCCACGGATATCAAATTGTCATATATCAGTACCACTTTGATGGCAGTGTTGGGAAGATTACTTTGGAAATATAGTTGGTTACAATTACAAGTTACCCTGTTGAAAATGTAATAGTAGTGTAAGTTAAATATTTCAATTATTTCATCAAAGTAATGTAACTAATTACATTCGATTACATTTTAATTACTCAATCTTAATTTTGAATGAATGCTCTCAACTTTTAACAATTGTCACACTTTCAGTCCTAACGGTTAACCTTTCAGCAGTACTTAAGACAACATCAAGACAATATAATAATAGACTCAACAAGATACCTCTTTTTACTGTGAGAACAACTGTATTATACTTTACAGTAGGCCCATAGACACATAAGGTCAGGGTATAGCTGTAACTCTTCAGATTCGACATTGACAGTTTAGATGTCAACAACATCTCCATGGCTGGCAAACATTCTTTGTATCACACCAGTGTTCCCCAATAGTATGATATTCACAACAACAAGCAATTAGCCTAATAACAGTACAGCAAGAGGCATACAGCTATGCATGGCATCCATACCATTAGTACAGATTTTTAAACCCAACTGCAAAATGCAAAATTTAGATTTAAAATGTTTATTAAAACTGGAGTGTGGATGTCGCTCCGTGCTATCTAATGGCGCATTTCCACTAGCACAGTACAACAATGTGGCCCTCATAGAGCGTCATCTACTGTATATGGGATATTAGGTGACCACAGAATAACACATGGCTCTGGGCCATCACACCATGTTGAATCCATAAATGTCAATAACTGAAATATTCCCTTAAGTATCATGACAGGTTGCCATTGAGTTTTCCCTTTTCCCGAGTTTGTGTTGTGTATTAACAATTACAAATGTTTATATTAAATTTAGATTAAAATGTATCTTAAAACTTATACATTAATCTAATGTCTGCTTATCCACCCATGCTGGAGTGTGTATGTCGCTCCGTGCTATCTCAGTGGGAACCTGTGTCATTATGTACCAGCCAACGGTGGACCCCTGTCATTTCATATAAACCAAGAGTGGACATTTTATTCTGCGAGGCAAAACAATAAGTAAAATGCATTCCTATTAATATAGATTTAGGATGCAAGTACATTCAAATTGATTGAAACCATGCACTTTTAAAAAGTAGAAGTCTGTGGCCCTCATAGAGCGTCATCTTCAGTAGGCTATATGGGATATTAGGTGACCACAGAATAACACTTTGTGGCTCTAGGCCATCACACCATGTTGAATCCTGAGTTTAGTTATTTAAAGTAGTTTTCCCATGACAACAATGCAGTCAAGGAGTATGAAACTGCAGTAGATCAGAAAACTTAATAGACGAATGTAGAAAAGTGTGCTGCAGTAGTTTATCATATTAATTAGTCAGGTTAATCCATCCTCTAGAAGAATTATCCCTTGTATCTCAGACAAGCTGATGACCCCTCAGCTCCTCCTTTATTTTCCCATACATGTTTTATTGTTGATCCATAAATATCAATAACTGAAATATTCCCTTAAGTATCATGTCAGGTTGCTGTTGAGTTTTCCCTCCATGTTTAAAAAAAAACTATAATGACAACTTTACCAGTGCTACTTTATGTGTGTTTGCGAGCTTGTGTTGTGTATTAATAATTACAAATGTTTGTATTAAATGTAGATTAAAATGTATCTTAAAACTTATACATTAATCTAATGTCTGCTTATCCACCCACCCTTTCTTTCTTATTCATACATGATGGAGTGTGTATGTCGCTCCGTGCTATCTCAGTGGGAACCTGTGTCATTATGTACCAGCCAACAGTGGACCCCTGTCATTCCATATGGACCAAGTGTGGACCTTTTACTGTAATGTAAAACAGTAAATAAAATACATCCTTATGAATACAGATTCATGATGCAAGTACATTAAAATGACCTAAAACCCTTAGCTTTAATTCAAGTATTTTTCCTATAACAACAATGCAGTCAAGGAAAATAAAGACTGTAGAGATGTGTGTGTGTGTGTTGCAGTAGTACACCGTACATTTAAAAATGATTACAACATTATTGGTGCTACTTTATTAGAAATGTTTGTGTTAAGTTTTGATGAAAAAAATCTCTTAAGAACTGTGTTGTCCTCACTCCAGTGTAGCAACTGGAGCTATACAACCAGGTAAACTCGTGTTTTGCAAGAAATGATGAGGAGTCGTAGTAAGCTTTTTTGTCCTCTTTTACTGTGGCTCTTTACCATCTCACACAGGCAGAGTGAAAACTGTAATAAACAACATAGAAAACTGTTACATTCACGACGTGAGCTTATTCACAAGTCTAGCCCAATGTACATACACATTTGAATTATTGTTCTTAATTACAACATAATATTATCTTTGTAAATATGTATTTCAACATTAACCCACTATATTTATTATTATTTGTTCATTATCTACCGCGAAATTACTTACAACATTGCCTCCATGGCGTTCACAACACAAGAGATGTGGATATCAAGCAGATTAGCCTGCTTCCATGCAGTGGTTAGCTGTTAGCAGAAGTGATTAGCTGTTAGCACAGGAAGTTAGCTGGTAACAGAGGAAATGTTCAACAAACCGTATCAAAATAAAAGCTCACTCTTCAAAATAAAAGTCTCAGTGTCTTAAAGGACAAAACAAGAACTATCACTTCTGCTTATTTCTTTCTTATTCATACATGATGGAATGTGTATGTCACTCCATGCTAACTAAGTGGGAACTTGTGTCATTATGCACCAACCAACAGTGGGCCCCTGTCATTCCATATGGACCAAGTGTGGACCTTTTTCTGTAATGTAAAACAGCAAATAAAATACATCCTTATGAATACAAATTTATGATGCGAGTACATTAAGATTACCATAAACCCTAAAACCCTCTATTAAAAGAATTGCAGACAGTAGAGATGTGTGTTGCAGTAGTACACCCTACATTTAAAAAATAATTACAACATTATTGGTGCTATTTTATTAGAAATGTTTGTGTTAAGTTTTGATGAAAAAAATCTCTTAAGAACTATCACTTTTATTTTTCTATAAAATTTTTATTTATTTATTTTCTATTTCTTTCTTATTCATACATGATGGAGTGTGTATGTCACTCCATGCTAACTAAGTGGGAACTTGTGTCATTGTACACCAACCAACAGTGGGCCCCTGTCACTCCATATAAACCAAGTGTGGACCTTTTTCTGCAATGTAAATCAACTAATAATTCCTATTAATACAGATTGAGAACACATTGTAAAATTGAAACCCTGTGCTCAAAAAAACTGAACAAGCAACAATAGCAAGGTCAACTATTGTTAATGTTTGATCAGAATTCAACAGAAATGATCTAAATGACTATCTTAATTCTAACATAGTTATGGATGTTAAATTGTTTCACTATTTTAAAATTTCTATTATACCTAATACAGTAGTGAGTTTAAACTTCAGACATCCATGAAAACAGAACCGTTATATTTTGTTACAAAGAATAATAAATAATGTTTCAAGGTAGTGGTTTGTGCACTAAGGAGCCTGTTTGATAGCCTCTCTACAGTCTGAAAGGCTGCTGGGTCTGCAAGTCGTTCACACCTTGGTGGAGTGTAAGAAACGACGTGTGTGAATGAGTCATTAAAAACCCTGCTCCAGCCTGCCGGGGCACTGCTGAATATGGTATTTTACACACACACACACTCAGGTCCCCTCTTGGCAAAAGTTGAAAAAATTAACCAGAAGGGTTTTCACATGATTTTGACTTGATTTAAAGCATGTCTAACAGGGGACCTAAAAAATGTCCCCTGTTTGCTGCATGGTCCCCTGTTCGTGAATGTGTAACGACGCCGAAGTCCCCTCATAGATAGTAACAACAGTGCACACACACACACACACACACACACACACACACACACACACAGAGAGAATGGCGCATGCTGCTAGTGGTGCTAAAAACCAAACTTATCAACCAGCAGTGTTTGCATCAACGAGTCTGTGACGGCCCGTCTCTCTCTAGTGCGCTGGTGCACACACACAAACACAAGCTGCAGGCACGTGGACAGGTGGCGCTGTAACGGCTCAAATTAGGAAACAATGTGGCGACTTGACGCAGCGGCGTCAACGCTGCCGCTGCTGTGGACTGAACAGTAGCTACAACTCACAACCCAATCAGCTGCTCTCGCACTTCTGGGTGTTGTCATCTTCTACTTTTTTTCCTCCTCTCAATTCAAGGCTCTCGTAATCTATACCTCCCCATCACTTGCCACTTAACACCCCCCCCACACAGACGCTCAGATACAGTCACACATATACACATACACAAACCTACAAACACAACACAGTAAAATGTAAGCAGTTAAAGTCTCCATGGCAACTTCTGAGGGCAGGCTGCCAGGTGTAATCCATCAGACCATTAGGGAGAGGAGAGATTTGATTTTTCCCTCCCTTCCTTCCTTTTATCCTTGTCTCTCCTCCTCCTCTTCTACCTCTGTCCTCCTGCTTCTTCTCCTCCTCTTCCTCTTCTCCCTCCCCATTCTCTCATACTACAAGTCATACGTTTCACCTTCCTTCCTTCCTTCCAGCTTAACATTTATCCTTCCTTCCGTCCTTTCTTGCTTCCTTCCCCTTTCTCCTTCGTTCCTTTCTTCCTTTTGTCCTTCCTTCCTCTTTGTCCTTCCTTCCTCCCAGCTTACCTTTTATGCTTCCTTTCTTCCTTCCTTTCCCTTTTTCCTCCCTTCCTTCTCTTTCCTTCCTAACTTCCTTCCAGGTTACCTTTTTTCTTCCCTTCCTTCCTCTCTTCCTTCTTTCCACAATCTTTTTTCCCTCCCTTCCTTCCTTCCCCTTTCTCCTTCCTCCCTTCCCTCCTTGACCCAGGTGGACAACAGGAGGGTTAATCTTTCCACCCTGTGTTACACTTCTTGGATTAAGAAGATGCAGTTTCTTTTTGTGGTCTTTATTCTGTAACGTTAAACAGACAGACGGCACATCAGTTACACCACAATAACATCAACGGCCACAACCGCTACATTCTTACGCTACATTATATCGCACTCGCCCCGTACACACGCACAGACACCCCGGACGCAGACTGTCTGACACACAGACACGGACACGGATACGGACACTGACACTCACACAGACAAGAACCTTATTTCTTTTACTAGTCTCAGAAATGGACATTGACACTTCATACACGGGCACACAGACAGACGGACTCTCACATTCGCTCAGTAGCGACATAGCAACGGTTGCTATGTAAACTTTTCATCAGCTGTTCAAGAGCCGCTACTTTCCCCATTACGATAACTCGCTGCTTTCCCCATTACGATCACTCATTCATACACAGCCTACTCGGATACACACACAACTCATTCTCATACAAACATCCCGCATCTCCCACTTAAATATGTAATTAAATCTCCCCTTTGTCTCACCTGTAACGTTAAACAGACAGACGGCACATCAGTTACACCACAATAACATCAACGGCCACAACCGCTACATTCTTACGTTCGTACGTAAACCGCTGATGTCCATTCATTCCACACACGCGCACACACACACTCACACTAGCACAGGCAGGGGGAAACTGGGAGATGTGCCTTGTTATTGTGTTTACGATAGGCTAATTTATATGTGGTCATCTTCATAATGCCACACCTGCACCTTTTCCCCCTCTCTCTTTTTCATCTTTCTTTCTTCTACCCCATTTCTGTCTTTTTACTTCTTTATTTCGTTCTACCGCTCTCTGGATATCTCTCTATCCATGTATCCACCCCAATGTCTTTCTTTCTTTCTTACTATCCCTCTCTTTATTATTTTTTCTTCTGTCTGTCTTTCTTTCTCTATCTACCCTTCTCTCTGTCCTATTCTTTCTTTCTTTATTTGTATTTTGCATAGCATCTCCATTCATCTACCTCTTTCTATCATCCCCCTCTCTCTTTTTCTTCCTTGTTTCTTTCTACTCCTTTTCTCTTTCTTTTTTTCTACCCCACTTATCTCTTTCCCTCTCTAGAATTATCATGTAAAGTACAGTAATACATCATAAAAACAAATGTCAATAGGGTTTTCATTCTTTTTTAACTACACTCTTTATCTTTGTGATTCCATCATTAGAGATGGTACAGATGTTTTAGAGTAAAAGAGAAACAGGCTGCATCTTATGCTCCTATGATTAATTAATGAGTCAAGAACAAAATCAAGGTATCTGTTTTCTGGAGTATATTTCCATGGGCATTCATTTTGAACTGATTTAAAACCTCAAAACCCCATAGAAACCAATGGTGCACCACGTCAGCTCTGTGTCTTGATGTCCCTCATCTGGCTCTTCCTCATCTGAACTTTTACACTCTCCTGCAGGGCTGTCATCTTACCTTGGGCTCTTATCCTTTGATAAATCAATTTCTGAATCCCCCTCCCTGTCACACACAAGATATCCTTGGAAAGGGCCAGTTATCCTCTGTAGTGAACTGCAGGATTAAGGTGACATGTATAGTATAAGAGAAATGGGCTAGATCATGATGTGCACTACAGTGTACAAAAATGCATTGCCAGGTCTCAAGAGGTTTTTTAAGTGGATTTTCTTCCATAAAAGATAATATATTATAAATGATTTGTAATACAATACTGTAATGTTCTCCTTAAGATTCCCTTCTTTGTAAATTACTAATTCAACAATAGCCTTAAACAATGACAACACAAGAAGAGAATTATATTTTTTTTTTACTATGAATCATGAACATACAATCTAATTATACAAATACAAAATCTTACTAATCAAAATCTAATCTACATCTACCAAATCTAATCAATTATAAAAGTCTAATCTATTATCAAAATCCAAACTAATCTATTATCAAAACACAATCTATAACAAAATCTAATCTATTGTCAAAATCTAATCCACCAAAAATAAAATGAAAAATCTATTATTAAAATATAATCAACATTTTATGCTTTCTTGATTGTTGCTACACGTTTATCTGTTGTGGTGACCACAATGGTAACCTCGTCCTTTTCGAGGCTCTGCATTCGGGATGAAGAGGTTGCCCCCATCCTTCAAAATGGCTTCCTGGAGCCCATCGTGGCTGGCAGTGACGGTGATGATTGTGACTGTCCTCTCAGCATCTGCCTTAGGTGTGTGTGGAAATACAAAAAAGATAGCACAGAAAGATTTACGTTTAACGTTTATGTAGTGTGTGTGCGTGTGTTTTGTACCTCCACAGTGGTAAAACCTGTAGAGTTCAGTTGCAAGCCGTACGGGGTGTCCTTTGGCTTGAGGTGGGTCACCTGGAGGTGTGTGCCAAAGACACACACTTCTAGAACCGCTTCACGCCAGAAACAAACCGTTACTCGTTTGCCATCCTGTGGGAACAAGAGTAATATGATGACACACACACACACACACACACAGCACCATAATGTGACTATTTATCATTATTTTTCACATACCTTTTCAAGAGCAATTTTTTTAGCGGGTAGTCATCCCGCCCCCCCTTTCCAATCCTCTGCACCGGGGACACTTGAACAAGATAATACATTACGTTATTATCAGCTCATTTTACATTTCATGAAAAATCTTCATAATAAATTCATAATATACCTCCACCACCTTGCCCGTCACTGTCACCAGTGGAATGGACGTCTGGATTTCTCCACTGTCCACTACTGTGGGCATGGGCTCGATAAGTCTTGACTGCTTCCAGCTTCAGGGCCTCGTCGACATGCACAGCCGAGGACCGAAAGAATCGGGCTGTTCTTGGAATATGTATGCTGTATGGAGGGGAGTCTCCTCTGAGGCAGTATCCCTGCAGCAGGTAGCTCCTCCCTTCCTCCACAGAATTGTTGAACTGCTCCAGAAGTGGGACTTTTGTCGCAGTTTTTCCATCTGAAATGGCAGCCATGGTGTTGACTAGAGCCCGCGGGTAGCCCGAGCCCGAGCGGGTAACGGGCCGGGTCGGGTCTTTTTTTTTTTTTTTTACCCTGAATGTTTGTGACCTAGTAGGTGTTTTCAGTAAGGTATTCAGGTAAGGGAATCTATTTAAACACCTGAAAGTCCCTGGATGGAATAACAAGGTAAGTAAACAAACAATATTGGATGACATTTAATAACCCTGCATAATAATGTACTGTTTTTTCTTTTCCCTGGATTAATTGTGTCCGACTAGGTCCTTTCATTCAATCCTCCAGGGAAAATGGAGGAAAGGCTCTGGATAATCTGACCCTCCCGTCTAACGCGCTGATTTTTAGACCAGAGTGGGTTGTGTTCCACTCCGGTGTATTTGAGACTGTGGAGTCCATGCAGCTGAAAATGCGCATACAGGGTATTGTGGGCTTGGCCCCTTTTGATGTTATTCACATGCTCCATGATGCGCGTTTTCAATACTCTGCCTGTCTCCCCGACATAAACAAGCTTACACTGTTGGCATTGAATAATATAGACAACGTTTTGACTCTGCCATGTAATTGTTTCCCTAATAGGGTGACCTCTTCCTGATGCGCCGTTAAAAACAAAAGGGGTGCGATTGAGCAGCCAGGGGTCGTCCCCTGACCTCTTTCTATCGAGAGCCGTGTGTACCAGGCTGTCTTTTAAGTTTGGATTCTTGCGGTAAGCCATGATGAGTTTGTATTGTTGTAACGGCTCAATATGTTGCTGCAACTGTTGAAAATTAAGTCTAAATTGTCTTTGTAGTGGACCAAGGGGACGCGAGAAAGTTTGGACCAGCGGCACCATTAAAGATAACTGGGGGTCAGTGTTGACATAAGAGGTGACATTTTGAAAAATGGCATTTACTTCACTCTTAATTGTCCTGAGGAATCTAACCGAATACCCTCTGTGTTTCAGCGCTGCAAAGAGGACGCCGGTGGCCTCTTCCACATCATCTGGGTAAGTACAGATGCGGTGGAAGCGAATCAGCTGGGACTTGATGAGCCCGCGAAAGGTATGTGCCGGATGGTAACTACTCTTGTATAAGAGCGCATGGCGGTCGTAGCTAACCTCTTTACAGCGCTGTGAGGGACCGGGACAAAAAAGACCTGTGTGTCTAGAAATTCAACCTTTTCGAGTTGTAGATTACATTTAAGTTTGATCTTAGGATGATGGTGGTTGAGCGTGGCCAGAAATGCCTGGAAGTCGCTTTGAGAGCCCGACCAAATGCCGAAGATATCGTCGAGATAGCGGAGGTAAAGTAACGGTAATGCGCTGCATTTTTTGAACGCCTCCTCCTCCCACTCGGCCATATAAATGTCTGCATAGGCTGGGGAATATTTCCTACCCATCGCGCAGCCACAAATCTGCAGATATGCTTTATCATTGAATTGAAAGTCATTTCGAGTCAATGTAATTTTTAATAATTCTAGGATTTCTGCATCTGGCCTATGCTCGTCTGGGTACTTCCTAAAGGTTTTAAGAACCGCTAGGAGGCCACGCTCGGTCTCTATGTTGGTATACAGGGAATCCACGTCGATCGAAAAGAGAAAGGACTGCACAGGGACTTTGAGAGTGCGTAGTTTGTGCACAAAATCATATGTGTCCTTGACATAACTAGGGTGTTTGTGCGCCAAGGGATTTAAGTAATAATCTATGTATTCTGCTATGCGGTAGGTTTCTGAGCCGCAGTCGCTAATGATGGGTCTGCCCGCAGGAACCGAGTGGGGCACGGTCCAGGACTCTGGGGGTTTATGGATTTTCGGCAGAAGGTAGAAGAGGCGCGGACGCGGACAATCTGGACCATAGAGGTAAGTAAGTTGTTTGAAATTAATAAATTTTTGCCGATAGAGTTTATCAATTATAGGTTTAATTAATTCTTGTGTTTCAGACTGCATCAAATCTGGGAGAGGTTGATAGTAGCTGGTGTTTTCCAACTGCCTATGGGCCTCTAACAGATAATTGGCCCTATCTTGTAAGACAATTTGTCCTCCTTTGTCGGCCGGTTTAATGATGACATTGTCAAGGGTTTTAAGAGCCCTAAGAGCCTGTCTTTGGCCCCCAGTGATGTTATTACGAAATCTGTTGTTGTGAGCAACAGTATCTACTGAGGGGGCCTTGAAGGAGGAAAAATTGCTCACATCACGACTGATTAAGTCTTGAATAAAGGGAGAAACTTGGTTAAGTTCAGGTTCCCAGGTAGATGGCATCTGAAAAGGTAAGTGTAAATAATTAGAGTCATAAGCAAAATGGTCCAGGATTTTCAATTTTCTATGATAATCGTAAAGGTCGCGTCTGAGCTGAATTTTATCTATTTGAGTAGGAGTGGGGATAAAATTGAGTCCCCTCTCCAGAAGCTCCCTCTCCGCCAGGGTGAGTTGAAACGATGTGCAGAGAACCATCACGTTAGAATGAGGTGGTGTACTAATCATTTCTTTTCTTACATGTTTAACTGGTCTAACCAGTGGTCAAGGATGCGTTTGGCCGTGGTCGGCATCCAGTGGACCGGATCCTTGGCCCCCACCTTAAAGGTAAGTGGATTAAGTTCAGTAAGAAAATTGAATTTACTTGTAATGGTTTTGTTGAGGAGCTCAATAAGATTGATTTGATCAGGCTCCAATCTAGTGGAAAAGTTAATGACAGGAACTCTAATAATGGCGTTGGGAAAAATGCGTTTAGCGATGGTGAGAGTCTCGGGCTCGGGCCGGGTACGGGCTTAATTTCCAGGCCCGTGCAGCCCTCTAGTGTTGACCTTTGAGGCTGCTGGTCTCACCTCCCCATTTTCAAATACCCACTGTAAGACTGCTGGTCTCTGGCGTGTTGCCAGCACAATTATTTTTATTGGGTCCAGCCTTTCATATGGCCCCTGCTGGATTTGGTCTTTAGAAGATCTTGTAAAGCCATTCTGAATAGGAAAATAAGCAAAGAAAAAGTCAAGAGATTATTAGGATATCCTGTGAAGTGACTGACAGCTAGGCTTACACACACACACGCACACACACGCACTCTCTCTCTCTCCGGAACAGTCGAGGTTACTCGACAGTCCCACAGCTGAAGTTAACTTGGACAGAGAGAGAACTTCTTATGCTCAAATATTCATGAATTTATTTATTTAATTGAATTTTGTCAACAATTCCTACCACTGAGCCGATATAATGACTTGAGGTAACTTTGTCGATTAACGTTAGACTTCAGTAGGCCTAGAGGTCGAGCAGGGCAAGCTGTAGGCCACCGCAGTGATGAGAAGGGTTAAACAATTTAAATGAGCAATATAAAATAATAGCTTTGTTGTATTTTGTCAAAATTACACACGCTTAAAGGATAACTTTAGTTTTTTACAACCTGGACCTTATTTCTAGCATCAAATACGATCATTTACTCACCCTGACAACTTTGGTGTCATTTGGAGTCGTTTTGACGAAATTAGCCCCAATCGAGCGGCGCGTATATCCGTATAATGCGAGAACACGGGGCACCCAATGCAGCCTCTAAATAACACATTATCCGCCGCAAAACTCGTTCATTTCTCCAATATTGTGTGATGATACACTAGTGTTATTCCCCTCCGAGCCCGTGGTGGCATGTTATCAACATCCTGCTCCTCTAGGTTGACCTACTAACCTCTGATCTGGATGATGTCATCTCCGACCTGTGCCCGGCTCATTCTGATAATAATCATTCCGCTTCGGCATTTGGGTCCTTTTTAGCTCAACTAGCCAGAGCTGAATCTGTGTGTCCACCATCTTCATTTTCTCTGTACAACAACAAAAGCACATGAACACAACACACTGGTAAACAGATCACAAGTGGAAAATACCATCTGTACCGTAGCACATCAATTACTTTTCAAAAAAAGATTAAAAAAAACAAAACAACTGTTCCAATCTTCTCAATATTTATTAATTATTAACAGCTCCTCAACAGACATTTATTATTATTATTATTATTATTATTATTATTATTATTATTAAATTTGTACTGCACTGTGTTGACCAGTGGGCATGTTGACCGGGTAATAAACCACAGCTCTGCTTCATGATATTGACAGATGATTTGTGTTTCAGATCCAGTGCACGTCATGCCACAGGTGGTACCACTGGGGGTGTGTGGGGAAGCCTCCCACAGATGGTGACTTTGTGCCCTGTGTGTGTGTGTGTGCAGTAGCGGTCCCTGATATGAAATATGAGTATATGATATACTTTAAGTATACTACTTAAAGATGTTCCCATCAGCCTCATCTTTAATTTGTATTTAATACTAATTAGCATGTTCTACTAGTTGAAAATAATACATGAAAAAACCTAAATTAAAACAATCAATTTTATTAATTTAGAACAGCATCAATTACAAACAATAATCATCAGTTGTTTTTTTATCAGAAGAAAACAAAGAAACTGAATTTAAATGCATCAGGTGAAAATAACATAGGGAGCCAGTGCATGCACCTGTTCAACAGAGTTATCATGTCTGACAGTGATTTTAAAATCAGATGAGTAGGAAAGAAACAAAAAACACATTTTATGATCATTTTGATTCAGAGGTTATTGTTGGCATTAAGTCCAGTCAGACTAGTGATTATATACCCAAACATCCCACTACAACCAGCCCTGATGGAGGCCGTGATTATCTCATTGATTTACAGCCAATCAGATTAATAGGTGCATGGATACTTAGCGACTGATCTGATTTTCATGGCGATAGTCTTCATAGAGTAGTTATAGCCTTTCCATGCGTACCATACAATTTGGACATTTCCATATGCGACACCAACAGGTTGTTAGATCCCCGGTAATAAGCCTCTGTAAAAAAGCTTTTACTGGACCAGCTCTCCGTTATAAGGGTAAGTTCTAAAGTTCTAATGGTAAGGAACCAGAGTAGAATTTCTCTAGAATGTTTAAGCTGGTGATGGGGGAACTCGCCTAGCTTCTAACTGCCTTCTTCCCGACGTCTGTCCCACTTCCCCAAGTCACTAGTTCTGGAAGAGCAGCCTCGCTCCCAGAAATAGCAGACTCAGCACGCCTGTTAACGGCAGCTTCCCCTTTTGATCAGTGCACTTGTTATTGGCTAGGTTTGATTTAAAGGTTTGGACTAAATAACCTTAGGGACCTGTTGTTCTCCTTTAAGTGGACACAACTAGATTAACCTGTTAGAGTCTGTAAGATGTGGTGTACACTATATGGCTTAATTTTTACTGTCACGAGCAGCTTCCCCAGTGAGAATCAATTTAGAGCCACAGACAATAAGATGAGGACACAATTCTTCTGTCTTTTAGCTTGTATATTTATTTGCAGGTTTTTAGCAATGATAAAGCATTTACAGAAGCATCAGAGTATAACAATCAAAATGACATATTCAAATTCAGTCTGTTCCTAATCTGTAGCCCTACCTCTGATGAATAATTGCCAGATTTTACAGTTTTCAGTTGCTTTAAGGTCACAGGTTTCGCCCGGGATTGGAAAGGTCTGGACCCCTTCTGCTGGGGCAAGGGCTTGAAGCCCCCCAAGGAGCAGCCCAGCAGAGAGTGTGGAGAGCACCCGATGCTAATTTTCTTATGTGTAATCTTCTTCTTTGGTTGGTTGGTCGGCAAGTTTCTTCTGGTCTTTGTTTCTTCTTGCGTCTCTTCTTGACACACACACGAACCTTCGGGGTCTCAGCAGGAGGAGGGACGGCTGCAGCTCACTCTGGCACCCAGTCCTGACCAAACTCCCCACCTGCTTGAGAACCACCTTCTTATGCGGCTGTCTTCTGCATCATAGGGTTATTTCTCCATCACTCTGCCCCGGCACCTGCCCTTATTTGGTCTATCCTCTTTCCCTGCTGCACTTTGCCCTACTCAATTTACTTTTAGCTTTGACTTTTTACTCTATTTAGTTACAGCAATTATTCCACCAGACCAGTTTACACAACAGGTTATGCATTCTCTTAGTCACTCATGACAACACATCACATCAACATCCTGTGGAAAGTACCAAAGTTCACAGCTGATTCCGAGAGGTCAGCTCTGAGACCCTCAACTTTGCAGGACACCCCCTCCTTGAGGTCTCGAGCTGCCCTCCGCACTCACCTGCTACTCCCTCCCCACTCTTATCCTTAGCTGCTAACAGGGTATAATTTTGCTGGATGTAATTCAGCTGGCGACCACTAGATGGCACCGTAATGGAATACCCACAGTCATTTCCCCTTAACTGAACCACCCCCTAGTAACCGTTAACTCTTTCCTCCCAATTTTAGCTGGCAAAGTTACTCTGATGCCATCAGCAACATTTAAGCGTGGCTTTAAGCAATGACACACATTTTTCTCTTTTTTTTTCTTCCTTAGAATCAAAATGCAATGAATCACATTACTACCATCTGGTACACTTTAATGATTACTTCTAATAACACACATCGTCTAATAAAAAGCACTCCTACTCTCTGGCTACACATTTATGGATTACTTTTAGCAAAACACATCATCATGCAAAAAGCACTCTTATTCTATGGCTGCATATTTATGGATTACTTTTAGCAAAACACAAGCAAAAACAACTTGTCTATAATTCAGCTTTCTAACATTTAGGCTTAGCAGAGTCACATTATCAATTGCATGGTACATGTAGACTATCTCACGCAGTCGGGCTGTGCGCCTTCATCGATTCTGGAGACAAATCCAGATACTTCGTCTCCTCCAGGTTGTTGCTTCTCTGCGACCGGCGATGCCAATCCACCCCCCCCTCTGGCCGGGGTCGTCCGCTGCGTCCTCTCTTCTCGGGGTCTTTCGGCCGTCCCCACGAACGTCGTTCACGCGGCTCAGCCTTTAATGGTGACCGTCTCCGGACTTCAACGGTCGGGGCCGACTTCATCTGATGGGTTCGGTCCATTAACCTTCGGGGGCTGGGGTCCCGTCCGTCGGGTCCCCCTCCTGGATTTCACCGCTGCAGATGATGCTCCGCTCTCTGCTCCTTCACCTCGGCCTGGTTCTCGTCCCGCAGCCACGCTCCTTTGTATCCAGATACATTCCCCATTCGGTAGGAAAGCAGCTAACACGCGCTCCGCTGCGCGTTCCCTGGATCCCCGCCACTCGATGTGTCCTGGCCGGTAAAGCCGGGCTCCCTCAGGTCCAATGGGAATACTGTCCTCCCCCTCGCTGATGAACCTGTGACTCATGCCATGCGCTCTCCTTGACCAACCGCCGAGTCGCACCCGAGGGACATCTCTTTGGTCCAGGCACCAGACACAAGCAGGCGGAATCCCCGCGGCATTCTTCCGGTAGCAGGCAACACACCAGAACCTCGTGGATGGCACGGCCACGCCGAACAGATATCTTTTCGCCGCCAACGTCTCGTCGCAGGCAACACACTTCCGACTGACCTGCAAACAGTTAGAGAGGAAACATAGAGTGACATGTTAAAACTGCTGCCAAGCTTCCGTGCGTTTCGACCCCCTGAAGCACACACACACACACACACACACACACAATATTGTGACACATAATGCTCAGCCTCTCTGCATCATGTTGCTGCGGCTTCATCAGCGGGTTTTTTTCCCCCCCTCTTTTCCTCTCCCTCTGACGCTGTTGTTTTCATCTCAATTTTCTCAGGGAATGGGGTAAAATTTCTTTTCGCTGATCACATTTTCGGTTTCCTCTCGTAGCGGATTATTTTCTTACTCCCAGAATTTTCTTCTCCTGCGGAACCTTCTTTCTTGCCAATTTTCTTTTTCACCGGGGCTTGCTTCTTCCTGTGCAGGCTGATCCTCTCCCCTCTTTCCTCGTCTTACACTTTATTCTCCTCCTCTCTTTTCTCCACTGCACACAGCCACGGTGACCTGATCGGCGACCCTGTTGGAAGACTCCTCATGCTTCCCTTTTCTTTTTCGCTCGGGAAAAAGACAGCATACATCATGAACCATGCAGCAATCGTTACTGAGGACCTGGATCCAGTCCAGTGCCAACCCACCACCAGCCCCCATCCGAGCCCCCACAGTACGACCGCAGCCAAACGAGGAAGCCACCGCTGTCTCCCTCGCTTCTGTAGGCGCAGAGTTAGGCTAAACAGGTACATCAGCAAAGCCAGTACGAGCAGGCCTTCATATACTGCACTCCAGATAGAGCGTCAATAAACACTGAAATGACTTTGAGAATCATCCAAAAAATCACTGCCACCCCTTTGATAACCCCAACTTTAGTCCAATCAACATTCACCCTTCCCAGGATGTATGTCATGAACCAGGCTAAAGTCATCCACATTTTGCCTTTGTAGACATTTTCCATTCCTGAGATCAGAACTCCCACTGCCAGTGTCAAGAATCTTAACGGCTGGGTGAGAGACCATCTCCCAGTGCAACAGTAGATAAACCAGATAGCTTCCAACATCCAGAAGTCTACCATGGTTAACCTAACTGCTGTATTCTGGTCAGTTACTTTAGGCCATGGCAGGATTACAGTAAGATTCTCACATTCAGTAGTGCTCACCTGGCTCCCATTTGCGGCTGCCATGTCTCTCTCTCTTACGGATGGTGGGACTGCTGGACTTCTCTCGTCTTCACACAGATCAGGTATTCGCTGGTTCTTCCTCCTGCTGCCTCTTCAGATGTCATGGGTCAAATGCCGTGTGTGTGCAGTGTCTCTTTGTCATAATATCTCTCTCTTCGCCCTCCCCCCGGCTGAGCCAGTAGAGGACGCCCCCCTTTCTCTTTCCTCATTACCCTCTTGCCCCAACAGGCCATTATTGCGGCTTTCACGCCTCCGCGAATTAGCCCATATCCCATTGCACCTGCTTCAATGATTCCGCACCCTGTCAGCACATACGGCCACACAGAGTTCAGTAGTTCATACACTTTGTTCTTGACCACTGATATTCCGACTCCAATTTTCCCTGAAATCGCCTCTACTGCTGCTCCCAGAGACCCTCGGACCACCGTTCCTGTTAGTTCCAACCAGGTGGACTCATGCTCTTTCTGCCCTTCCCCGCACCTCCACCAGTGCTCCTCAGGGTACCGGCAGGTCATGCTGCTGTAAACCAGGTTTTCGCCTAACCACTCAAACCCAGTCACTTCTTGGCCTTCACACAACCTCTTCCTGAACGCCTGGCCATCAGCTTGAAATATGACCGGATCTGCAACTTGTGGAACAATTTTCCCGTTGAGATTCTTTCTTTTCCTCATCCGGTGTCCTAGTATCACTCCGGTGCAGCTTGTTCTCATGGGCGTCGTCCTTCTCCAGATCCCATCAACTGGACCCTTCACCCAGACCACCTCGAGGCCATACGTCTCGTACTCCTCCCCATAGTGTCTCTGGCAGTGCTCATCCCAGCCCGGGAGTTCTCCACAATGTCTTCCAGCCAGGCTGATGTTGCATGTGGTGCCGGCTCTGTCACATATCATCTTCCAGGGCCGAGGGCTGATGTAGGGCTCAGATTTTCCCCACCCGCTTGGTCTAGTCTCTTGGTCTTTTGTATAGGTGGTAGCTAGATATTGGTATTTCACCCAATAGTTTGACGAGTCAGCCAAGCACGGTACAATCCACTCCTGCACCTCTTCACTTTGAAAGCCCCACCATGTCGAGATGCTGTCCTGTCCATGGCCTTCCCGCCATGCCTGCAGAACCCCCTTCACTGTTCTATTATGCACCAGCCTAGAACAGTCATAGCGCCATGTCCCCAAGAGACCTTGTTTTGATTGCCTCAGGTCACACCGGACGGAAGCCCCATTGCTGACATAATCTGTGTCGTTCAGGCTGTCAAAGATCCTCTTAGCCACACACTCATCAATCTTGCAAAACTCTCCTGCAGGCACTTTCCTCAGATCTGATGGCTTGGGTAACTTCTGCACGTACATTTCCGTGACCTCTGGCCCTCGCAGCCCCTGGCTGGTCTTTGAGAATCCTGGGGTGAACGCCGCCCTGAAATGTTCCAACGGCACCCTCCAGATCCAGGGTAAGGTGCGATTGAGCCATTCCTCATGCCTTGCCGCTGGGCGAGGCTCATACACCCCCCCCCCAAAGACTGAAACCAGGAGTGTTTTACTGGTGTGATAACTAAATAGTTCTGAGTTTCACAGTTGAATGACAAACTCCACACACTCACGGGCCAGTCTCCTGCTTCGATTTCGGTGGAAACTGTCCCCGGTGGGCTTGAAGACAGGATCAAAAAGCCCAATTGTTGATATGTGTTTTTTCTGTGAACTTCCTGCCCTTTGTTTGCCGTCTCTGTCAACTTCTGCATTTCTGACAGCCCTGTGCACAGCTTCCTGTTGCGGTTTGCCCTCGTCTGAACTTCCGCCCACAGTGGCGGCTTCACACACTAAAGTGTATTCTCCCCAAAACTTCTCTCCCACAGGCAAAATTGTCACACAAGTCCGCTCCTTGGGATGCGCCGTGTATTTCACCTCAGGTTTCCAGTACCCCTGACCCATACTTCTAGGCCAAGGTATACATGCCCATATGCAGTACCAGCTTGGAGGCTCTGCGTCAGCCTGCAGCCAGTTACACTGAGCTCGCTTCACTTCCCTTTTTCCCTGCAGCAGGACGGTAACAACCATTTCATCTTCATCCGTTGTCAAGGTCTTCATTGTCCAAGGGGTCTCTCCTAGTCCTGAACCCTGAATGATGCTCCTCCAGTTCTGGAGCGTTGTTCGTCCTGTGCCACGCCTGTTCCTCTTACCAGGCTCATTTTCTTCATCTTTTATCCAGTGCAGTATCTCAGCTGTCAGGTTCAGGCTTCCTTGCTCCTCTTCAACCTGACTCCACTGTCCCACCAGGGACATCACTTCCGACCACTCTCTGTCCCCACTGACTCTCAGTCGTGGCAGCACCACCTCTCTTTGCTTCACTGTCCAACATTCCTGACTGAACTCCTTTGTGGTCGCATACTGCACTGTGACATGCGTTTCTTTCCATATCTTTTTGCCACAGTTGGGCGCCACGTGTTAGATCCCCGGTAATAAGCCTCTGTAAAAAAGCTTTTACTGGACCAGCTCTCCGTTATAAGGGTAAGTTCTAAAGTTCTAATGGTAAGGAACCAGAGTAGAATTTCTATAGAATGTTTAAGTTGGTGATGGGGGAACTCGCCTAGCTTCTAACTGCCTTCTTCCCGACGTCTGTCCCACTTCCCCAAGTCACTAGTTCTGGAAGAGCAGCCTCGCTCCCAGAAATAGCAGACTCAGCACGCCTGTTAACGGCAGCTTCCCCTTTTGATCAGTGCACTTGTTATTGGCTAGGTTTGATTTAAAGGTTTGGACTAAATAACCTTAGGGACCTGTTGTTCTCCTTTAAGTGGACACAACTAGATTAACCTGTTAGAGTCTGTAAGATGTGGTGTACACTATATGGCTTAATTTTTACTGTCACAAGCAGCTTCCCCAGTGAGAATCAATTTAGAGCCACAGACAATAAGATGAGGATACAATTCTTCTGTCTTTTAGCTTGTAATGTGTTATTTAGAGGCTGCATTGGGTGCCCCGTGTTCTCGCATTATACGGATATACGCGCCGCTCGATTGGGGCTAATTTCGTCAAAACGACTCCAAATGACACCAAAGTTGTCAGGGTGAGTAAATGATCGTATTTGATGCTAGAAATAAGGTCCAGGTTGTAAAAAACGAAAGTTATCCTTTAATGAGCTCTGGCCTGAGGCTCAGACGTCCCGTTACCATGGCAACTTGAGGTGGTTACCAATGACGATAGGGCCCCCAGGCTGAGGCAGACACAATCTCCGTGAATATTAATATTTACCATTTGAGTTTTGATAATGTTGATAATTCATCTTCAAGAATGTTTTACCCCATACATGTAGATGTCGCACGTGTATCTATGATTTTACCCAAGTAAGCAGTCTGAATCTGTGTGTCCACCATCTTCATTTTCTCTGTACAACAACAAAAGCACATGAACACAACACACTGGTAAACACCAGGGGCCTTATTTATAAAACTGTGAGTAGGAAAGATGACTACAGGTGGCGTACGGAGGAAACCCAGGAATTGCGTGCACACAAAAACTTTCAGATTTTATTTATAAAAGCGTGCGCACGCACGTCCTACGCCTGTTTCAATTTGTAAATCACAACCAATACTAAAGTTGGTGCAGGTGAAAAAGCCCTTCACTCCGCCCACACGATGCCTGTATAAGGTCAGGGAACACCCATGATGAATATTCATTCATACCAAATCAACCAATAGACGGTGGAAAGGGGGAGACAAGAGCCGAGGGAATACATTTAACACGTGGGAATACTGGACCGGTTGGACGTGCTGGTTCGGGTGAACGAGACTCGGTTCGGGTCGGACCTCCGGCCTTTTTTCTTTCTTTCTTTTGAATGCACTGAATCAGCGCTGACGCTCCAGGCAGACGTTTTAGTTGTTTTTTTTTTAGGTTTGGAGGAATTGATTGTGGTGCTGGCAACAGCACAAGGAAGTCCGAACCGGCTCGTGCGCTGCTCATCATAAACGTCATGACAGCTGAGCCACTGTGTGTCTTTCACAGTTCACTAAACCCTACATTTAAAAATCCACGAGCCGGTTCCGACTCACCAGCATCAACTCTCCCGAACCCAGCAAAAAAAAAAAAAAAAGGCTGATGCGTCAGCGCCGATTCAGTCCATTTCACAATAAACAACTCTATGTGATTTATATATTTAAAAATGTAAGAAAGACATAAAAAAGGAAGCCCAAGGTGCGACCTGCACCCAACCAGCGCGTCTGAACCGGCTGGTTGGACCGGGCAGGTACTTTTAGTGCTTCAATAAATTACACCTCTCTCTGAATCCGAAATTATCAATATAACCTAAATTATGCCTCGTTCTTCATTTTTGCCAATGTATCCTTCATATGATTAAGGCAACTTAACACAACTGTATCAATTTCACATATTTTCTTTCATTTCATCCCTCTGCTCTTGGTGTCGCTGTTTCCCCGTTTCTCCAGATTTTGTGCCGTGGATCTGCGCACATTCTCCCGCCAAGTTTGTTTTTTATAAATCCCAAAAGTTGCTTACAAGGTGGCGTACGCCTTCTTTTGTGCGTACGCAGCGTTTATAAATGAGGCCCCAGGTCACAAGTGGAAAATACCATCTGTACCGTAGCACATGAATTACTTTTCAAAAAAAGATTTAAAAAACAAAACAAAACTGTTCCAATCTTCTCAATATTTATTAATTATTAACAGCTCGTCAACAGACATTTATTATTATTATTATTATTATTAAATTTGTACTGCACTGTGTTGACCAGTGGGCATGTTGACCGGGTAATAAACCACAGCTCTGCTTCATGATATTGACAGATGATTTGTGTTTCAGATCCAGTGCACGTCATGCCACAGGTGGTACCACTGGGGGGGGGTGGGGAAGCCTCCCACAGATGGTGGCTTTGTGCCCCGTGTGTGTGTGCAGTAGCGGTCCCTGATATGAAATATGAGTATATGATATACTTTAAGTATACTACTTAAAGATGTTCCCATCAGCCTCATCTTTAATTTGTATTTAATACTAATTAGCATGTTCTACTAGTTGAAAATAATACATGAAAAAACTTAAATCATTACAAGATTATTTTCTATGAGGAATGAATTGAATGAACGAGTTAAAACAATCAATTTTATTAATTTACTCAGAACAGCATCAATTATGAACAATAATCATCACTATTATATTTTTTTATCAGAAGAAAACAAAGAAACTGAATTTAAATGCATCAGGTGAAAATAACATAGGGAGCCAGTGCATGCACCTGTTCAACAGAGTTATCATGTCTGACAGTGATTTTAAAATCAGATGAGTAGGAAAGAAACAAAAAACACATTTTATGATCATTTTGATTCAGAGATTATTGTTGGCATTAAGTCCAGTCAGACTAGTGATTATATACCCAAACATCCCACTACAACCAGCCCTGATGGAGGCCGTGATTATCTCATTGATTTACAGCTGATCAGATCAATAAGTGCATGGATACTTAGTGACTGATCTGATTTTCATGGTGATGGTCTTAAGGGAGTAGTCCCAGCCTTTCCATGTGTACCATACAATTTGGACATTTCCATATTCGACACCTTTAGGTGCGTACAGGCCGTTGGGGTTTGCGAAGTGACACCCCCCATACCAGAATCCACCAAGATATCGCTGAGCACAATTTATATCCACTGATGAATCCCTGTCTTTGTCATAGGTGGAGAACTTCATGGAGTTGTGGCGGGCTGTTAAACTGTCCCCTAGAAACAAGAAAATCAAAATGTAATTTCAGTTTTGAACGGGGAAAAATTTTAGTTAATGCAAATGAAATGTGTTTGTTTATATAGTGAAAAAAGTGGAACTGCCAAGATTTTCTATTTCCCTTTTTTTTTTTTTTTACATAATTCACAAAAACCATATGATATTTTTTTAGCCTGTTCATCCACAGTGTAACATTCAGCCTTCACCTGGCTCATTGTTAAAAACCTCAAAGTAAGAAAAGGAAATATTTCCATAAAGTCACCCTCACCTGCCGTTCCTCCTGTGAAGCCGCCCAGATCCAGCCGATATCCTTCCCTCTCAGAGTCCACAAAGAAAGAGGAATACTGAGCAAAGGCCTCCCCTCCCTCAAAGTCCTCCATGTCCACCCGCAGCTCGTTCTTCTTCCTCATGGTCAGCAGGAAGATGTTGTCCAGACCTGAGGAGAACCACAACGAGAGCATATTTAATCCACAGATACTTTAATCTAGCTGTAATTCTCCCTCTAGGACTCACCCAGCCAATGCTCCCCTGCTACATTCCCAAATCCCTTCTTGTAATGTTCCCATGGCCTGTAGAAGTTTTCACTCCCATCCAACCTCCTCTGAAAGACCTGAAAGGGAGAATCACAACAATTCAGTCAACCAAATAAAACTGTCTTCAATTAGCAGGACTTGAGATCACTTTTTTTTTAAAAAAAAAAGAAAAACTAAAATATCTTTTCAACTGAAGCAGGTGAGTTTAATGATTATCTGCTCTGTAAACAGATGATCTTCAATTCAATTCAGTTTATTTGATAAAGAGGCACAATGTACATTGATACACATTTAAAAATAAAATGTAAATGATCATTTGAGTGACATTCAAGTGACAAGTCCCAAAGGAGAGAAGTCACAACACTTGTTGAAAACTGAAACAATACTTTTTTTTTGTACTGGCTTCTTAGGGCTCATAGTCAAATCTGAAATCTAATCAGACATGAGGTGTGGTGTACTGACGGTCCATCTGCCCCCGTCAGTGTCCATGTCACAGAGGACGTGCAGGGGTGAGGTGGGGCCTCCTGGGTAGATGGTGTACACCCCACTGGAGCTGCTGTTGTCATGGCGATACACGTCATCACAGTCAATGGGCAGGTAGTTCTGGTCCGATGCCACCGAAACCAACAGCCCCACCAACAGTGTTACCTGGGTAGACAATAATAATATGCTGGCAAGTGTTTGTTTCCTGTCTGTTCTGTCTCTAAGTGAACCAAAGATGAATTTCCTGCCTTGGCGGGACAAGAAAGTTTTTTCTAATTCTAATAATGAACTTGGGTTCAACATTATGTGTGATCCAACATGTCAAAAGCAGCACTCGAGTCACGCTCAAGTCGAGAAGGATCAGTCACAATTGCTGCACTTTGTAATAATGTATTAAAGCTGGGGTCTACGATCCTGAAAACGTAGGGAGAGAGCTAGCAGCAGCTCCTCCTGCCTCCTCTACGTCCCACCCCCTGCTCCCCCTCCCATCAGTAGCTGCGTTTCCATTACAGATTTTCGCAAAATAAAAGCGATATTTCTGAAATTTCGAAAAAAGTGCAATTGCTATTTGCGGGTGTTTCCATTGAAAGGTGTTTTGCGAATGAGCCGTAATGCGTCTTGCGTTTCTATGGCGACGGCACAGCGATCCCAGCTGCCTACAGCTGTTGCTGTTATTGTTTTTAACAAAAAACGAAAACAGCGCTTGATTGCTGGAAGGCAAAGCCCGTGTGGCGCTGGCAGCGGCCACAAGGTCGCACTCACACTTGGGCCAGTTGCTCTGTATGTGCTGAGGGGGGACAGCTCTCCATTCCGACGCACCTCCACTTCGACACCCCGCTGTTCCGAAACACTGCTGTTCCGACAGCCTCCGCTCAAGCTGACAGCTGACTGAGGGAGATGCTTTGGTTGGGCTTAGGCAATGAAGAAAGGAGTTGGTTAAGTTTAGTAAAAAGATCAGGTGGAGGCTAGACAGGCTAGAAGCAGAATGAACGTTAGGTCTTTATGTCAGGCCGTTCATCCACAGTGTAACCTGTGAAAACCTAAAAGTAAGAAGATAGCCTTTTCCAAATAGCGGTGTCTTTAGAAAAAAAAGAAAACCCCGCTATTACGACGAATGGAAGTCTATTGTCGGAAAGGCGGGGCTTCGGAAAGGCAGGGTGTAACCGTGCTGAGGCCATGGATGTAGCTATAATATAATACATCCATGGCTGAAGCACAAATGCCCCCCCTCCTCTGTCCCCGCTGGCCCGCACTCACACACCTCGAACCCAAGCTGCTAAAGCACGGTTGCCTCTGAAAACACGTTGATACAGAGGGATTATTAGTTTATGTGTTTACCAACACGGCAGATGTGCGCCACCTGACTGCAGAAAGAACAGAGCCTTTTCAACACCAGCGGTGATGAGGTGTCGACAGTAGGCTATAGGTGGTTGTGTCCACACACTCATACTGGTTTTATGACATTATAGCGCAGGAGGGAGTGGGAGGGATGCGAGCATCTCCTTCAACCATGCACGGAAAAGGGGAATGATAGGAAACGCGAATTTATTGAGAAACAATGCCCAGGTCAGCAATGCATGACAAAAACATGTGGTTCATTCGTCCCCCTAAGTCACATAAACCAACACAATGTGGACACACACAACTCCGGTGACGCCACGGTGACGTGTAGAAAAGCGAAAAAAGTGTTTCCATTACACTTTTGCGAAACACATTTGTATCGATACGTCTCAAAAACCACCTCATGAGAGCGCAAAAACTTTTTTGCGATATTTGAGAGTTTTTTCAAAATGTAGGTGTTTCCATTACCAGTTTCTCATTTCGATATTTAGGTTTTGCGCATTTGAAGGGGTAATGGAAACGCACCTAGTGTCCCCGTCTAAGCCACGCCCCCTCAAACCAGCACACGCACACAACAAGAAGCTCAGGGAGGGAGGGAGGGGGAGAGCGAACGGCAGCGACAGAGGGGGGGGTGCGTGCAGAAGGATTTGGATTGGTTGCTCCCTCTCGGGTCTGGGCAACGTGATTGGTGGAAGTTTTCTCAGCACTGTAGTTGCCAGACAGCACAGATTTTTTCGTTCTTTTTCATAACGTCATAACGTATTAATTCCTCTGGCAACAGAGGGACCGTTTCACCCAGTGTAACAGAACGTGCTTTTGAACAGGATCGTAGACCCCAGCTTTAAATTTTCATCTCATGATGTAATAACGCCAAAATCTTGAATGCAATATAAACTTTTTGTACCACATTTTGTATTTAGTTTTTACATAATGGACTATACATAGACTTTATCCTCATGAATTCATGAATTTGTTCTCGTAATATTGACCTTTTCTAGTATGTCTTTATTCTCGGAATATTATTATTTTATTCTCATAAATATAGCACTTTATTTTTGTTAATTTACTATTTTATTCTCAAAGTCTTTTTTTTTTTCTTCCCCTCAATAATAATAATAATAATAGATTTTATTTGTATGGCGCCTTTCAAGGCACTCAAGGTCGCCTCACAGAAAAAACAAAACATAATCACATAATACATAATAAAGCATAGTAAGGCAGAGCATATAGAATATCAAATAAAGTGCAAGAGATATAAAGAATAGGACATCATTACAAAAAGCAACAAAGGGTACCAAGGAAAAGGAAAAAAAATGATATTGAAGTGGAGTAAGACAAGTAGTGAATTAAGTGCGATAATACTTATACTTATACTGACATACTTATGTGATAATGTGACCTTAATACTTGGTTGTAACAAACTATCTTAAACACAGTGGAAAAACTAGCTAGTTTATGGTGACTTGAAATGTGTTGCTTTATGTGACCACTGGGTCCAAACCCCAAAATACTCAGTTAACTGTGGTAGATCCCTGTGGAAACTGAAAATATTTACATAATAAGCATTAATTCTTTATTAAAATGGTTGATATTTTAGACTAAACTACAAACACAAAAACAGATCGCTGCTCAACTTACCCAAAGACCCATGGTTGGAGTTGGAGTCTCGATAGTGGGGATGTCTGCCGTGGTCCTGTATTTATACAGGCTTTGTTGGGTTATCAAAAAAAAGGAAAACCATGATAGAGAAGGAAGAGGTGTGTGCGAAGCGTGGGAAAGCACTGCTGAGTTCGCGTGTGCAGCCACCTGCAGGGGGAGTGAAGGTCGGGCAATGGAGATAACGGTGACCTGCAAAATAAAGTGTAGCCATAACATATAAACAATCTGCCAACAATCATTTATGCAGGAGATGGATTTTTAGTCTACCTGTTAACTGTAAAACTTCTAGTATCTGTTTTTGTGGTTAGATACATTAACAATTAAAGTTGAGCACTTATTGAGTTTGTTTTTGTAATGTTACCACTTGTGTATTGAGTTTCATCTAAATGCGGTCTGACTCATATAATACATACATTTTAGTTTCTGATTTTAAGTATACAACTGATTCTGTTAAACACACGATTAATTGCTAAAAAAAAAAAAATCCTACTTGTTCTGACCTTCTGAAACTCTTGTCTTGTCATTACCATCTGTTGTAATCATGCATTATATGGAATTTTTACTTTCATAAGTACTAACAGGAGGGAATGTTACAAGAAAAGGAAAATCACTGAGTTCCGAGAACGTAGAGGGGTGAGATGAGTGCAAAGCGTGGGAAAGCACTGTTAAGTTTGCGTGTGCAGCCACCTGCAGGGGGAGTCAAGGTCGGGCAACGTAGATAACGGCCACTGGCGAGATAGAGTGCTGCCAAAGACGCTGAACTTGGCTGAACTCGCTACGTGGCAAAATGTGATAGAGTGGCCGTATAGGGTGGAGATTATGTTGATGGAAGATGGCAACATGACATCTGGACAACTCACAGGGCGTACACTGGGGAAGACGTGTCATGTTCACCTCTCATTTGAATAAGAAGGCAGGGCTTTTACAGCTCAGTATAAAAACCAAGTCACAGAGATAAGAAGTTTAGTCTGGTCCGGGACAGGCTCGGGTTATGTCCTTTTTTTGGGGGAGTGTAAACTCTAATGCACTGAACTTCGTCTTTGTCTTTTGTAATCATTTTTGTTGAGTTATATTGACGCATTGGTAACAATTTTTCTGACTTTTTGAACACTTTTGGACACTTTTAATTTGTATCATTGAATGTGGGAAATAAAGATGCTCGATCGCAACTGGTCCTGTTCTGGATCTCAATTTTTTCTCCAACAGTGATTGATCTCTGCTCTGCTCTGCCTGTCGAGTGCGTGTGTGTTGGGCGCTGTGGGTTACGCTGTTAATATCGATACTTTTAGAAACCAGTAACGTATCCAGATGCAATACTTTCAACAACTACACAAAGCTGTGCTACAGGTTGTTGTCTTCTGGGGGAGCTAGTTGTGGTGCACGTACCATTTCAGTAATGGGCTCATGAAGTGACTCAGAATATCTACTTATCACCTTGGTAATAAATTAATGAATGTTTCTACGTACCCCTGCAATGTGCTCAGTCACGTACCCCCAGGGTACGCGTACCACACTTTGGGAACCACTGAAGTAGCGCAATGTAGAGCTGTCAGGATTTTTTAAAGCAGCATCCTCTCTTGCAACACGTTGCTTCAGAGCATGAAAATTAACAAACCAGCTTCATAGTACAATGTTAACTCAGCCCGGGGCCTTAGGTTTTGTTCAGCTGCATTATGGACTTTGAAACTCATGGATAGCTCATTGCAATGTAATTTATTTTTTCTAATCTGTTACAGTTGTGTGCAAATTCATAAACAAGTCATCAGTACTGTTTAAAATCTTTCCACAGCTGTTTCAGTATTAAAATGAAACACATTTGTATTTGATACCATGTAGACTATGATCCAGCACATTGTGTGGCCACAACTCAGTTTTTTTGTTTGTTTGTTTATTTTAAGTATAAATATAAATAAATGGGAGGCAGAGATGGGGACAGAAATATGAGGTGCAATGCATTTGAGGTGTCAAATTTTTCTCTTCCATAGCATCTCCAGAGGTGCTGTGTGATCTCATGAGGTTCTGGGTCGGGTGGGAGCAGCCAACGAAAGAAGTTGTGGTTGAGGTTGTCACCTCAGCGTACCCTGTGGCTCTCACCTGCTTCCTCAAGCTGAAGCTCCCCAGCCACTACCAGACATACACAACGTTCCATCGTGACTTAATGATGGCCCTTAGTTCTGTCAGTTCAGGCTTTGGGCTTGTGTAGGTGATCTCATGATGAACATGATAAAACTACATTTCTTGTCATCCTTACATCCAATTCTCTGGCAGCTTCTCCTACTGAATGTTAATGAGATGTGGATGTTGAGTTGGTGTTTGTCTTATACCAGGGATTCCCAAAGTGTGGTGCGCGAGCCACTGGTAGGGGGTGAGCGACATGAAAAGGGTAAAAGTGATATGGTGTTATGTTTTACAGATATCTTTTCCCCTGTCTGTTCAAGGCAAAGGCGGCCACCTGAGTGATTTTGTCACTGCCTTAATTGGTTAAAACGTGTGTGTGTGCATAGATAGGCGTTCAAATGTATTGTTTTTAGTGCGCACAAACCCATTACTTTTAATAGGCCTATAGACATGCGTGCGTCATGTGTGATCACAATACGACGACGCTGTAGCGGTGCGCTTGTCATTTTCCTGCAAGTGTGTCAGTGTTGTGTCAGACCCTGGTTCTCCCTCGGTGTCTCCACTACTGTTCTGCAAGGATCTGCCCCAGTGTGTGAAATACAATGCGGATTAACCCATAGGCTGCCCCTGAAAGCATCAAAAGCTACATTTGAAGGGGGTCTCAAATTTTGTCAAAAAAAAAGGAAGAAAAAAAAAAAGGCGATTGACAGCCGGCGACAGATATGACGGATATGGGAATGTTTATGGGCAACAAAGTCACAGTTAACAAAATCAATCTGTCTGTTCCTTCAAATTAGTTTGTGATGTGTGTGACTGGAGCAGCTGCTGACAGATGTAGCCTACAGCTGATGACAGTTTCAGTAAACCTGAGCCACCATCCAACCCTCCCTCGTTCACGTCCTGACGTCTTGGACATATAAATGCATAAATGCTATTCTGTTTTTCCTCTCTTCAACTACTTTCAGTCTTTGCCGTTGTCAGTCGGCAACCGTGAAATCTGGTGTGCACCTATTTCTCTCTCACATCACTCGCTCACTATTGATCCGCATATGAAAAATAAAAACTAGTGAGGAAGAATAGGCCTACAAACGTGGTTGTTGTGGTCACGATGAGTTATTAGGCTGCCCAAGAACTCACTGTGACCAGTTTGTCGCGCCTCACCTGTGGACGGGCTTCTTTTAATAATTTACGAGAATAGGGCTCGTAAGTCGGGGCGCATCGGGTCCGCAGAGGGGTGGGGGGGTGGGGGGGCATTGGGGGTGCGTCAGCTCTGTCAGAACTTTGAAGGGGGTGCGCGGTACAAAAAGTTTGGGAACCGCTGCTTTACGCGAATGGGTGTTCATAAGACGGACATAACATGACGCCTGTCACAAACATTAATGATGGATTATGTTAGTTGTCGTTAAGTGTCATTCGGTAAATTATGTCACTTTTGATGCAAAGTTGACATTGTTGAATTTAGTTTATAACTGTCACATTTCCCTCCTACAGTGATTTAATAATGATTTTGACTTTTCATTAAGCTGTTAAGCTATTACGCAATCAAATCATTTATAACTGCAATTACCGTACTGTTTTCTTTTCTTCCAGTGAAGTGCAACAATCAGATTCTTCAATAAGATGTCATCATGTATAATTACATAGTAAAACCAGTTTATAACAGTGCATTGACTGTTTTCTTTGAATTCAAGTAAAGTGGAATGATTTGAATGTTTCGTTAAAATGTCATTAAGGGTAATTACACTGTCAGCAGTTATACATACCTTAAGAAAAAGCAACACAGTAGTCCAGAGATAGATACACCATACTTTCTGATTTTTTTCTCCCGCTTTATGAACATATAAACAACATATTACATAACATATTATATTAAAAACAAACTTCCTTTTCACCTGTTACAACTTTAGACGGCTGAACAAAATCTGAACAAGCGATGATCAATGAATTTCATGTGTACTGGGGTTATGGTTTCGGCCATCTCTCTTTTTTTTTTTTTGCAGGGAGTCAAATTTACTTGATTTGTTTTTGATGCCATGGAAAAGTCTGCCCAACACACCATTGCGATGGCGGACACCCAACCAGTGATGCTACTCTATCATTTTTAGATCAAGCTTCAGAGAATCAGGCGTGCGATTTCCTCTGTGCCGCCACACCTCCAGCTTGTAGGTTTGCCACGCACGCTCGATATGTTGGGTATGAGCACCAGTTGCTCTTTCAATGAAGTTGTTTTTATGACAGAGTAATGATGATACCCATATTGGGCAAGTTGTTCCTTGTAGGCGCGCCATTCATCACTCATGATTGATGTTCCTCGTCTGACATGGCGTCTAATGTGACCTACAAGTGTTCTCCGCCCCCGATCCCTGACAAGTCTGAGAATGGGTCTCCTGGACTTCTGGTCAACCTCTAGCATTCCAAAGACCCACTGCCGTTCACGGCGCCAAGTGTTGCCAACCCGACCACGATGGTACTGAAAGTTAATGAGAAAAAAGAATAAAGTACAAATATTTCATAAGGTTTAGGCTGTACAGTATTACATGTTAAGACATATCCTTCCCACATGTGCTGCTGGATAAAGTATAAAATCTTACCATCATCGCCCTAATCATAAAATCCTGATCTAAATATAGTATAGATGCACATGTAGCCCTAGTGTTGTGCGAGAAAATTTATATTTATATGAAAATGAAAATTTAAATATGATTAGCTTATCTGGTTGGGTATGGGTGAAGAGTGGAATTTGCGAAAAAACAAACAAACATTGAAGACAATAGGAAAAGGTGCAACATTTGTAGTGCAATTAAACATAAAAATACATGTTTGATAAGTGTTAATTTCAGAAATAGTTAAGATTTTCAGTTGCTTACACACAAAAAAAGATGGTGCTAGGTAACATGAAGCAGTGGCAAGTCTAACAAATTTCTTTTGTATCAACCACAAATTATGAAGAGTTGTTGAATATGTATGTGAATATATATGTGAAATTCTACGAATTACACCATAAGATTTCAAGTCATACAACTATGACACCTAGGAATTTAGTATGCGATACTTGTTTTATTGTTTTATACTTTTGTTTTTATTGGTCTTGTTGTTGCGAGAGAACGGCATGAAGGGCTGTGTGTGCAGCCAAGGGATGCATCGCGTGAATGTGGTGACGTACAGGACGGTAAAAACACGAGCTACGAGTTACCTGGAACGCTACAAAGTCGTAGTCGTGACTTGAAGCTGTAACTTACAGTTTCAAAAGCCTGCCTGGAATACACATACTTAAACAAAGAAAAGGTGAGTTTTGATAATATGTCCCCTTTAAAATGTATGACAAAAAAGATTTTCTTGTCAATGTTGCCTCACCTCATCATGGGTGTAGTTCTCTTGCAACTGCATTGACCTACGCCCCAGACCGGCTAGCAGATGGAACATCTCATCGCTTCCTTTGGGTGTGCGCTCCATAATCTTGGGTAATAGATAAAGTGTGACTTGCATCTCTTTGGATGGTGTGAAGTGTGAACTGGTGTGAGGCTGCCCCCTGATGCACCGGCGCTTTCCTCTCGTTCCAAAAAGGGCAGGAAAAGATCTGTGATGATGAGAATTCTTTAATTTGTACACATCAAGTACACACAAGTACACATCTCACTAGCTTTAGTTTGAGAATTTCTGTGCTGACACTGGGTCTGCCGTCCCTCCCAGTCTCCTGACTCCTTCCCTGTCTGCCAGAATGACACAGTGTTCAAAAGATGCATCACATTATTTTAAGATTATTAAAATTAACAGGGTAAATGTCTCAGGAGTTGAATGATTTAATTGTTATGCATGCATGTTAATCTGGACGGCACCTCGGAGTCTCTGGAGCAGCACTGGGCCTAACAGGGCCAGGGGAGGGTGTTGAATTTATCAGTAAATTTAGGAGGTGCCTTGCTGAATTAACAACTTCAGAGTTGTCTTCCTGTTAAAGGTATAAAAATTGAACAGTAGGTTGAAAGAGCCACACAATATATCAACATAATATCTCATATAATAATATAAATAACTTAAATATTACTAAATAAATAATTATGAAGTGAAATGTTTCCTATATTCCAAATACAATACATTGCACAACATTTATTGGAATGAATGGCCAGCTGACCAGACCAGATCACACTGTTGGGCCAGGGTTTATGAAATCCTAAAGTTAGCTTAAAGTTAATTGATCTTAACTTACCGTTGACAGCAACAATTTTTGCTGGGCATTTTGAGATTTTGCCACTTGACTTCATACTCGATGTCTTCGTCCATGATGAAATCTACTATCCACGTTGCTGGTATAACTTCAAGACTGTTGCTAGATTAAAGCACTTAATTACAAATTGAAAATGTTTTTATCCTTGAATTCTAAAACTAAAACTGAATAACTACACTAACACTGAAAAAAACTACTGATTATACAACAACTAAACATATTGGGTAAGTCTACATCACATTACTAGTAATCATGATCTTGTAAAGCGTTGTGTCTGTGTTGGGGGGCTGATATTAATGCTGCAAGTTCTTCCCTCCTTGCAGACCTTCCTTCTGCCACTTGGCCGCGTGCCCTGCCGGGTTGAGCCACCGCCTCGTCCATGACATCCCCTACTCCCAGGCAGATATTATGGCCCTCCACTGGGCCTTCATCCTGCCAAAGGAGGTCTCAATTACACACCTCGGTGCTTGTTGAAGCGAGCTTGGATTGGCCCCTGCACAGGTTCCCAGTATGGGGTGATGATGGTGATGGGGTTTTAAATACAGGGATACTCTCCATCCCCAAGCAGGAGGATACACTGCAGACACAAACAGTGGACTGCAGCGCAAGACCCGTGCATCATGGGTTGACCCCGGGTAACCACAGAACACATCGATAAATCTGCCATGATGGTCACAGACAGCTTGCAACACAACTGAATAAAACAATTTTCTGTTGAAGTAGCAGATGGCGTCGTTGGTTGGAGCTTTTATCCGGATATGGCAGCCATCTATTGCACCCAAAGCTCTCCGCAACGCTTCGTGGTTGGCCAACCTGGCAAAGCCTTCCCCCACAGCCCTCCTTTCATCGTCTGTTGCTGGGAGCCTGACGATGTTGCTGCGAAATTGCAGGAGTGTCTTCAGGACCTCCCTGGAAGACAGTGGTCTTGGGCATGGCGAAAACCCTGCAGACAACACGGTAGGAGGTCCCACAAGCCAGCCAGGAAATGAAGACTAGCACCTTAATGGTTTGGCCCCAGCCATGGTGTCGATCCTGGTGCAACATCCTGAGGAGGGCATTCAGAGAATCCCGGCTGAGGCGAAAATCAGGTCTGGTTTCACTTTCGCCGTCAAAAAAGAGTTGGAGCACTGGCACAGTTGTTTTGATTTGGCTGTTTGATCTGGCGTTGTCATCCTAAAAAATGAGGTTTGTCAATAACAGAAAAAAACATTTTAAAAAATGTGATTACGGTAAAAGTGTAGCAGAGCCAGGGGGAAATCCTGCTTAGTTCCTGGCATGCTTTTTTCCCTAACTGTGTCTGAAAATGGGCAGTATACGGCACCAGCACGGCGTCAACACGGCACCAACATGACAGTAACATGCCTGGTTAGAAAAGAAAACACTGCACCAAAACTCAAAACTAGTGTCTTCTTCGGCGCATGATCTTTCCAGTAAAAATCTATGAATTAGCCGCATCGTTGTATAAGCCACAGGGGGGTCCGCTCGCTATTCAGACATCCCGCTATTCCGACATGTTTCTATTTAGACATGCCACTATTGCGACATCCCTCTATCTAGACATACCGGTAATCCGACACTTTTTGGTACCGCTATTCCTTTTTTTCTCTTCTTTTTTCTTTTTCTTTTTTTTACAGCTGCGATACCCAGGCGCGTCTCTCTCTCTTTTTAATCTTGTCAGCATGCCTATCACCAGGGAGTGATGTTCTTAATCTCAACAATTAAACTACTAAATCACACACAAAACTGACATGATAAACAAACAGAACTATGTTGCAGTTTGTTTGTCTAGTGAACCTGTCACCTTCAGCACCACGGACAGCGCCGCGGAGAAGCAGCAGCTGAGCGTCTGGGGCCTGGTGGCCAAAGTTGAAACATTGTTGCAATGACAATAAAATGAAGCCTGTGGTCCGACCTGACCCCAGTTATTGAATGTTTACGTTTATTTAGAAGTTTAATTGGTGCTGATTAAACTTGTAAATGAATGCTGCTCTGGATCTAAACAGTGGCCAAACAACACAACCATTTTATTATATTGGAGTCAGACTATATATTTTCCATTTTTGCTGGGCATACAGATGTTACTGGTTCAAAATTGCGGGGTTTGTCTCGCACTGCAGGATCTCGCAAACGCGAGAATTTTCACCACCACTGTTTTCCTCTAGGTGGCAGCACCGTACTAAGTACTGCTCAGACGTTTTGGACAATGCTGACACGTCACATGTAGCCGCGATGAGGAGTGGCGCTGTTCATGATACAGGTAGAATACAGTAGGATGAAAGGAGAACGAGCTGCAGCCAGTAAATAATACAGTAGCCTATAGTTTATCAATGACAAAATGTAACAACAGCAGCTACAGTACTATACGTATAATGAGACCGGTGACACCGTCAACCAGCCGGCCTGGACTGGAAGGAGTCTGGGTCAAAACCTCAAGCCCCGGTGTTCGGCAGCCTGCCTCTCGTGTGGATAATCAGCGCGATTAATCCAACGGATTTGATCTGGAAAATATATGTAGACTCATGTGTTTTCATAATGTAGTCACGAAGTGGATGCAGTTCAATCACCGCAACTCTGTCCGGAGCTTCTCCACTTTTATATACTTGGTAACAGTAACCCGGGTAGCCTACAAGAACCCCCCCCCTTCTCCAGATGCGTTCCGTGGCCTCGCTTTCAATAAAACACACACACGCCTCCTTTGATGTGAACTGGCACAGAGCATGAAGCTGGGTTGATAACCAGCTTCGTGACAACCTGGACCGCTGTTGCCCGGACTTCTTTTTGGAGGGTGTGTGTAAAATGCGCTGCACTCACATCGCTTATCTGCTGCCTTGAATCTGCCCTTTATCCACCTTATTTTCGAATGCGAAAGTAAGGTGAAAATAAACATCCAGATTTATGTGCGACACTTCCAGGCAGCCGCATTGACTTACCGGAGGAGGAGGCGAAGGAGGCTCAACATAGCCAGGCTTTGTGTTCATAACGCAGCTGAACAAAACCTAAAGCCCCGGGCCGAGTTGACTCTGAACCAAGGGGGCAGTTGTCGGTCTGAGAAGTGAAGCTCACTTCCGCGTTCAAAAAACTGCAATCCCCGCCGATTCCTGTGGGGGCTGGTACCGGAAGTGAGCAACTCTCCATTGACCCCCATGTTATAATCGCCGACTTTACAGCTTTACTTTACAGCTCACCCCAATTTGATTTTTTGTTTTTGAGGAGGTGTCTGGCAGGAAATCCTATAGAAACATTTGGCCAAAGTTATCATTCACATGTTTTCTATTATGAAAAACCCATGTCTGTGATACTAAAATGACCACAATTACTGAGAAACACCGCTGCTCTGTCGCTGGATGCAGGGACACTCATCTCTCCTTATATCGCCTCCCTGCCAAAGAGGAGACCAGAGTGAAGTGGCTGAAATGTATTTATCAGAACGATTAACCATCGTTATCAGGTTTCTTTCTGGCCAAAATCGGTTGAGGAGGCGGCGCGGGGGGGGGGGGGACACGTACCGGAGTCGGATCAACAGCTGAGCATCTGTAGGCCAGTAATGTGTTTTTGGTGTGGAGCAGTGCGTCTCTGAATGCAGCGGAGACGCCCTGTGACACTGTGTACAGGCTGACAGCCAGTGAGTGCTCGCTAAAAACAGCTGTAATGCCGTGCTTTCACTGTTTGTATTATCACTGGAAAAAGTCGCCAAGAGGTTTTAGAAACTCGCCAAAACAGCCACTTTAGACTCAGTAGCCTATAGCTCTCTAACCCATTAAACTCGCTTCACAGTAGCGGGGAGCATACGTCAGTCCGACTGCCCCAAAGTCCGACAGCTCATTTCTCCGACTACTCATTCTACAGCACTAAGGTTAGGTTTAGGGTAAGGAAAAGGGTTAGGGCTACTTAAGTCGGAGAAATGGGAGGTCGGACTAATGGACGCAAAAATAAAGAAATGTATGGTCGGAGAGATGGGTAGTCGGACAGACGCCACGAGCCCCACAGTAGCTGCACCGCTCCGTCTCCTTCTCTCTCTCTCTCCACGCTCTGTGCCGGTGGGGTGTGTTTACTCTCAGCACCAGGTTGGACCGGAGCGGAGCTCCACTGAGCCCCGCCCCCGCGGGCACATTAACAGCATGGGACAAGCCGCGCATCAACGTCATCTCTGTTCTTGGCTGCCTAACGTGGTTTTCTTCCTCATTTTCTGAGCCGGAGTCCGACTCATCAGAATTTAAAGGGTTCTAAAATTAAAGGTTCTAAAAACCGACCATTTAGAGCAGGGCTGTGAAACTGGTGTGTAGAGAACCCAGCTGTGCTCAATCTTTTGGTTTTTCTGAGCAAAGCATGTTACTAACATGACTTTTAGACATCAAGGCTACCATGTCAAGAAACAGAAATGAGCATAATATGTCCCCTTTAATATAAGTCCTAAATAGTCCTATTTTCCATCGTCAGCATCACTTCCATAGAGTGTCTGGTCTCTCCGTCACTCTGCTCTGCTGTAAACCAGGAGAAAACTTTCCTTGTGGGATACAAGTGTTATCCAATGAGGAGAGAGAACGGCATGAAGGGCTGTGTGTGCAGCCAAGGGGTGCGCGTGAATGTGGTGACGTAGGGACGAGGACCAATAGATGCCTGACGAGGGCGGGGGCTGCTAACAAATGGTGCGTTCAAGGAAACTCGTAACTTGTGTTTTTCTGACCTGTGAAGTCGTACCGGTTCGATCTGGTACGAGTTCACGGGTCAGAAGTTACGAGAGGCCGTTATAGTGAACTTTCACAGACAACAGGACGGTAAAAACACGAGCTACGAGTTACCTGGAATGCTACAAAGTCGTAGTTGTGACTTGAAACTGTAACTTACGGTTTCAAAAGCCTGCCTTGAACACAGCATTAGCCGAAACGACCGGACCGCTGATATCTGCTTTAAACCTCAGATTAGAGCAAGTTTTTACCTGAGCCACAATACTGTCATTATCACCGTCAGTATCTGGGAACAGAAAAGAAAAATTATAATATATAATATAATCCTTATAGATACATTAAAGATGACCATGTTGCAGGCCAAACGGTTGTCAAATAAAAGTCTTTGCATATTTGGAGCTGAATGTACAGCATCCTCCCGTAAACATCTTAAGCATTATATCATTTTGGTGTTACTTACTTAAAATTGGGTTGGGTGTCCTAGATTCATCTGCAAAATGAACAGAGTAGAAATGTGATGCATAGAATTCGAATAATAACACAGACAGCCGTAAAATCCACGCAGCAGTATTTGTCCATATAATGGTTGTGAATGGATACCACTTTTCAAAAAACATCCAAATACCTTCTGAGATACGGCATTACGTCCTGGTTCGGTAATCTCACAGTAAAAGCCAAATCTCAAATACTTAACCTGGTTAAGATGGCCGGTAAAATCCTGGGTTCCCCTGTACCACGTACACCCCAGAATTTGTTTGAACTAGGCCACCCTTAGGCTGGCTAATTCGATTTTAGCTGACCCCACGCATGCTCTTCTCCCTGAATATGAACTTTTAAATTCAGGCAGGAGATTCCGTGTCCCCTTGTGTAGGCACAACCGCCTTAAAAACTCTTTTATTCCCCTGTCAATTAAATTTATGAATGAGCAGCATAGCATGTGATGTGATGTGATGTGGGATCATGTGTATGAATGTTTGAGGCATATTGCACTTTACATTTTAAACATTATAGTATGAATGTCTGTATATCGAATGTGGGATTATGTGTACGAATGTTTGAATATCTGTGGCATATTGCACTTTATGATTTTATGATTTAGGATTTTATGTTCATAGCTTCATGTATCTTTCTCTGTGTAGCAGCATTGCCCTCTGTCCGCGATAAATTTCTCCCACGGGAGACCAATAAATGACTTTGACTTTGACTTGACTTTGACCTCCATACTGCTCGTCTGTAATGTCCCTCTTGTATTGAAGCCCCCACATGAGAAATTGTTCTGAAAAAAATTGAATAAGTCTAGGCTATATTTGAAGCTTGTTTGTAGCAGAAGTTCACTGCTCTTCCTGAGAGCAAATCTCACGTGATTTGCGGCAAATCTCACGTGATTTGCGGCAGAACAATTTCTCATGTGGGGGTTTCAATACAAGAGGGACATTACAGACGAGCAGTATGGAGATATTTGGATGTTTTTACTTCTTTAGGTATTCTTAAAGTTAACTCACACTAGATGTTTAATGAATGAAGAATGTTGAGAGCAAGTTTGATATATTTTAGTAACATTTCCAGAGACAACATATCATCTTTTACTTCAAAACAAAGACGTCCCTCTGTCAAAAATGGTTAAGGAAAAAGTTTGCTAATAAAAATGTAAACAACTGTCTCCAACTGAGAACTAAAGTCCTTATTTGTGTAAAAAAAAAAAAAAAAAAAGGTAAGAAAGTACACATCTTTGGAACAAATAACTTGATGAAAACAAAAACGGTTTTATGACTTCTTTTCAGCCATTTGCTTGGCATAGCTTATATTGTTGCATTTCTTTCTTATGATGCGTCTCACATCATGAATGGTGGTGTCAGGGAACTTCTCCTGGGCATGGGCTGTGAGTGAAAAACACACAGAGAAGACAAAATATTACTTCAGTGTTATTTTTATTCACTATCTACATGAACACATGTTATTCCACAATAATGCACTCACCAAGTATAGCATCCAGCTTTGTATTGTCCAGCTGGGGCTTTGATTCCACATCCTTGTGAGCCCCTGACTGCCTGCCGGTCAAACTCTAATTGGACAGTGTTTCTCTACCGTAGACGAGCACCGCGAGATCCCCAATGTACAATGCTGAATTTGTAGTCTGCAGTGACTTCAGCTTTCGTCTTGGTACTTTCACATCATGCCCTGGCACAAGAAGCACCTGCAAAACATTTGAATGTTACTTACCAAATAATGATTACACAAATATGGTGTTCTTTGGAAATCTACTGTATCTATTACCGTAATCTGTGCAGTGAATATGCATTGGCATAGTCTATAAACTAACTAATCCATCATTAATGGTATAAGCCCTGCACAAAGTTTGCACCAGTTGAATCACTCCCAACCATAGCCATCACTGAAATGGTGCATGACCTTGGAGAAGAAGAAGAGCCTCCTGGAAAACCGATACCACCTGGTTACTCTCAAGTAAAGATGACATTGTTGGAGAAAAAGCTTGCTTAGCGTACAGCAACAACCTAAAACAACTAACAAGCTTCCTAAAACTGCCTATATCAAAGTGCAACCAGGCCGAATGTGATGCAGTTGAACCTTTTGATGGAAGTGCAACAGTTATTGAATGGGTAAAGCAGCTGTCAACACCTCACACCAAATTGTAATTAAAATCAAAACACTTAATTTAGCAGATTAAGTTGAATTTTTTTTTACCTTTTGATATTGATGGCATTGGATATAGCCTGGCCCTGCTAGACAGCAATTGTTTTCTAGTTAGAACAACACAAAAAGTAATTGACCTATGGCTAAGCCCCGCCCCCTCCACTCACTCGGACAAACTGTCAACATTCAGTGACAAACGCTATGCTAGCAGTCACAGTAGGAAATATTTCACAGGAGGCAATTGATGGTTGTTGGAGACAGAAAGATTAAATTTCATCTCGAAATCACCAAAACTTAACTTAACTTTACTGCTCTGGCTGCCGTTTGCCGCGAAACGCCGATAGCGACGAGCTAACGTCAGTTAGCCTGTCTATGGAGTTTTGCATTATACGTTAGCATTAAGCTAGCGGACTTTATGCTTAGTTGTGATGCTGGCTAACATCCAAACATCTCTCACAATATGTTGCCTCAAATACGTTGTTGACTTAACCTACAACAGATGTAGACATCCTTGTTAAGTTTATCCATGTTTAGTTGGTGTTGTGGGCTACTGCATAACTTTATCCAGAGCAGACACTTCTCTAGGTTGAGATGTGGCTTAGGAAAAGGTAAAAAAAATACACCAGAGAGGCTGGGCGATCCGAACCTCACAGGATACCTGGTGTCAGAGTTGCATGTAACCCATGCACACCATCTGACCATTTTAAACTTAAAATGTCAAGAAAAAACACATAAAAACGATTGAAAACTGACTAACTACAATGCATTTCAATGGACGTGGAAGCAGAGAATGTCCGAGTGTATGGGCTAGCTATGCGCACTGTGATTGGCTCATCGTGTTTGGGGGCGTGGCTTAGCCATAGGTCAATTGTCAGCCAGGCCTACCTCATTTTTTTTATTGGCACCTACCTCAGATCTGTTATTTATTTCATTTATTTTTTTATTTACTGCAAGAAGGCTGCAATTCTTCTCAAGTGTATTGTTTTTTTAATTTATTTTATCTTTAGAATGTCAGGAATTATTTAATAACTATTTATTATTTATTATATTATATATTATACATACATATTTATACTATTTATTTCAGATCAGAAAGGTAGGTTTGTTATGTTATTAGGCAAAAGAGTGGTTTAAAAATATATTGAATATATTGTTGCAAGTCTTTGTGTTGTTGAATTGTTGGTTCATAATAAAATATACAAATTGATGTATAGAACATTGATGTGTTTCTGTGAATATCAGTCCAGGCACCTTTAGCAACGTAGCATTCCTAATCATTCAACATGTGGAGCTCAGCTACTTCATTAGGTAATAATGACATAAATCTTGTGAGATGAGTGAGAAAAAGACTAAAATGAATCTATTGGTTTGAATAGATTAATTGTGATTAACATTACTGTTAATCTGCTTTCAAAGACTAAAAAAAGACTATTGACTAAAACTAGACTAAAATACCTTGGAATTTCTTTGACTAAAACTAGACTAAAATGCCAAGACTTTTCGTCGACTAAAATGTGACTAAACAAAGAAATAATACAAGCTGACTAAATATGACTAAAACTAATAAGGGCATTTGACACGAGACTAAGACTAAAACTAAATTGAAAAATAGCCGACAAAATTAACACTGATGTCCTTGTTGATGATGAGGTGTCATCTTGGACATAATTCAGAATTTCCATTCACATACACATACTTCCTCTAAACGTATGAAACCAAAAATATTTTTATTTTATTTTACCTTTATTTAACCAGGCAAGCAAATTAAGAACAGAATTTCTTATTTTCAAGTGCAGCCTGAGAAATATGAACACACCATACTGAAATTCACACACATACGACTGAAATACTGTTACATGCACAACTGAAATACTCTCACACAAACAACTGAACAAGTATATGCTTACACACACGTCTGCGTTTCAGAAGTGTGTGTGAGAGCACAAGTCCGAATTATGTCCCAGACCGACCCTCATATTTTTGTGTGTAAAAGGTTTTATTTGTGCTCACTCACTGTATTTGTTACTCTTCTGGACAGGTGTGTTCACGAGGGCACATCATTTGGAAGCGGAATTCCCAGCCTGTTTTCAAATTCAGCATGCAGGCTGGTGGCCAGCTACTGTCAGGAAACAATTATGAAAAAATCTGACTACTCTGCAAATTCATGAATATAGGCATTGTGGCTCCAACTACCTTCTACACAGACCAACACGAGTACTGTTTTGTTAGTTCAGTTCGGGATTACTGGCAGGAGTGCAGGACCGCTGTCATCAACCGTCTGCGTGCCGAGGACCACGTTGTAGTTATCGGTAAGTGAATTAATTTTTTTATTTATTTAGGCCAATAGTTTTTATTTGTGGAATTTCCACGTTGTCAATGGCTGTAACTAACTTCATTCTCTCTCTTTTTTGTGATCAGCTGATGGAAGGATGGTTTTTACCGTCCTGTTGTCTGTGAAAGTCACTATAACGGCCACTCGTAACTTCCGACCCGTGAACTCGTACCAGATCGAACTGGTACGACTTCACAGGAAGGAAAAACACAAGTTTCTATTGGCATCTATTGGTCCTCGTCCCTACGTCACCACATTCACGATGCGATGCATCCCTTGGCTGCACACACAGCCCTTCATGCCGTTCTCTCTCCTCATTGGATAACACTTGTATCCCACAAGGAAAGTTTTCTCCTGGTTTACAGCAGAGCAGAGTGACGGAGAGACCAGACACTCTATGGAAGTGATGCTGACGGAAAATAGGACTATTTAGGACTTATATTAATAAAAACATTCCACTGATATCTGCTCTAAAACAATGATCTGTCAGAGACAGCCCTGAAGGAGATATGCACAGATGCACATGTTCAGATCAAGGCCCTGATGAGTGAGTCTTGTCTCAAATGTAGACATAGAAGGAACCCAGCTGTTACTCAAAAAGTCAGTTGTGAAATAAACATTTGTACATCAAGGCTACGAGTAGAGCGACCGTCTTTTTCTCTTTTTCTGTTTTCCCTCCGTCGGCCAGCTCCTCATCAATCCTGGCGTGCGCTCCTACCACGTTTTTTTACTCAAAAAGTCAGTAACATAACATAGGATTTTTTTTGCTTTTGTTGTTGTTGTTGTTGCAGACCCCGAGCGTGGCATGAATAAAGACAAGGGAGTGACTCATAGCTTGGACATGTGGCATGGGGGGAAATCCTTGGCATGAGTATGAACATGACATTAATTAGTGCACTGACTATATTGATTTATACATCTAACTACAAATATTGTTCCATTTTCAGGCTGGGTTAGTGAAGGGCCAAAAAGACATTCTGTGGTGGACTAAAGACAAAGACACAAAACATGGATCAGTTCTCAGTATGTATTCACTGTTCACTGTTTTTGAAGATGCAAAATAACAAAAAATCTGCCATTACCATTTGATAAAATACATATTAGTGCTGCCCCGAACATTGAAGGTCAGTGTTTGAACCAATTATGTTTCATTTCACCAAAGTGTGTATCACTCCTTATCTGACACAAAGCTTGACCACAACACCTCTTAGTAGGAACAGAGGTATGAAAGCATTACCCTATAGATCAGCTACCTGCCCCTACAGAGGGCTATTACACGCAGGGCAGGTGATTTTTGAGTTTGAGCGCACATTTTGAAAGAAAGCAGCACAAAATGTGAGCATGAGGAGAAAAAATCTGAGCACACGAAGGAGCTGTGTCACTGAAAAGGAATGAAATCATGCTCTCAAACTCTAAATCTATGCTCTTGATTAAAGAAGGGATAATTCTTCCATACAGAGGACAAAAAGTAAGTAGGATTTTTTTCTGTTAAAGAATATGTGGCGAGGAATTGTGCACCATGTCACAAACCGTCACGAGTGGGATTTTGGTAGTTGCCCCCATGACCCATTAAATGAGGAAACTCGTGACAAGCCCTGGTTGGAGACGGGCTCTCCAGCTCATCTGCACTCTCAGAAATTGTGTGTGACCTACACTGGTCTGAACTTTAGGTAGCTACCATGTTATTTCAAGCAAATAATGTAATATTGTATAAAAGTGAAATTACTTTAAAGACAAAATAATAACACTGAAATGAGAAATTTCTCCCTTGAACATAACATTTTAGATCTACAAATGATTTTTGTTCTCAGGAGTACATCTGAACTAGAGAACTCATGTATGTGAGTAAAAGGAACTCATTCTCTCCTCCATGTTATAGACTTGTAGTCAAGACCGCCTCATCCGAGACCAAGACACTACCAAGACCAGAGAGTATCAAGACCAAGACACTACCAAGACCAAGACCAAGACAGACCAAGTCAAGACCAAGACCAGTTCAGCTCGAGACCGAGACCGAGACCAAAAAAAAAGAAAAGAAGGAAAAACAAATCTAGTTACAGCATATTTTGCTATAGGGTTCAACTGCTTGTTTTAAATATGAGATTGTATTATTTCAACTACAGGCACAACAATAAAGACGGTGTCTTGTGAACTCACTAATGTTTTCATCAATTGGCTGTGATCAAATCTGTGTGGCAATTGCATATTTCTACACTATTAGAGGATTGACGGATTGACTATAACTAGTCCCAAAGTAATCTAACAAAATTCTAATGAATTGAAAATGTTACTGATTTAAATTGTAGAACTAGGCCTACTTATTTTATAGATGAAACGTGACATATTATCAACTTGCAATGGCATTATTTCCCAGTAGCCAAAATTACAATATCAGTGTACAGCCAGTGCCAGCACTTTTGAGGATTTAGCCTCCTACTACTATTCTATTGGTGGGGTTCATATCTTGACTTAGCGGACTGAGACTGACTGCCGCTGAGTGCTTTGGCAAATAAAAGGGGATGGAAATAAGGAGGGGGCACACGCTGCTCATTGAAGACAGCGGCGAAAACGAAAAGAATTCACGTCTGAGTCTCCAAACCACAAACGTTTGTAACAACCCCAGCAAAACGAGCTAGATTTGTCGCTAAATCGCTTTTAACAAAATAAAGTCGCCAAGAGGGGGGAAATCACCACGGTTGCACGCCCGTTGGTCCGTTCATGCCCGGTGGACGGAGCGTTTCCCTCGGCTGTGCCTGCTGCAGTCTGCTCGATCCTGTCTGTGCGTGATCACATGGCGAGCAGTAACGCATCTGTGTCACAAAACGCATGTGATTGATATGATAGCACTTGAAGTCGGCGTATAAATATTGATTTAAAAAAACAAAAAACAGCGTGCCTGCCAGAATATTAAATCCTTTCGAGACCGCTCCGCCAGTCCGAGACATTGCGAGACCAAGAGACCCGAGACCGAGACAAGACCGAGACCAAAGACGGCCGAGGCCGTGACAAGACCAAGACCACAAAAAAGTGGTCTCGAGACCGGTCTCGGGACTTACAAGTCTACCATGTTATGAGGCCAGAGTTTTGCTTGCTGCCATCGACTACAACTACCACAATGGCAGACCAGCTTTGAAGATGTCATAATGTGTTATGTTCAGATGTCTTTATAATCTATTGGAATACATTTGCTGACCTACAGAATCTTTTTTTTATTTTTTTTTATTTAACCTTTATTTAACCAGGAATAATCCCATTCAGATTAAAATTTCTTTTGCAAGGGGGTCCTGATCTTGGCTTTGCTTATTTCCCCTCCCCAGGTACAAGAAGGTGTACAATAAGAGGTCTGCCCGGTACAGTATATATGAAAAAAAAAAACAGGAAAGCAGTCCACCTGCATTCCTGACCTGCAGAGAGCCATCGTCAGGAAGCGGTCAGAGTCTGGACGGGGACTGCCGATGGGGACTGACTCCCCCGTTCCCCCGCCCTCAGTCGACCATGCTGCCACAACACAAACTGCCTGTAGGCAGCATGGCGGTAGCCCCTATTGTCTTCGCCTGGATCTTCTGGATCCTGCAGTCCCGTGTACTCATGTCTGAGCCGCCTGGCCAGTCGCAGGAGGCCAGGCTCTAAGCAGAAGTGCTCAAAATGAGCGGTGCGGCTTATGCAGTACTCTGGGCGCTGCCCACAGCACTTCTTCTCCTCCTGCCTCGTCATGTCTTTGCAGTCCAGCACATCCCCGGCCTCTTCCACCACACTCCCTGCCTCGTCCACCATGTGACCTTGAAGGTTCCTCAAAGTCTGCCATCTCAAAACTGGGGTCCTAAAAAGACAGTGTTGTGTTAGAGTATGGCCTGTTTTTGTTTTGTTTTTTCCTTATTCTTTTTTTTTAACGCAAAGTAAAGGTGAAGCAATTGTTAGTTGGAGATATGAAAAAGAGTCTCAATTTATTACTGCATAATAACATCAACATATGCTGTATTCATTGTGGTGTATCCTAACCAGAACAGGAACTATGCCTACATTTATCCGCCGGACCCCGGTAAAAAAGAAGAAAAGCCTGTACTTTTGCTCATGTGACGGTGAACATCAATTTGCGCGTCTGTGTTTTGTTTTTTTTTCCTTTTTATTTATATAATATTCATTTATATGCGCATCGAGAGTGAGAGTGCGCGAGCACGAGAGAAACAGCGGATGCGCACCAGATGATTACCAACCGGCAAAAACTTAAAAACAAGACTGTTAAAGAGAGGAAAAACACAGAAAATTCAATAGTCCGAGAGACATCCCATCGTGTCGACGTGAGTGAGGGGGGCTCGTGGCGTCTGTCCGACTACCCATTCCTCCGACCATACATTTCTTTATTTCTGAATCCATTAGTCCGACCTCCCGTTTCTCCGACTTACAGTAAGTAGCCCTAACCCTTAACCTTACCCTAAACCTAACCTTAACGCTGTAGAATGGGTAGTCGGAGAAATGAGCCGTCAGACTTTGGGGCAGTCGGACTGACGTATGCTCCCCGAGTGAGGGAGGATCGAATGGTGGCTCAGGTTTAGTGATGAGAAACTGTCACTGTCAGCTGCACATGTGTCAGCAGCTGCTCCAGACACGGCGGCTTGTCCAAAGCGAGAAGCTACAGTACATTGTTGCTAGTAAAGACACACATTGCGAGTATTCACAACAATGTACTGTAGCTTCTCCTCTCCAGAAGCTCTGCGCCCTGCACTGTTTCGGCTGCCTATTCTGTCAAACGGAGCGGTTTATTTGTACCAACGTTTTCTACAGTCACAGCTCAAAGTATTTTATTACCCCTGTATAATACTTTACAGCTAATAAAACAACGAAAATTATTGTAGTACATAGGTGTGTAATTAAGCTTTACTTACCTCACCTGATGAATACATCTTCTCTTAATTTTTTTTTGGTTACCTGGTTACCTGCATTTACTGTTCGGGAGGGGCGGGGGCGAGTCATTGATGGGCGCCGGCTGACAGTAGCATTCAAAAAAAACACGGCAGGTACTAAGCAAAATGAGCAAAACTCCACAGGGCAGCTTTAATTGTGTTTTCATGAGAAGCGGCAATGTGCCCAAACAACCGCCAGGTGGCATCAGTGAGCAGGAGGATGAGTGGACAACATGCAGCAGCAGGGAGCAGTGACCATGAACGGCCAATGGACAGAGTTGCTTATGTTTATGTTTGTTGTTGCTAAAATACAAGAATGTAGCTAATAATACCTCATCCCAACTCCTTCCTTCAGCCTGTCTACAGGACAGTCTAGCAAGGACACACTTAGTGAAAAAAATCATTCATCTCCTCCGCTATCAACATCATCGACAACTAACTCTAGAGCCTTTTAAATGTCTTTTGTTTTTAACTGTGATATTCCCATTTAATGTTGAACTGTTTTCGCTTTGCTTTTATGTTTAACTGTGGTCTTTTTTCTGTGCACACGTCTAAGACCCTAAAGACGTGATTGTCCTCGCTCGCTGCAGCCAAGTGGAGGCAGAAACAATTACGCACTGCCACACTCCATACAAGCATTTAAGAAATGATTCTTATCAGTTCCATAATTCAGAGAGGAATTTTACTCAACGAAAAAATGTATGAAGATCAGTTTTTAGGTTGAAGACATGACAGCAGCACGTAGCCAATGTCCCAGCGCTAGTGTCATGATAGATGATAGATAGCTCTCCTGGTAACGCACCTATGCAGAATTTTCTTTTCTCATCATCATAATGATCACATATGGCTCCACGTTTGAGCAAATAAATAATAAATATAATAGACTTTCCTGCTTGTGTAGCTATATATTTGTCTCCAAAGGCTTATGGCACACGCCGTCCCCAGAGTGGCAGCTGATTTGAGAACCTAATGTGGGTTTACTATTGTGCATCTCATTTTGCTGCTATAAATATTTGCTTAGGATTGACAATGGAAACAGTCAAACGAAATCTAGCGAGTAGGGCGTATACTGGCCTATCAGGCAGAATGAACCACTGGATCTACCCCCATTCCAGCCCCGCGCACAATTCTGTGAACTGAAAACTGTGAACTATGTGTGTGAAAGGAGAGCTATTAACTACTGTGGGTCACCACGGATTACTGTTTAAAAATAATCTGAATATGAGGAAAGAATCTGAAAGAACCAAAGCAGCATTCATTCACAAGTTTAATCAGCACCAAACGTATAAATAACTGGGTCAGGTCGGACAACGGGCTTCTTTTTTCCTCTTCCTCACAGGAGAAATGAGGTGTGCGCTCACCTCTCTTCTCTCTGACGCGTCGGTGCTCTGTTTGTGATTTGTCTGCTGCCTTGAATCCGCCCTTCATACGTGTGCATTCACAGATTCACAGTAAGACAAGCCAGGGTTGAGTTAGCGAGTTAATAACCAGCGTCGTGGTACCGCTGATCCGGAGTGACAGTGTTGTGAAAATCACTGCAATCGCAGAATTCCAAAACCTACTAGAACGGCCATAAGCGGTCAAAATGACCAATAACTTCAAGTAATTCACATTATAACAAAGGACAAACTGACAACGATATGATCAGAAACTCTTTCAAGTATGTGGACTGTCTGCGAAGACTGACGTGAGTGACGGAGACTTCATCCTCTGCTTCAGAGAGGGACAGAGAGTCCGACAGCACCGTGAGGAGCGCATGTGAGGAAGATGAAATATCGCCCAGTCGACTTTACAGCCCTATACAGGACAGAATCTATCAGTGGGACGTTGTGCGGCTCAGCTGCTGATCAGGACAGGACAGCAGAGCTCACCTGCTGCGTCATGCAGCCATCATATTTCTCTTCTCTTGTTTATTTGCAGCCACTGTCTGAAGTCACTCCAGTGTTGATAAACACAATCACTCGAGACCGGCACTTGACATAAACAATGGGTAGGCTAGTTGCCGAGCAACCAAAATGTAACATTAATAGCGGGGAAATCTGTGCGGTCAGAATGACCGTGTATGGCTGAAATCTGTAAAAGTCAGGATATTTTCATTGCCTTTTGTGTGATTTATTTAAAAAAACGTTTTGAATTAAAATACAGACACTTTTAGGAAAAGTCAGGTACCAGCAGGTTTGTATGTTTGTTTTTGTTTTTGTTTTCATTTTTTTGCACATGTAAATATCAAAACGGCCAAAATGTCCGCCATGGCCGTTCTAGTGTTAATGAAATGAAACGAAAACAATATTATATTAATGTGGTAAATGTAGAAAATATAATCCAGGGGGAAAAGGCTTATAAACGTGGGACAAAACGGCTCAGTAATAGTACGGACTACACATCTTGAACGCGATGTAAAGTAATAACTTTATTTTATATATTTAAAGCCTATATTTTTTAACCCTTAGGGGTCCATGATCACGCCGGCGTGATCTGATCACATGACCTCTTCACTACGCAGTGAAAAAAAAAAGTAGGTCACCAGAGCGCTGTGATCAACTTTACTCGAAAGTGCGGACTTGAAACTCTCTCCTACTTTTTATTTGACTTCAATTGACCCAGTAAAACCAAGGGGGCAGTTGTCGGTCTGAGAAGTGAAGCTCACTTCCGCGTTCAAAAAACTGCAATCCCCGCCGATTCCTGTGGGGGCTGGTACCGGAAGTGAGCAACTCCCCATAGACCCCCATGTTAAAATCGCCGACTTTACAGCTTTCAAAAACATATTTACAGCCTGGTACCAAAACGTTTTTTGGTCTCAATCGATAGTGTCTACCCCCGTACACACTCTGAGGGGGGTGAATTTTTTTTTAACGGTACCGTTTTGCTGTTATTCGGATACGATTCTGGCCAATCAGGGTGCGGAAACGTACAGCTACAGGTCCGTAGCGGCACAGAGATAGGCTGCTTCGAGGCCAGTGGGCGGGTTCTCGGCCGGCCAATCCAACATGGCGCTGTTCAAACCGCCATATTTGAGGCACAAAAACGACTGCACAAAACCAATGGGTGACGTCACGGATGCTACGTCCATTCTTTTTACAGTCTATGAGTAAAACCGAAGATATGATCATTTACATTTTATGGTTTTTAATTTGTACAAAATCCGAATGTACGGAACGTACGGAGGGCGCCGCATGGGAGGAGCGGGCGCCGCATTTCTGTCTATATCTTAGTCATTTTGTGTCATTTTACAAAACGGAAAAAAGTGGTCGAATCTGCTGATACTAATCTAAGTGATCAATATACCAGAGACGTCCGACGTCGATCGGGGGAGTGGCCAAAATCGCCGAACCGGAAGCCAAGCTGGGAGACAGGAGTTAGCAGCAGGAGCTAGCGGAGCTAATACGTATTACTAGGAGGAATAAAGAGTGTTTGAAAGTTGGAAAAAACAAGGAGACGGAGTGTTTCGAGACGATAACGAGGTGTTAAGTGAATATCCATCAAGCTCTCAGGCTGTTTTATGGCGAGGAAGACCCCGAGGGTGACGTGATTTCATCTTCATCGTCTGAAGAGGAGAGTGGAGTTGAAGAGGAGGGGGGAGAGACGGACCCCGACGATGTCGCCGGTGATGACAAGTAGGTCAAACTAATCAAGATTTTAGCCTTTGTTTGTTTACTGCTGTATTGTACAGTGGGTGCTAGTTTCATTTGGAGCATTTCACGCGAGATTCACGCGTGAGGCACGGGAGAGCCAGGCGGATTTTTTGTGGAGGAGTTCACCAGAAGCTGCAGTGCGCCCAAACAACCGCCAGGTGGCATCTGTGAGCAGGATAAAACGCCTCAGCAGTGAACACGAATGGGGAATGCAATATAATAGTCTTTCAATGACAACAACGGCAGCTATATACTCTCGCTCTCTTTTTTCGGTCCTCTGTCTCGTCAGCTCCAAACACACCCGTCTGTGTTTTTAAAATGAGCCAACTACTGTAGCTACAGTAGTGCAGCATTTCTCACTGCGCAGCATGTATGAGAGTGGAGCTGTTTTCTTGTGAATGAACGGGTCTGTGTCACTTTGGGGCTGGGCGATAAAACATAGGATATAATAACTTTCCCTTGATAGAAGACGCGGCCGATACAAAGTCGATTGGTTTCATTCATCCATGTTTTGACAGACAACACAAACAGCCAGTAATGAGACCGGTGACACCGTCAGCCATGCAGCCGGCCTGGACTGGAGGGAGTCCGGGTCAAAACCTCAAGCCCCGGTCCGAGTTAACACGATACGCAGCTACAGTTATCAACCCAGCTTCATGCTCTGTGCCAGTTCACATCAAAGGAGGCGTGTGTTTTATTGAAAGCGAGGCTAGGTGTGCGTATGAAAATCGCCATGGAACACATCTGGACAAGGAGGGAGGGGCAGTGTGCGAAATACGGGGGGTTTGGGGGGGTCGGACCCCCCCGATTAACCCCTCGACCCCCCTGAAAGACTCAAAAGCAAAATCTGAGGGGGGTCTCAATCTTGTCTAAAAACAGGTTTTATTCTGCATGAATTTAGAGGCGGCCGCCGCTGAAATTGTCTGCCGCTGCGCTGGAATCTTGGTTGAAACTCAATGTACGGTTTGGAAGCTCAGTGTCACTGTTTTCAACTCGACCGCAGCAGGAGTGCATTTGATTTCTACTTCGGGCCAGACCGCAAGATGACGTTGATGCGTGGCGTGTCCCATGTTGCTCGTGCGCCCGCGGGAGCGGGGCTCATTGGAAGCTCCGCTCCGGTCAAACCTGGTGCTGAATGTAAACGAACCCCACCGGCGCAGATCGTGAAGAGAGAGAGAAGCAGAGCGCAATGTTGCCAACCTATCGATTTTCCAAACAGTCTTGGCAACTTTTTTTTGTAAAAAGCGAGTAGCGACAAATCTAGCGACCTTTTCCAGAGAAATTACAAACGTTTCAGGACCCGAAAGTATGTTATTACAGCTGTTTCCAACGAGCAGCGGCGCTGCCACCGAGCACTCATTGGTTGTCAGCCAACACAGTAGTGTCACAGAGCTTCTCCGCTGCATTCAGAGACGCACTGCTCCACAACATAAACACATGGGGTCTCAATTGGAAATATTTGAAGGGAGAAACGGTTTAGGGGTCGGACAAGCACAAACACGTCAAGGCTCCATCTAATGATGATAATAATCTGATAGAAAACCGGAAAAAACTGATTTGTGTTGCTACGCGCTCCGTGGGCGCGCACTTCATCCTGCGCAGCCGGCATCGGTTTGGATGGAGCTGTGACAGTGTTACAGTGCTTCTGTAACAATATAACCTGCCTATATAACTTTATGTGTTGATCCAACCATGCTCATCTACAGCTGAGGCTGTGAAGAGCCTCCCCCTCCCTGGCTGCTCTAGCGCTGTAGTACCGAGAGCTTTTATGTGCAAATCTACACACAGATTTACTAACATTTCATGAATGAGACCCATGGAGAGCGCCGCTGCCCGCAACCCCCCCCCCCCCCTAGCCTCTTATCTCTGCGAAATAAACAGTAGTGTAAACAGTTGTGTGAGTACAGTACTGTGGGGGGCAGGACTTTTGTCTGACAATGCGCAAAGTATCCAAACACACCCACTGGTCAGAGATGAATGGATGGCGCTAATGTGTCGCTATGACTCGCTAAAGTGTTACATTGTGTCCAGCTGTTGTCAAAGCAATGATTACAAGCACACCTATTGGTCAGAGATAATGGAGGTGATAATATGTCTATTAAGCTAATTACTTCGAAAGAGCCGGGAACAACTTCAAATATTTCTCATTCTAGTTTTAGAAGCAGCATTTAAGTTATTACTTTACGTCACAAGATGAGTAGTGAATTCAGACTTCCCAAAAATATAAGCCCACGTGCTTCAAATAAAACATTTTCATTAAAAAAAACAGAACAGTGTGATATCCAGTGCAGCGGGTAATTTAAAGCATTGCGTCTCCCCAGATCTGCGTGTGTGCATAGTCTTTCAGCAGGAGATCCCTCGGCCCTGGGATAGAGGGGGCAGGCCGGTCCATTCATCTCTGACCAGTGGGTGTGTTTGGATACTTCGCGCATTGTCAGACAAAAGTCCTGCCCCCCACAGTACTGTACTCACACAACTGTTTACACTACTGTTTATTTCGCAGAGATTACAGCGCGATATTCACATGTGTTTTGTCATGCATTGCTGACCTGGGCATTTCTCAATAAATTAGAAAAAACGCGCATGATGGAACAGTGTGGGCTATTTTCCTCTTTTCATTTTGCCGGTACACGCCCGGTGTCTCCCCACTTTCCCTCGCTTGCGCACGCTCGCATCTGATTCACATTTCTACCGGTAAAAATAAATGTGATGTGATAGTATGAAAACATTGAAAGTGATAAAAAAAAAAGATAGATGAGCGAGAAATGAAAACACTGTGATCGCAGCTGGACACATAACCGCTGTTTATATGCAGCGGTCTGTATTGGCCGTATTAAAATGCTCAGAAATCAAGGTTGTTTCATTTTAATACGTTAAGCTTCAGAAACCATCAAACACACAGGCCTATTGTAGCCTATATTTAGGAAAGGTCGCGGACTTGGAGACGTGTAGCCTAGTTTTAATGTACTGTAAACCCAAATGATCTGTGAGACGGCTGAATCCACCAATTTATTTATTTTATTTTTTATTTTTGGGTGGGTGGGCAATCGGTCAATCTAGGTGTGAGATGCTCGCATCTCTCCTTATTTCTCATGTGAGGAAGAAGAGAGAACAGAACCATTGCATTAGACCTATATTTTCCATTTTTGCTGAGCATAAGGTTTGTTCTGAATTAGGAAAGCCTGTCCCATACAACGGATTTGATCTGGAAAATATAGACTCATGTGTTTTCATAATGTAGGTGGATACAGTAAAATCACACACCCAGCCTCGCACAACACACGCCTCCTTTGATGTTAACATGGATGAATTAAACCAATCGACTTTGTATCGGCCGCTACTAGGCTACTTTCCATTAAAACAACCTGCTGCTCTTGGCTGAAACAAAGTCACTGTTAACAAAATCAACATCTAATCTGTCCCTTCAAATTGTGTGTGTAGCAGCTGCTGACAGATGTGTATTATGCTCCGCTCGTGAGTCCAGTCGCATCGGGTCCAGGCTGCTGGCACGGACGAAGCAGTTTAGAAACGGTTTAAACGAGCGATCGTCGGCTATGAGGTGGTTGTTCACAAGAACTTGCAGAAAATAGATAGATATATAATAGAGAACCACTGATCCTGTTGAACGTAACCACTGTGATACAATAAATAAAATCGACATTGATGTGACTGAGCGGCGTTGCGGTCCCTCTGTCCATTCACTCTCTTGCTCTCTCGACCATAGCTGCAGCTGAACTAGCCATGGTCTGTGAACAGCGCCACTCTCTCATTGCAGCTACGTTGTGGTCAAACGCGGAATTACTTAAACATCTTCTCAGTACGATGCTTCCACCTAGTGACTACAATGTGACCTGCAGTTTCACGCACTGCGTGAATCACGGTCAGCGTGAGGCAAACGTCCAAATGAAACTAGCACCCACTGTAAATGTTATAAACTACCTAAACTAACTAGTGTTATGTGTATATAACGTATATATGTATATGTGTGTAGAGAAGTGTAGAGAAGAGCAGGGCTGAAACAGGCTACAGAGATGAACTAGAAAATTTCCTCTTGGGAAATTTTGAAAGGGCACCGGGAGCTACTGCCGTTCTAACCATCTCTGTCAACATGGGAATCAAACCCACGATCTTAAGGTCAAGACAGAGCTGATCAGACACATGATCATCTTTCTATAAGCACTGATATGGAGGAGCTGTAATCACATGAAGTTACCTGTGTTAGAGTGTGAGAGATGAGTGCGCGCTTACGCGCGCATTTGATGTGTTTGTGTGTCTTTAACTGTAATCACAGGAAGTTACCTGTGTGTGTTAGAGTGTGGGAGAGGAGTGCGCGCTAGCGCGCGCATTTGTATGTTACCTGTGTGTTTTTAATGTGTGTGTGTGTCTATAACTGTAATGACATGAAGCTGGTTCTAGAGTCTGGGTGTGTGACTGAGCTGCATCCTGTATCAGTCTGATTTAGCTGTGTGTCTGTGTTTACAAACATCTTAACGAGCTCCAGGTGGATTGTTTATGGAGTTAACGACCCTGGCCTGAGGATCAGAGGTTACCATGACAACTTGAGCTGGTTGCCAATGACGATAGGGGCTCCCAGGCTGAGGCAGACAGAAACGTCGAGAAAAAGACTGATTTTCTGCCTCTGCGCTGGTCTCGCATTTAGGCTTATTCTGACAAAACGGTAACTCCTATCAGAACAAAACATGGATCAACGATGCCCTAAGGCCTTCCTGAAAATTTTGGTACGATTTGGTGTTTCTACAGTAAATATTTTGGCGACACGGGCAGTTTTAAAACATCGGTCCGTTCTGCTCCTCTCAGAAAGTTTTTGTATTGGAGTCAATGAGGAAAAGAGACAGACATGGCCGCACTCAGAGGCTGCTAATTCAAATTCTGCAAGTCTCTCTGATATTTTGAACACATTGTGGGAGACACAACAAGTCTGTCTACAAAACTGTGAAAAAATTATGTGTGTACAGTGTAAATTGTGTCCAGGAGGAGTGTGGAAAGAAAAAGAATCAGGAGTTTTTCTGGGCTCTCTCCCCACTCTAGCTGATGACATCACGCACTCTAGCACGAACATTCCGTGCAATACACACCCATTATAATCTCATAATTTCTCCAAAAATGATCATGTACATTGACTGTTGCTGTATTTACCATATTTATAATGGGACTGGCTGTAGGATGCACGTACTCTTATCTCAGTGGGCTCATCTACCTCATTAGCATGAGAAGCTTTGGCTACATATGAAGCAGCTCTTTGTCGTCCTGTTTTTAGGGCGTCAGCATAGGAAACCTGTGCTGCACCTGAAACATTGTGTTTACTTTGAGGATTTATTTTATGAGCACCTGAACATGTTGCTTTACGTGGAGCATCACTGTGACATTTCCCTTCTACTTCAGCATAGGAAACCTTGGACGCAGGTGACCCCTCATGTTGACCTCTCTGTTGCACAGATGGACCAGGAAGCGTCTCACACTCGCTGCTCTGAGGATCAGGACTGTCGGCATGGACACTTGTATCTGCATCATGAGATTCCTTCTGCTTCTGCCACCGGAGTTTTTGAGCTTGAGCCCTTGAGTTCTTTCTTGGCATTGTTTCAAAACCACAAATACCACTTAGATGAGATACAGATTCTATATTAATCTATAATCTATGAAGAAGGACCTATTATTTACTGTGTTTTTCACAAATATGTCTTGAATGTCAAGCTTGTCAGTATGTTCCCAGAAAGAAAAAAAAAGTCTCTTAAATTATTCTATTACACCAGACAAACTGGGTTTCCACAAGTATCAGTAAATTCAAATTTATGGGAAAACTAATTCAATGTACAACTATGGGAGAACTTGCTAATATGATGTTTAAATAATTAAACATGTACTGTAAATAGCATCAGAGTTAAAGGCAAACGTGTAAGCCAAAATATAATATAATATTTTTTTTTTTTAAATCTAGCTTGTCGAAAGATCTTTGGCAGGATAATCACAAATCACCTAGTGCAGTGTATGTTTGACTGACAACCTTCTCTCTCTATCAGAGAGGACAGACTATACCAATTGCAATAATTAATAGCTTTAAGTATCGGTTTACAGTATCAGTTGTTGTTCTCACTGAACCTTGTCTGTTTTTTGACTTACCAATGTAAAATAAGTCAATGATGTGGATATGATTTATTGTGTTCTTGAACCTTGGATAATGATTTAAGTTTAATCCACCTCGACAAAGTGTGTGGTGACACGCAGATGTTGCTGCAGTTCAGCCACGGGTTACTTCAAGGGTGTGTCTTCAAACTAAGGACAGCTCCTCCAAATGAATCCAGGTCCTCTGTACAGGTGTCTTTTTTTATTCAAATATCAACAGGTTAAACAAAAGGTTTAGTAACACTTCAGTTACTAAAACACAAGTAGTACACAAGTATTTGCAGTCAAACCTGAGCACAAACCTGTAGATCTCCAAAATGAGTGAGCAGGAACAGACTTAAATACTAGATAGAGAGCTCTTCTACTGTACAAGTTTTTTTCAGTATAGTCCAATTTTCTTTTCTTTCTTTGTGTAAAAGAAATTATCTTACAAATGAAAAAATATATAGTTTGGGAGAAGTCAAGCTATCTTCAGCCCTGTCAGTGGACTTTTTAAATTGTATGTACAAAAAATCAATCTGATATTTCTATCCTTAACAATCCTGTTTCAATAAATTTGTTAAAGTAGTCCAAATGGAATAATTAATGCTGCCAAACTAGGAAAAAAAAGACAAAGTAATCAATGAATGATGAGGAGAGGGAGATAGGACAGACAGAGCGTGAGAGTGGAGAGATCCTCTCAGATGTTGTAAAATAGCAAGATCCAGGAGCAATACCAGGTTCGTTGAAAATCAGGTATTCAAATGTATATTCAATGTTCAAGAAGTTTTTCGTTGAAAAGTAGGGCAGACACTGTCACAAAGGGCTTCTCAGCCAGTAAGTGAGCAGTGCTGAAGGCTTCACACCGAGAGCGACTGGCTGTGCGGTGATCTGCCGCAAAAAGTGAGTGGGACAGAGAGAGAGAGAGAGAGATGGGGAGCAGAGATGAGGCTTTGCGTTGACAGAACAAACTGTCAATGACCAGCCAAAAGAAAGAGGGGGATAGAAAGAGTCATATAATGGAGAGGTGATGAACCACGGGAGAGGTGGAGGACAACAGAACCTGTAAGAAAAAGAACAAAACATTGTTACTTACATCCCTTACTAACATCCCTCTCCTTTCACTTTTTTTTAATTCAAACTGAAAATTATATTGGCAACTATGATTAATTCGATCATGTCTATTCATCATCTTTGTCCCTGTGGCTGCCAATAAAAATTAAAATGGCACAAAAAAAGAAAAAAGTTTAATCGCTATCCACCTTTTTCCGAACGAACGTAAGCCTGTTTTGCTCTTCCGGTGGAATTTTATGTTTACGTTTGCATGGTTTCGGTAGTCGTTGTGGAGTTGTCAGTCTGTGTGTGTGTGTGTGTGTGTGTGTGTGTGTGTGTGTGTGTGTGTGTGTGTGTGTGTGTGTGTGTGTGTGTGTGTGTGTGTGTGCGTGTGTGTGTGCGTGTGTGTGTGTGTAAGCATGTGTAAACTTACCATGAAGTCTTCAGGGAGTCTTGAGTTGAAGAAAGGGGCAAGGCCAGCCAGAGAGTGGAAAAAGAGAGAAAAAAGACATTTTACACTACACTCTTAGCAGTATTTGATTTTGTTTTCACATATGCACACATCATCAGAAGAAATCTGTCCACACATGACTGCTGAAACCAGAGTTTTTGAAAAAAGTTCAACCTGGACTCCAGTTACAAAACAACAGTTTTAGGAGCCAACATCTACGCTAACATGTGGATGAGAAGCCAAACTGTGCCGAGAAACACACAGTTTCAAAAAATAACCACGTTCGTGTAAATGGCCCCTCAGTATAGGACATGAGCGTGCTGTCTTACCTTCCGGTTCAGTCTGAAGTTAGCAGTATCCATGGTGTGGGTTACAGAGGGAATAGAGAAAGAAAGAATAGGAGAGTTTAGCATATTGCATTTCAATTCAAATACTTAGGCTACACATCAATATTGTGTTTGTGGCCTCCAACACTATTATCTTTATAGCAGAGTCATGACAATGTCCCTCACATGTAAACAATGCATGAGTTATATGGTTGGTTAGTCATGAGTCTCATGAGATGTCTCAGTGCTGTCTTCAAGGATGTTGGAATTCACATATTCACATATATAGACATAACATACTTACATGTCACCAAAGGACAGCCTGGACGGAAAAGGTGGCCAGAGGGAGTGGACAGAGAGAAAAATGAAAAAACATTTTAGTATACTCCAGAATCATACAGTATTTCAGTATTACCTCTTCCTAATGCAGTTTTTAAGGACGATTTGTCTTCACCACAATTATCTAATTAAACATGAGGCACTGTTGTTTTTACAGTGCAGCACATGACACATAACCTTATTACATCAATGTCAAATACTGATATATAAATATGGGGAATTTTGTTAAACTCAGTTTCTGTGTCTGTACTTACCAACCAAAGTGCAGAGGTTCGACAATATTCTCTGTGTACAAGAAACAAAATATTAGTTCAGTCCAGTCTCTTTATGCAGCAGGCTATTATCAACTTCTCTATGACAATAAACAACATGTTTTTGTCTTATGTGGACACATGTAGTATTCATGTAAAACTACACAACCACCAATACATGCAGTGCTCCATCTCAATTATCTGACTTTTCTATTTGCTTAAACACACAAATAATATGGTATAGTGGACTATGAAAAGACTGTGAAAAAGGCTGACTAAGGCTTGTTAGCAATTACTTAACTGCAAAACTGTCCTACAATTGCATCTTCGTCTCATAAATAAATTAACACGTTCACATGATAGCTTTAATTTCCCCGGCGGGGAAGGCGAGCTCACTGCCAGGATCCCCGCCGGAGAAGCGGTAGCGGCCAGGCTAACACACCCGGGGAAGGCTATCGTTAAGAGGAAAAAACGAGTTTAGCAGCGGCGGAGCGGCTCGCGGCTGCAGCTCTTTGGCTGTTTGTTTTCTTCCGGTATACGTAAATACGTAACACGTGTTACCCCCTGTCCAATCAGAACGCTTCCCGACCCCCAGACCTTGAGCAGAATTAAATAAAGGCGATTTAACGTATTTTTTTCCATGTAAACCTTAATTCGGAATTATTATTTCCATGTAAACTCGAAGAACAATATTTTAATTACGAATTATTTAATTCAGAATAATTAATTCCGAATTTAAAAAAAACATCATGTAAACGTTAAGGTTCCTCTTCATTTTTTGTTCCCATGACAACAGGCGTTAGCATTAATGGCTACGCTTAGCACTAGTTGCCAGGCTAACAGTAGCACGTCACTAAACACGGTTTTTACTCTGCTTTAAGAGGGAAATGTTTCGCCCCTTGATTTCTTTGAAGCCCATTTAAGCCTAAGGCCAATCGTGGTATCAGAGTGAAACGGGAAAATGCATTTCTAACGTTTTACAGTTGTCCATTAGAGTCATTGCCACTCACCGTTGAGACCTCAGAGCCGAATGACGTGACCTCCCACGGTGAAACGTTAGGATCTGGGTGATGTGTTTAAAGTGTACTCGGAAATTCCAAACTCACGATGAGAAAAAAGGGACGGGCTGTGGCAACTACATTTCCCCCTCTTTGGGCTATTTTAGTGAAACATCAAAATATTATCACGGTTGCAGACAATTTAATCACCATATTAAAATTATTCCAGTCCAAGTTTTTAATTGTGTCATATCATCCAAAGCCATTTCTTGTCAGATAGCCTGCTTGTGCTTGGTTGCTGTAGTGCTGAAGTGCTGAAGCCACAAGACGAGTTTCAGGCTTCGGAGCTGTCCAGTGCTGAAACCCCTGTCTCTCATAGAAATTAATGAATGAATTAGGCTAGATAGTTTAACCATCTTCCATCTCTGCCAGTCAGCCCCTCCACCTGCGTTTTTCCCACGATAGGTCAAACAATAAAAGTATGATAGTCTTTCAACCAGTGTGCCAGGCACTGACGCTTCAGTGGTCGCGAGCCCTAAGCTTTGGTCATCTAACGTTAGGCTCCTCGCGGAGAAACTCTTCCCCGGGCCTGATGTGTCACAGGTCGCGAGCGCATCTGCCAACATTCGCAGAAGACGTTGGACGAAGCTGAGTCACAGAAGACGTTGGACGAAGCTGAATCACAGAAGACGTTGGACGCAGCAGGAAAGTCACAAAAAAGTAAGTTCTCTGGTTTAACTTACATAATATTGGCTGTGTATCTTTGACAAAACACAACACATTGGCCGTTTTAAGTTTAAGCTCTCTCGCTTGAAGTCTAGGCTGACTAACGTTAGTCTTGGATATTTCGAGCTTGATTTGCCGGTACAGAGTCGGGCGTAATGTTAGGCAGGCACGGAGAAGAACTGCTCGGTGGGTGGTCTCCCTCGACACCTGAGCCTATTGACACGGAATAATAGGCTATGTTACGACCCTTAAAGTGACTTTAACTGAAGTTCAACGGTAACTTCAGGCTACAGTGTAACGTCCTACTCCGAGCGGAGTTTAACGCTGTCAAATGCGTCAGTGTTGCTCTGAACTGAACTACCTCCACACGGAGAAATTGTATCTGCCGCAACATGTCAGGAGACCACCCACCGAGAAGAACTGCTCGGTGGGTGATCTTCCTCGACGCCTGAGCGTATTGACACGGAATAATAGGCTATGTTACGACCTTGTAGGCTTTTGACCCCGTTAAAGTGACTTTAACTGAAGTTTAACGGTAACTTAACGGTAACGGTAAGGTCCTGTGTGTGATGATCTGAACTGAACTAACGTCTGCTCCGCGCGGAGAAATTGTTTCTGCCGCTGACGAGTCAGTGACGCTCTTAACTGAACTAACGTCTGCTCCGCGCGGAGAAATTGTTTCTGCCGTTGACGAGTCAGTGACGCTCTTAACTGAACTAACGTCTGCTCCGCGCGGAGAAATTGTTTCTGCCGCTGACGCGTCAGTGACGCTCTTAACTGAACTAACATCTGCTCCGCGCGGAGAAATTGTTTCTGCCGCTGACGTGTCAGTGACGCTCTTAACTGAACTAACGTCGGCTCCGCGCGGAGAAATTGTTTCTGCCGCTGACGCGTCAGTGACGCTCTTAACTGAACTAACGTCGGCTCCGCGCGGAGAAATTGTTTCTGCCGCTGACGCGTCAGTGACGCTCTTAACTGAACTAACGTCTGCTCCGCGAGGACAAATGGTCTCTGCCGCTGACGCGTCAGTGACGCTCTGAACTGAACTAACGTCTGCTCCGCGCGGAGAAATGGTCTCTGCCGCTGACGCGTCAGTGACGCTCTGAACTGAACTAACGTCTGCTCCGCGCGGAGAAATGGTCTGTGACGCTCTGAACTAAACTAACGTCTGCTCCGCGCGGAGAAATTGTCGCTCTGAACGTTTGAGACACTTGATTCTCCATTTTTGAACAGGCTACACTGAAAATAAGTCATTTTTCGCTGTTTAATTTGTTTCCATATTCATCAGGTCATGAGGTGCATTTTTTACCATGGTCCTGTCTCAATATGTCATGAGTAGCTACAGTTGAGACGGCACCATTGAGACACCTATTGAAACCCATTGATGATGACTGAACATCAATTGTTACTGCAATAACCTTTTTTTTTAATGACAATTTGACAAGATATTTCAGTATAAATTCATTCCTCTTTATCAAAATTCAAAGCAATGGAATATTAGTGTATAATATTTTATAAATATGATTACAATTTTCATTTTGTCAACTATACTCACTCCACCCTATGTCTGCTTGTTGTTTCAGAATGTCTCTGGAAAAAGTAATGAAGAGCCGGCAGGAGGCTGGGCCATATGCGTCCCTTCCTGTCATCAAAATACATGTGCTGCTCACAGAGGAGAGGCCAAAAGTGCTCAAATGGGCATTTGAGGGGGACGCTGTCCGGGCTATAAGCCAGAAAATAAATACTGTGGCCGCAGTGACGGACGGAAAAACTGTGACCCTGATCACCCTCTGGGAGCAGTTCCGAGAAGAAATAAAGGAGGGGGGGGATTACTGCCTAAAAGGCTATACCCTCAGGGGTGATTCCCCCCCCTTCACTATTAATGTCCCCAGAGGGGCAAGATTTTTTAAAACGTCACCGGTGCCCCTGGAGGACGAATTAATGGCGAAAGCCAAGAGGCTTATGAGCCCCCCCTCCGCCTCAACGGCAATCACAGACATCAGCGGAGCCACAGGGCTGATCACTGTGGAGGGAAAGGTGGTGGAGGTGGGCCTACTTTATATATATATATATATATATATATATATATATATACACACACTGTGTGCCTTGAGACGTGCAATTAACACAATTTTTGGCTTTGCCCAGATATCCTCCATCATAAAAGTAACCCGGGGGAGAGAGGAGGTCCCCCTCCTGCGGGTGACCCTTGAGAAGGTAAAACTGGTGTGAAGCATGGCTATAAAATATAGGCTATAAAATTTGTAAATCGTGCATACATTTCTATAATAATACATATATAAAGCTTATGTTCTTTACATGTGTGTCCCACAGGGAGGGAGACGGGCTGTGGTTTGCCTGTGGCGTGAGGTGGTGCTGGAGGTTCAGTCCAAAATTGGACTGAACCTCCAGGTAACCCACCTCAGGGCAAAGGAGTCCGGCTATGGAGTACAGCTCCATAGCACAACAAACACGAAAGTTGAGGTAAAAGTTTGCATGTTCACACACACACACACACACACACACACACACATACACACCAATAGGGGTAACAGTGGACCTATCGCTCCATCCTGCCAAGAAGGGGTATTTCGTTTACGCTATGTTGAAAAAACAAAAATGGAATATAAAATTCACTTTTGAGGTGTTTTACCATCGGTATTACTGAAAATGTGACTTTTAACCATTTTTAAAGATACTGCCAAGAGGGGACTTAGAGCTCTGAGCGACATTTACCTATCAAAGAGGGGACCTCCACATACTGCAGTGGAGCTGTCTGTACCCATTCATTCACCTAATGACCCATTCATTGACCTAATGACTCTTTGTTTACAACAATGACTTTCTCAGTTTCTTTTAAAAATACATAATATAACTTTAGAGTTACCATTACTTATTTCAAAGTCTCTGTAATAGAAGTTTTATATAAAAACATATATATAAATAATAATGGCCACATTTAAGAGTAAATTATTCTTATTGAACTACATGCAATTCAGAAGTAACATGGCTGCATGCACTAATATCAAGTTCTGCAATATAAACAACAACATTTACTTTAAACCAGCTTTAATATAGATTAAGATAGATTAAGATAATTTGCTTGTCTGTCTTTACCCATCCATAAATGTGTTGCCTTTGTCATTCTTAGCAGTCCAAGAATGGACCTACTATCATCTCAGTTTTAGTTAAAATGCTCTAGACATTTGGTTTCAACCAATTATTAGGAAATAGGAATGCATTTTATTTATTGTTTTGCATTGGAGAAAAAAGGTCCACACTTGGTTTATGTGGAATGACAAAGGTCCACACTTGGCTGGTGTATAATGACACAAGTTCCCACTGAGATAGCACGGAGCGACATACACACCCACGCATGGGTGGATAAGCAGAAATTAGATAAATTGCTAAATTTTAATTTTTAATATAATCTAAATTTAACTCAAACATTTGTAACTATTACTATTAATACTGTTAATTACTACTAATCCACACAACACACACTTACAGTAAAGTAGCACTGGTAAAGTTGTGATTGTGTTTTGTTTTGTTTTTTAAACATGGGGTGTGCTGTGAAAACTCATGGGCAATCTATCGTGACACTTAGTTGATTTACATTGTATAAAAAGGTCCACACTTGGTTTATATGGAGTGACAGGGGCCCACTGTTGGTTGGTGCACAATGACACAAGTTCCCACTTAGTTAGCATGGAGTGACATACACACTCCATCATGTATGAATAAGAAAGAAATAAGCAAAAGTGATAGTTTTTAAGAGATTTTTTTCATCAAAACTTAACACATACATTTCTAATAAAGTAGCACCAATAATGTTGTAATTATTTTTAAATGTACGGTGTACTACTGCAACACACTCTACAGTCTTTATTTTCCTTGACTGCATTGTTGTTATAGGAAAAATACTTGAATTAAAACTAAGGGTTTTAGGTCATTTTAATGTACTTGCATCATGAATCTGTATTCATAAGGATGTATTTTATTTACTGTTTCACATTACAGTAAAAGGTCCACACTTGGTCCATATGGAATGACAGGGGTCCACTGTTGGCTGGTACATAATGACACAGGTTCCCACTGAGATAGCACGGAGCGACATACACACTCCAGCATGGGTGGATAAGCAGAAATTAGATAAATGTATAAGTTTTAAGATACATTTTAATCTAAATTAACAAACATTTGTAATTATTAATACACAACACAAACTCGCAAACACACATAAAGTAGCACTGGTAAAGTTGTCCTTGTAGTTTTTTCTTAACATGGAGTGCACTGTGAAAACTCAATGGCAACCTATCATGATACTTAAGGGAATATTTCAGTTATTGACATTTATGGATCAACAATAAAACATGTATGGGAAAATAAAGGAGGAGCTGAGGGGTCATCAGCTTGTCTGAGATACAAGGGATAATTCTTCTAGAGGATGGATTAACCTGATTACATAATATGATAAACTACTGCAGCACATTTTTCTACAGTCTATCAAGTTTTCTGATCTACTGCAGTTCCATACTCCTTGACTGCATTCTTGTCATGAGAAAACTACTTTAAATAACTCAACTAAGGATTCAACGTGGTGTGATGGCCTAGAGCCACAAAGTGTTATTCTGTGGTCACCTAATATCCCATATAGCCTACTGTAGATGACGCTCTATAAGGGCCACATTGTCAGACTTCTACTTTTTAAAAGTGCATGGTTTCAATCAATTTGAATGTACTTGCATCCTAAATCTATATTAATAGGAATGCATTTTACTTATGGTTTTGCCTCGCAGAAGAAAATGTCCACTCTTGGTTTGTATGAAATGACAGGGGTCCACCGTTGGCTGGTACAAAATGACACAAGTTCCCACTGAGTTAGCATGGAGTGACATACACACTCCATCATGGGTGAATAAAGAAGAAATAAGATAATTGAATGGCAGAAGAAAATGGTCTAATCTAAATACAATCTAATCTGTAGTGTTATTTCTTTTAGCAAAGTGGCAATGTTGACGTTAACTTTTTGAAATGTGGGAATACAATAAGGAAAGCAATACTGTACTATCATCCTAGAGGATTGATAAACTTCACAAAGAATAAGGAGATAAGTCTGCTAGTGGATTGAATAACCCCAAAAAATACCACTTTTGAACTACACTGTCTGTCCAAAAAAAAGTCACCATTTAATAGGTCAGAGCCTCCAATTGGATAATTACTGCATGTATGATTATGTTTCAGCTATGTTTCAACTTATTTAACCCTAACTGATGCAGTCTCATTTCCTAAACAACACATACGCCTGCTGTTACCGCATCTGCAGCAGCAGATCCACAGGTGCCGGGATCTCATGGACACAGCCAGACAGAGATAGAGAGAGACGGGCGGGCGGACGGACGGAGGGACAGGTAGACAGATAGAGAGGAGAGAGGAGCCACAGCCCTCACCTCCACTCTTCCTACAAGCAGGAAGGCTCTTCAAGTCTGTTTACTCGCTAGCGGTAGCGGTAGCATTAGCGATAGCCACCATCGGGCGGCACGTGTAGCTGCAGGCGGACTGTAAACACACACAACTTCTGTACCCAATCTCAACGCTGTGCCGAACCGAACGCCCTGTACCGAATCGGTTCAATACAAATACATGTACCGTTACACCCCTAATGTTATAGATCAAATTGGTGTCATATAATTGAAGGTTGTCAAAAGGTATTGTTACAAAGGACTGGCGAGTTTACATTAAGTGGAAGGCACACAATAAATCTACAAATAGTAGAATGTCATTCTGATTCAGTAATTAATTTGTTACACATGTTGGTTGCTTCCTAATGATTTTTTTAATGTTTCAGTACCCAGCTAAAAAGCCATATTCCTTACTATCTATGTATATACCTTGTAGGCACTTGCAAGTGTGTATACACAGTGTTTTATAAATCTGAATGTTTTTTGTCACATCACATCCACCCCGACACTTAGAGAGCGTCTGTCCTGATGCCGTGTTTGCTTGTTCTGACCCAAAAACAAAATGTGTTGTTTGGGTCAGAAACATGCTCATTTACAAAGGAAAAAAAGCAAAATCGGTTAGCAGAATCATTAAGCAGGCCCACACACGATCCCAAGGAAATGATCAAGTGGGAACCAGTTCTGAAGAGGAACCGGTTCTCAATTCCCACCCCTAGACTTCAGTCTATGATGTTGACACAAAAACAGTCCTCTCCATTGAAGTAGTGAAGTCATCAACACTCTTGTATTTCACAGATCCTAACTCTACCTATACTCTCCACTCTAAATGTGGAACTGGCTTCTGAGAAGTGAGTGAATGGGTTTTAAATCTGTGCCAGACGACTTGTGTCAGTCCTTGACTGTCGGCTGTGTGGGGGATGGTTTCTTGTAGCTGACGATGGTCGTTAGCAACTCTGAGGCGCAACCTGGAAAAGACTAACATCCTTCAGACAAGATCTTATGTTCCGAATCAGACTAAGAGAGACATTGGAATTCCCTAGTCTTAGGTTAGCCATGTAAAGAATGGGTGTCCCAGCAATAATCTACCATGTCAAGTATTTGATGAGTTTTGTAAAGGTGTGTGATGCCTTGTGATAAATGTAATATTTGGATCTACCATTGTGTGCCAGTAGAAATATTGCCTGGGAACAACAGCTAAACATGGCAGCAGAAATTAATATTAATCAGATTGCCAGAGATACAGGTGATAAATCAGATGGATGGAATAACCCCAAAATACCCACTGTTGAACTACTGCAAAATTTGTACTCTCCAAACTATAAGCTCTACTGGAGTTCATGTATACCTGTCTGAATGTTTTTGGTCCACAACAAAAATGAAAAGCTAAATTTATGGTTTATGGGTTTTTTTTTCTGTATATTATAGACTGTATCACATAGTCATACACATCTATAGATGGAATTGGTGTACACATTGAAACCTAGTTTAAAGTTCTCAAAAGGTACAGGACTGGCACAGAATCAGAAAGTTTACATTAAGTGGGAAGTACACAATAAAAGTTGTATTCAGTTCACACTGGTACAGAAATAGGTCTGACTGCTTTCAGGATGTGTGGATTGTACATTCAACAACCTTATTCATAGCATCTGAAGTGAAATATAAACTAATTTATTGAATTGTGTTCAGAAGATGGCAAAACGTGTTACCTAATTGGTTATTTTGTAAGTGACTCATTTGTTACACATTTTAGTTATTTCCTAATGATTCTTTTTTTGTTTCAGTACCCAGACACAAGTGTGTACATTCCTTACTATTTATGTATAACCTTGTGCATGTTGTAGGAAGCAAAGCAACTTCATTGCATTTACACACAGTTTTCTAAGCAGTGTTAAACATATGGGGTTTCGGTCTACAATGTGGACACAAAAAACATTCCTCTACATTGAAATAGTTAAGTCACCAGGACTCATGTATTTCACAGATCCTAACTTTAAGGTAGAGTTGTTGAACAGGGATCTGAGAAGTGAGTGAATGGAGTAAGGGGTTTGAATCTGTGCCAGATGACCTGTGTCAGTCCTTGAGTGTAGGCAGTGTGGGGGATGGTTTGTCGTAGCTGACGATGGTCGTTAGGCATTTTCAGGTTGGGCTCCAGAGTTTCTACCTTCTTTCAGCCAACATCTTATATCCAAATCAGACCGACTGAGACACAAGCATTCCCAGGTCCCAGGTTGTCCATGTGCTACCCACGAACCTAGGGCCTTTGGTGACTCAACTTCTCTGGCAACTGTTAAGAGTGGGTGTACCAGCAATATTCCATTTTGTGTAAAGAATCGTCAGTTCTTTGATGAGTTTTGTGAAGGTGTGTAATGCCCTGTTATAATATTTTGTGACAGGGCCTTGATATGAGCTACCATTGTCTGCTAGTATGCTGTCTGGAAACAACACCTTAACATGGAATAAGAAATTAGGATTCATCACATTGTCAGAGATACAGGGAATAAGTCAGTGTATGGATGAAATAACCCCCAAAAGATCTACCATTCTCTGCCAGAAAACATTTCTAAGACCTTGGTCATTTCCAGGTTGGGCTTCAGAGTTGCTAATGACCATCATCAGCTACAAGACACCATCCCCCACGCTGCCGCCAAGGACTGACACAAATCGTCTAGCACAGATTCTCTCACTCCGTTCACTCACTTCTCACAGAAGCCAGTTCTACATTTCTACATTAGAGTTAGGATCATAAAGAGAAGTGCAAATGCAACTTCATTAGAAATGTTTGTATTAAGTCTTAATGAAAGTTTCCCCATTAGAGCTATCAATTTTTCTTATTTTGTCTCATTCATACATACTGGAGGGTGTATGTCGCTCCATGCTTGATTGAAATCACATGCTTTTCTCAGTGAAAAATTAAGACTGTAGCAATGTGTGTGGCAATAGTTTAATATAGGGACTTTGTGAGATTAATCCACCCTCTGAATGAAGTATCCCTTGTATCTCTGACTAACTGATGATTCCCCATTCCCTCTGTATTTTCCCACGGATATCAAATTGTCATATATCAGTACCACTTTGATGGCAGTGTTTGGAAGATTACTTTGGAAATATAGTTGGTTACAATTACAAGTTACCCTGTTGAAAATGTAATAGTAGTGTAAGTTAAATATTTCAATTATTTCATCAAAGTAATGTAACTAATTACATTTGATTACATTTTAATTACTCTTCTTAATTTTGAATGAATGCTCTCAACTTTTAACAATTGTCACACTTTCAGTCCTAACGGTTAACCTTTCAGCAGTACTTAAGACAACATCAAGACAATATAATAATAGACTCCACAAGATACCTCTTTTTACTGTGAGAACAACTGTATTATACTTTACATTAGGCCTATAGACACATAAGGTCAGGGTATAGCTGTAACTCTTCAGATTCGACATTGACAGTTTAGATGTCAACAACATCTCCATGGCTGGCAAACACTCTTTGTACCACACCAGTGTTCCCCAATAGTATGATATTCACAACAACAAGCAATTAGCCTAATAACAGTACAGCAAGAGGCATACAGCTATGCATGGCATCCATACCATTAGTACAGATTTTTAAACCCATCTGCAAAATGTATTAAATTTAGATTTAAAATGTTTATTAAAACTGGAGTGTGGATGTCGCTCCGTGCTATCTAATGGCGCGTTTCCACTAGCACAGTACAACAATGTGGCCCTCATAAAGTGTCATCTACTGTATATGGGATATTAGGTGACCACAGAATAACACATGGCTCTGGGCCATCACACCATGTTGAATCCATAAATGTCAATAACTGAAATATTCCCTTAAGTATCATGACAGGTTGCCATTGAGTTTTCCCTTTTCCCGAGTTTGTGTTGTGTATTAACAATTACAAATGTTTGTATTAAATTTAGATTAAAATGTATCTTAAAACTTATACATTAATCTAATGTCTGCTTATCCACCCATGCTGGAGTGTGTATGTCACTCCATGCTATCTCAGTGGGAACCTGTGTCATTATGTACCAGCCAACGGTGGACCCCTGTCATTTCATATAAACCAAGAGTGGACATTTTCTTCTGCGAGGCAAAACAATAAGTAAAATGCATTCCTATTAATATAGATTTAGGATGCAAGTACTTTCAAATTGATTGAAACTATGCGCTTTTAAAAAGTAGAAGTCTGTGGCCCTCATAGAGCGTCATCTACAGTAGGCTATATGGGATATTAGGTGACCACAGAATAACACTTTGTGGCTCTAGGCCATCACACCATGTTGAATCCTGAGTTGAGTTATTTAAAGTAGTTTTCTCATGACAAGAATGCAGTCAAGGAGTATGAAACTGCAGTAGATCAGAAAACTTGATAGACTGTAGAAAAGTGTGCTGCAGTAGTTTATCATATTACTTAGTCAGGTTAATCCATCCTCTAGTCTAGAAGAATTATCCCTTGTATCTCAGACAAGCTGATGACCCCTCAGCTCCTCCTTTATTTTCCCATACATGTTTTATTGTTGATCCATAAATATCAATAACTGAAATATTCCCTTAAGTATCATGACAGGTTGCCGTTGAGTTTTCCCTCCATGTTTAAAAAAAACTATAATGACAACTTTACCAGTGCTACTTTATGTGTGTTTGCGAGTTTGTGTTGTGTATTAATAATTACAAATGTTTGTATTAAATTTAGATTAAAATGTATCTTAAAACTTATACATTAATCTAATGTCTGCTTATCCACCCATGCTGGAGTGTGTATGTCGCTCCGTGCTATCTCAGTGGGAACCTGTGTCATTATGTACCAGCCAACAGTGGACCCCTGTCATTCCATATGGACCAAGTGTGGACCTTTTACTGTAATGTAAAACAGCAAATAAAATACATCCTTATGAATACAGATTCATGATGCAAGTACATTAAAATGACCTAAAACCCTTAGCTTTAATTCAAGTATTTTTCCTATAACAACAATGCAGTCAAGGAAAATAAAGACTGTAGAGATGTGTGTTGCAGTAGTACACCGTACATTTAAAAATAATTACAACATTATTGGTGCTACTTTATCAGAAATGTTTGTGTTAAGTTTTGATGAAAAAAATCTCTTAAGAACTATCACTTTTGCTTATTTCTTTCTTATTCATACATGATGGAGTGTGTATGTCACTCCATGCTAACTAAGTGGGAACTTGTGTCATTATGCACCAACCAACAGTGGGCCCCTGTCATTCCATATGGACCAAGTGTGGACCTTTTTCTGTAATGTAAAACAGCAAATAAAATACATCCTTATGAATACAAATTCATGATGCGAGTACATTAAGATTACCATAAACCCTAAAACCCTCTATTAAAAGAATTGCTGACAGTAGAAATGTGTGTTGCAGTAGTACACCCTACATTTAAAAAATAATTACAACATTATTGGTGCTATTTTACTAGAAATGTTTGTGTTAAGTTTTGATGAAAAAAATCTCTTAAGAACTATCACTTTTATTTTTCTATAAAATTTTTATTTATTTATTTTCTATTTCTTTCTTATTCATACATGATGGAGTGTGTATGTCACTCCATGCTAACTAAGTGGGAACTTGTGTCATTGTGCACCAACCAACAGTGGGCCCCTGTCACTCCATATAAACCAAGTGTGGACCTTTTTCTGCAATGTAAATCAACTAATAATTCCCATTAATACAGATTGAGAACACATTGTAAAATTGTAAAATTGAAACCCTGTGCTCAAAAAAACTGAACAAGCAACAATAGCAAGGTCAATTATTAATGTTTGATCAGAATTCAACAGAAATGATCTAAATGACTAAATGAATCTTAATTCTAACATAGTTATGGATGTTAAATTGTTTCAATATTAACATTTCTATTATACCTAATACAGTAGTGAGTTTAAACTTAAGACATCCATGAAAACAGAACCGTTATATTTTGTTACAAAGAATAACAAATAATGTTTCAAGGTAGTGGTTTGTGCACTAAGGAGCCTGTTTGATAGCCTCTCTACAGTCTGAAAGGCTGCTGGGTCTGCAAGTCGTTCACACCTCGGTGGAGTGTAAGAAACGACGTGTGTGAATGAGTCATTAAAAACCCTGCTCCAGCCTGCCGGGGCACTGCTGAATATGGTATTTTACACACACACACACTCAGGTCCCCTCTTGGCAAAAGTTGAAAAAATTAACCAGAAGGGTTTTCACATGATTTTAACTTGATTTAAAGCATGTCAAACAGGGGACCTAAAAAATGTCCCCTGTTGGCTGCATGGTCCCCTGTTCGTGAATGTGTAACGACGCCGAGGTCCCCTCATAGATAGTAACAACAGTGCACACACACACACACACACACACACACACACACACACACACACACACACACACACACACACACACACACACACACACACACACACACACGCACGCACACACACACACACACACACACACACACACACACACACACACACACACACACACAAATAACTATCTCCTTCATTGCCACAGAAAACAAATGCAAAGACCGTGTCTGTGACCATCATCGGAGAGCATACAGCAGCCACAGGAGAGCTGGAGGTGCTCCTGGATGATGGGGAGACCCTTCAGGTCACAGAGGAGCTGTGGAGGCCTTACCGGGAAACCGTCCTGACCACAGAAGTCAAGCTGTCTGTCACTGTGGAGGACCGCGTCATTACCACAATTTCTAATTAATATTTTAATTAATGTTGTTTAGTGTTGTGTAGTGTTGTTTAGTGTTTGGTGTTTTTAATAAATGTATTGAAATTGTGACAGTAATGATGCCTTGTGTTTTTTATTTTCAATATTGTCAAATGAATCCTGAAAATCCTGCTGAAACAAGTGCAGAGGGATGAATTGTGTTTAAGCAGTATTCTGGCAGGAGGCCACTTTAAGAATTTTAAACAGAGTATTGATAATTTCAGACAGACAGAGAGAAGGTGACACACACTGTGGGTCTCGTTCTCATTCATGAGATGTTATATCTGTGTGTAGATTTGCACATCAGCAATTAACATAGATCTCCATGAATAGCCATATAAGGAGATCCTGACCACCATATTAGGAGGTAGGTGCCTCCTGTTCACCTGCAGCCATGACGCAAACAAGGAAAGAGGGAGAGAGAGGAAAAAAGAGGGATCAGGGATTAAAGTCATTTTGGATGAAGTGGCGTCCAGAAAAAAATATCTTTTTTTATCTTAAAAAAATATCCTAAAGACCTTAGCTTTCATACTTCTGATCAGGCTGTGGTTTCTCTTCCTCACAACAACCTTGCAGAAATCAGCCTTTACATCAAAAGCCAATACTAAGTGTCAGTAAGGATTCTAAAGATATCTAAAAAGTTATTTATCTACACACATTTCTGCCACTCTTGTTCTTCTGTTCGGCCATTTTCTTTATTCTTCTTATTATTATTATTCTGGGTTCTTCTGCCGTTTTTCGCAGTTAAACTAGTCCTTCAGTGGCAGAAGCAGCAGGAATCTCATGATGCAGAAACAAGTGTCCATGCTGACAGTCCCGATCCTCAGAGCAGCGAGTGTGAGACGCTATATAGATTCAACAATATCTAGGTGGTTGGAAATTATTTGAATTGTTGAATTGTGGTGAAAGAAAAAATAACATTGAAGTATACCCAAATTACTTTAATAAATTATAAAGAAACAGCTTGAAAACATTATGTTATATAAATGTTAATAAAGATGAGGCAATGTCTAAAAAGTAGAACTTGTAATGAGGAGGCTGAATGACATGAAATGCAGGAGAATACCTGAATTGTTAAAGATAGCCTAGGTATAAAAAGAAAGGGTTAAGATATATAGGCTATACATTAACACATTAAAAATATGAAACTCCTTACATGGTTGAAAAATGGCCTGAATTGTTGGAAGTAATGAGAAAAGGTAAAATCCTTCAAATGTTGAAGAGGTGGAAAAGTCTGAAGCCAGAACATGAAGAAGCTCCAAGCTCTGAAATCTCCATTAAGAGAACAAACTGAAATGTGTGTAGATAAATAACTTTTTAGATATCTTTAGAATCCTTACTGACACTTAGTATTGGCTTTTGATGTAAAGGCTGATTTCTGCAAGGTTGTTGTGAGGAAGAGAAACCACAGCCTGATCAGAAGTATGAAAGCTAAGGTCTCTGAGCTGGTTGAAAGGTACAAAAAATGAGCACAATCCTCTCCCATGTCCCCCTTGGCTGAAACAATTATAATTATGCTGAAAGCAGCTGAACCTGAATAAGCCAAAGAAATCATTGAAACAAAGTTGAATTAGCTGAAGAACTGTTAAAGAAGTCTAACATTGAAGCAGAGACATATAACTTGTAGATTAATGTAAAAAGCAGTAGAAATGTTAAAACGGTAGAAGAGTTGAAATCTGCAACTAGCCCAACAGAAAGGAAAACTGATGAACCAGCAGTGAGAATAGATTACAGTAAAAAGTAGGAACATGTAAGCAGGAAGCTGAAGGACATGACATGGTGGAAAAAAATCCTGAATTGTTTAAGATAAGTGTAATGAATGTGTTTTTAGTCTAAAATTAGTAGGAATGTTTAAAATGCAGAGGAATGTGTTGGAAAATCCTGCATTAATCCTGCATCAGCTCATTAATCAGATAGATAGATAGATAGATAGATAGATAGATAGATAGATAGATAGATAGATAGATAGATAGATAGATAGATAGATAGATAGATAGATAGATAGATAGATAGATAGATAGATAGATAGATAGATAGATAGATAGATAGATAGATAGTGTGTGTGCGTGTCTGCCTGTCTGTGTGTGTGTGTGTAATTTAGAACACAGATGCCTTGTTGCCATGGTGAGTTTCACTGCTTGGATGAGAAACAGGTCTGTGACACCCTCAAACACATCCAATTTAAGATTAATTTAAACTTGGTAAGAGTAAAAAGGTTTACATTTTCTTAATCCTAAGACATTGCTGAACAAGTCCATATTCCTTTGGTGTTTCTAGAGTAGAAATTGTTGGTTTTATAGCAGGTTAGAAACTGCTTTTCTCAGAAATTCAGCTCCTACTTTTGAATGAGAGTGAATGAGAGGAAGGGAGGGAACTGACTGCACTTAGAGGCTCCTAGTTTAAGTTCTGTACGTCTCTCTGGGTTTTTGACCACACTGTGAGAAACAGGGCAAGTTTGTCTACAAAAGTGGAGAAAATTATGTGTGTAGCTTGAAATTTGTGGCCGTGGGGACAGGAAAGAGAGCAAAGTGTCAGAGGATTTCCAGACAGTCTCTCACTCTACCAACTGACAGTCTCCACTCTAGCTCTGAACATTCCGTCCCATTGACTCTCATGTTAAATCTGAATTTTGTCAAAATTGATCATGAACAGTTGAAGGGTACTGATCAATAACCGTAGAAGATATGAAAAAGTTGAATTTACTGTGAATACTTGAAAGTTTTGTGAACATTTTAAAATCAAGTCTGTAGCTGAAAGTATGCTGAAGCAGTTGAAGTTTAAAGACGCACAATATTTGAAGAGTTTGAAGACCATTTCAATGCATTTCCTATGGGGCAAAAAAGTCAGAAAAAGTTAAATATTTTAAAAAGTTTAAATAGTTAAAAAGAGAAAAGTCATAGCACAAATGTCCTGAAAAAGCTGCACGTTTTGATATATGAATTGTTGAAATGGCAAAAAGTATGAAGAACTAGTTTAACAGCGAAAAACGGAAGAAGAACCCAGAATAATAAGAATAACTAGAAACAGCATTTCCTGCAGAAAATGCGTGTGGAAGCTGAAAGCCATTGCTGGATAAGGTGACGTAGACATACAAGTAGCATGTCCAAGGGAGGATTTGAACCCATGACCTTGTCAGTGATAGTCTGAGACACTAACCACATGGCTACAGAGGTCCTGACTTGTACCCAGCTTTATACTGTCAAGATTCAAAGACTGTCCAATGACAGCTGAATAGTTTGAATGAAAAGTCAAGATACTATGTGACATGACAGAGACTTTGCATTTAGTTAGATGGAAAGAAAGCAAGAAAGCTTGAATCAACATGACAGAGGCTGGTTTCAAACCCACAACCTCATGATCTCTAACCATTTACTCTACCACTGTGCCACAGAGAGCACACTGATCACAGGGGGCAGCGCAGGACAACAAATTATGCATAAGAATCATTTAAGCACTTTACATTTTTCTGCTGTGTTCAAAGTTCCAGTGCAAATCAATAATAATAGTGCATTATCAAGTTTGCTCATGTGACCAGACCAAGTGATATTGGTTAAAGTTGAAAGAGTTGAGATTTTGAGGAACCACAGAGAGCAGACACTGTGGAATGTTGTCATGGATTGTAATGGTGGCACCAGTAATCACTGTGTCTTTTAACGACCACCTGAAACCAATTAAAAGTGGGAGGTGGGAGCAGAATTCAACACAACATAACAACATCACCCATCCTGGAGTCGAACCAGGGATCTTTGCGTTGGAAAGCAGGTACATTAACCCCTAGTCTACCACCAGAGTTAGTATTGGAGTGCCACAGAGAGCATACTGATGCTGATGTGACACTGATCAATGTGATAACAAACACCTGTAACCAAGCAAATGTAATCACTGTGTCTCTTAACGACCACCTGAAACCAAGGTGGTAACGGAGGGGAGCAGAATTCAACACAACATAACAACAATACGCAACTGGGATTTGAACCAGGTATCTATGAGTTGCAAAGCAGGCTCCTTAACCCCTACACTACAGACAGAGTTTGTCAGACAGAGACAGGTGGTGAATTTCATGCACTACACAGAGGAGAGCAGAGAAGAGCAGAGTAGGATTTCAGCTGAATTGCAGAAAAAGTTAAATATTGTAAAAAGTATAAATAGTATGAAAGAGAAAAGTCATAGCATAAAAGTGTTCAAGAAGCTGCACATTTTGATATATGAATTGTTGAAACAGCACAAAGTATGAAGGAGTAGTTAGGTGCGCGGAAGACGTAAGAATAAGTATAAAGAAACAAAATGGCCGACCAGAAGAACAATACTGTGGAAGCTTTCAGCTTCCACACTAATAAGAATAAAGAAAATGGCCGACCAGAAGAACAAAAAAATAATAAGAAAAAATCCACAGAATAACAATAGTGCCCGGCTTAGCCGGGCACTCGTCCCTACAGCTATTTCATAGCTGTTGGGTCGAGTGCCCTGGCGATGGCCGGTGCCCTAATAAGTATAAAGATTTGAATAACAAACAGTGTGAATGCCTTCTGCATTCACACTAATAACTAGGAAAAAATCCACAGAATAACAATAGTGCCCTGGCGATGGCCGATGCCCTAATAAATGTTCAGCGTTTTATTTTTTCCCTTTCCTGGCCTCTCATACTCATTTCCAAAGTATGTTATACTGATTTTCATAGGGTTTATTCAGTGTTACAGTTTCATTATTGTTTATTATTATTATTATTATTATTTATGTAGCCTGTTTATTACATGTAAGGTTTTCTTTTGTATTCACATAGGAAACCAGAGAATTTAGGTCCCACATTTGAATTCACAAGGCTATTTATCATGACATGTGCATGTGAACACTAATCTGAACAGTCTCTAATTTATTTTATATATACATTACTGTCCTGTATACAGGTATGAGGATAATGGACCCTACACTGAGGCCAACCAGAGAGGACATGGGAGGAGGAGGAGACAGATGAGGTCCAGATCTCCACAGGCCAAGCCACACCATCAGAGCCCTGGAAAACTGTGAACAATCCTTACTGTATATTGTTTGAAGTATTTGTACTGTGATTACATCCCAATTTTACCTCTTATGCTACATTTTTACTATTTTATACACTGTGAAGGGAACACAAAGCATTGGTATTAGCCCTCTGTATAATTTTGCACTGTGTTTTGAAGAGCTGCAGCTGACAAGGTAAAAAACGCCTATAAATATACATGCTTTTTATGGTAAATATTTATATTAAATAATATTTTATTTCAATTTTACACTAATATATTCATATTTGCATTCTATATTTGCTTTTTCAAGTTCCAAAACAGTTCATTGAGCATGTTTGTGTTTTTTATTGAAATAAACAATTTTTTTTTTCAACTCGGATTTAGTAATTTTTGTGTATTTTGGGCTCAATGTGTTAAGAAAGTAAGGTTCAAGTGAAAAATTAATCATCAGGTCAAATAGATGAAGTTGTGCTGAAAAAAAAGATACCAAGCATGGGCATGTTAAACATTTTTTATGTGGTATATAAAGGCAAAATCAAAAGTATTCAAAAACGGCCAAAATAGGCTTGGACCCCTAAGGGTTAAATACAGCCTCTAAAACTATAATGAAAATAATTTTTCTATGTTCCACCTTCTCGGCTCTATTGAAAGTAATGATCATTATCAATGACCAATAGGTGTGCTTGTAGCTGTGACGACAGCTGGACACATTAACACATTAGCATCCTCTTTATCTCTGACCAATGGGTGTGTTTGTGGATACTTCACTCATTGACAACAGTCCTTTTAGTGCTTTGCATGATTCTATGCAGTGGGGACAGGCGGGGCGGGGAGGGGAGGGGAGGGGGGGGTCCTGCAGTGGAGACAGGCAGGCATGCATGTCTGTGACAGTGCTTTGCCCCCACGCCTGGGGAATAGGATTTAGATTTGTGTTTGTTTTGGGGATTGTTTTCCCCCTTTGTTTTCTTTCCTTGTAGTTTATGGGCGGCGTCCCTTTTTTACACCTCGTTCTCTGTTTTGTTTTGTTGTTGATTTAACGCCACCCGCTACTTCCCCAGTGTTTTGTTATGTTAATCAATAAACCAATGTAACACGTTCATCTGAATCCCTCCTTCTTCTTTTGTTACTTCTCCCGTTTCCCCCAGACCAAAGGGGGGTCGTAACAGATACAATAAAATCTTTGAGACCAACTGTTTGTAGAAAAAGTAAATCCCCTGCCTTGCCTGTGCTCATCTATATGAATTTGGTAGTGTGGCTGTTGTTATCTGTTTTGTAAGCTCTCTGACACCTGAATAAAGTTTGACTCTTTTCTACTCTCGACTCTACTCTTGTGATGGAATTGTGTTGATACCAAAAATAATTCACCCCCCTCAGAGTGTGTACGGGGGTAGAAACTATCGATTGAGACCAAAAAAATAAGATGTACCAGGCTGTAAATATGTTTTTTTTAAGCTGTAAAGTCGGCAATTTTAACATGGGGGTCTATGGGGAGTTGCTCCCTTCTGGAGCTGCTGCCCCCACAGGAATCGGCGGGGATTGCAGTTTTTTGAACGCGGAAGTGAGCTTCACTTCTCAGACCGACAACTGCCCCCTTGGCTGATACCCACGAGAGGCCCGAGGCAGAGTAGGGAGGGTTCTTCTCTTTCAGGGCGCTGTCTCCAGAAGGTTGGATGGTTCGTGTGCCAAGAGGCTGGGAGCAGCCTGTGCACCAACGAAGGGAGGACTGAGTCTAAACCACAGTTCCTCCCCATCAGTTTTAACCAATAGAAGTTAATTACACACACACACACATAGTGCGAAGTATATTAAGAGCTTGTAACGTTTTTCTCGTCGTTCTTCTTTTGGGGGGGGGGTTGCAGCTAACTGCTTGCAGACTGCGATTTCCTTAACAGTGAAGATCCTTGTACAAGTTTTTTAATGATCCAACTTTAATAAATGGTCAACTAGAACGTTGTTGTTTGTCCTCTCTCAAGTCAACGAACACGCATTTGTTGTCTTTTACACAACACTAGTTACATCAGTTACTTAAACCAAAAAGTAATGCGTTACTGAAAAAGTAACTTTTCCGTTACTTTAAAAGGTTTTTTTTTTCTAATGCTCCCATTAAATAAAGGTTATGAATTCCCCTCTAACCCCATGTCAGTTCTGTAGCTACTGATGCTGATGAAAAAAACATGTTTTTATCTGTTAAATGTTATCATCATCATCATGCTGCATTATGTCAGCTTGACCCAACAGAACTGCAAAAAAAATTTGAGGATAGGCCTACGTCTTATTTTGACCGAGTTACATTCAATGACCGAAATAAATTCACTCCAGCGGTTTTTGGTTTTTTTTTTTTCGTTCGATCAGCTGTGTTTATCCAGAGCGGTCGCTCTGTGTTTACCGTTTCAGGCGTCCGTCTGTCGGACTCCAACACCGCGGCTGCTCGGGTGGAGTGGGCGCAGTGTGTCTCGCTGTGACTCTGGAGCTGTGTCCCGGTTCAGGAGCTGCAGCCTGAACTGACACAGCTTCAGTCTGGGATGCTGCGTTAGCTAACGTTACCTTAGCTCTCCGTCATGCCCTGCTCTGCTCTGACCCAGTCCACTTATGGAGCGTGTTTGATTATGTGTGGGACGCTAGAGGGCGGCCACAAAGCGCTTTGTTTCTCACATGTGCTCTGTCCGTTCAATTCAATGAAACTTTATTGATGGCTGAAATGTTATGGGAAGTGTGTGCCGCTGTAAAATCTCACCAAAAGGAACGGAAAGGAACGCAGTGTTTGGTAACGGGAACGGAGTTACTGATTTTAAAAAACAACGCATTACGTTATTAGTTACTGAAAAAAGTAACTGCGTTACTAATAATGCGTTACTACCCAACACTGGATACCAACATCCTTTCCTCAAACACTTTGCATTTTTTAGTCCACTGAAGTAGTAGTCTCTACATGTTAGTGTAGCCTTGTCAGTAAACCTGAAGCTCTGTGTGACATTCCTATATAGCTATAAGGCAACAAGTGGGGTTTCCCACCACACCACAACACACCAGGAAACATTTTCCACATGGCCAGGGTAACTAAACCTGAAATCTTAACTAAATGAAAATAAAAACTAATGAAAAACCTGAAAGTAGAATAACCTTGCACAGGACACACTGTTATGGGAGTCTTCCCTGGCTCCTAACATTTCAACTCCCCTGATTAGACTCTGGTGAATCTGATCCAGTTGTCATCAAAGGGATGAAGTACACACAACACAACACAACACAAGGTGAAAGCAAATCAGCATGTTATCAAATCAAATTTTATGGCATTTTCATACATTCAAGCAACACAAAGTCCCTGTAGTGTATTATACTCCTTAACTTTATTACTTTAAAATCCTAAACTATTGTATGTTCTTCTTTGTACGTACAGTATGTACAGGTATGCCTTTTCTGGACAGATGCTCTACTTCATGGGTTCCATAATTTGCTTAGAAGTCATCTGACCTAATGGGATATGGATGGTTAATATGACTGGATGATCCTGTTGTCTTCTCTAAGAGACACGGGTTGCAAGGCATTGGGTTTGCTCTAGCACTTAAGTTGAAAGGTCAATTCAGAGGTCATTGGCCATCTGGCAGGAGGTTCCTCTCTGTCTGGAGATGGGGGAGTCAGAACTTTCTGGCCCATCAAGAATCCGTAGCACGAGGGTTATATGAATGGAAGATGCGTAAACACTAATGAGAAGGAAATGGAGCAGTGTGGTGTTCATCTTTGCTTTCTGGGATTATCACTGCAAACAAAGTTCATGTTTTTATAATAAATAACTATTTATAAAATATAACTGAGTTAACTTGGAGGAGGAAATATAGAAAACCAGGGCCTTATTTGGAGGGAAACCAGTGGATACTTGTTTGGGACACCTTGAACTTATAAAACATGCTGGTTTCCCACTCTTCTTCAACATTTCTACGTGGTCACATGATTCTGAAGTTACAGCCCAGTCTGTTCTTCCAACCGTCAACTCTGACACCTTAGCAACGGTATCTAAGGGGGGGAGACTTAGCAATGTGAGAGATCATGAGCATCCAAAGGTAAACAGATGGTACTTTCCACTAACAGCTTCTCCAGCTCTGAGTTCTTCATAGTTTCTCCTCAGCGGGGGCGGGGTCGTCATATCACATCGTCTCTCTCTTGTTTGTCTCCTCTCGTCAGCTCCAGACTCACTCGTCTTCCAGTGACGACGCTCTGGCCAATCAGGGGAAGGCAGGGGAAGTAGGAGGTACCAGGTAGGAGGGGCTGGAGGAAAAGAGGATAAAACCCAGTAGAGCCGTGCTGTACCGTACTGAGCTGGTGGAAAATCACCATGAGGAGGTCCCGTCTGACCAGGACCAGGATCAAGGAGGAGAACCTGGATAAGAAGAGGCAGACTGGGACTACGGAGGAGGAGCAGGACACGGTCCACCAGGTCAAGGAGCCCTCTGGTCCGTCTGGTTCCGGTCCACAGGTCTGTGTTTCTGTTTTGAAGCTAACTGTTAGCTGCTAACTCTATTGTGGTTCACTAAAAAGTCTAAACCCTAACCTGCCGTTTTGACGTATATACCTGCTGTATTGCTGTTACGTTTATTTATATAGTATAGTTTTAAAATATTTTTTCATGCGATAAAGTAACTGTTTAGATCTCCAATGTGTGCTTAGTTTATCCAAACGCTGTTTAGAAGACTGCTCCAACGTTTCAGAGAAGAGAGGCTTCACTCGTGTGAGCAGCAGCTCGTCTGCAGAGCTGGACGGCCGGCCAACCTCCGTCGTCATCCTGGGGGAGAAAACGATCCCTAATTACCATACCACAGGCTTTTTAGAGCCGGCTGGTTAAATTCTCTTTGGGAGATAAATGCTGGTCTCATTAATGAAGTCTGTTTTGATGAACAATTGTGGCCGCTGCATTGTTTTTTGTTTTTTTGTTGTTTTTTTGTATATTTTTTTTGGCTTTTCATGCCTTTATTGATAGGACAGCTCAGAGAGTGACAGGAAACGGGAGGCAGAGATGGGGGGTATGACACGCAGTATAGGGCCGTCCAAAACACGGGATTCGAACCGGGGCCGCCTGCAGTGAGGACGATAGCCTCTACACATGGGGCGGGTGCTCTACCAACTGAGCTAAACACCGCCCCGTCGCTGCATTGTTTGAATGAGAAGTGAAGCATCATGTGTGTATTGGACAGAAGAGTATTGCATACATAGTGATGACAAATAACATTATTCAACTTTTAATTTATTAACTAACGTTAAGTAGTGAACATTAATTAATTGCTTATTAATAGGCTACATTAATTAATGTGTTTCTTAATCCTAAGTAATACATAATAATGATTGTTAATATATCTGTAAACAGTTAAAAGTAATGCTTAATAATGTACTAACATTAATAAAGGGAACCTTATTGTAATTACCCTAATTTTTTGTATAATAATCACTGACATGTTTTGCTTAGTATCAAAGTATAATTTGAACTGGAAATAATTCTGCTTGTAAGAGTTGTATTAATGAAGAATTTAAAAAGGGAAACAAATGTCTATCCATCATTGATTGATTCTCTTTCTTCCTGTCTGTTGCCATAGAAACAGGACCACACCATGGTGAAACCATGTGGACAGAAGGTGTACAAGTGTGAGCACTGCGGCACATCGTGCACCAACTTGTCCAAACTGAAAATTCACCAACGGATCCACACCGGAGAGAAACCGTACAGCTGTGAGCAGTGTGGGAAGGGGTTCGCTACCTCTGGAGAGTTAATGGTCCATCAGCGCATCCACACCGGGGAGAAACCGTACAGCTGTGAGCAGTGTGGGAAGGGGTTCGTCAACTCTGGACATTTAGTGGTCCACCAGCGCGTCCACACTGGAGAGAAACCGTACAGCTGTGAGCAGTGTGGGAAGGCATTCTCTACCTCTGGACATTTAGTGGTCCACCAGCGCATCCACACTGGAGAGAGGCCGTACAGCTGTGAGCAGTGTGGGAAAGTATTTGCTCGCTCCGGACCCTTAATGGTCCACCAGCGCATCCACACTGGAGAGAGGCCGTACAGCTGTGAGCAGTGTGGGAAAGTATTTGCTTGCTCCGGACACTTAAAGGTCCACCAGCGCGTCCACACTGGAGAGAGGCCATACAGCTGTGAGCAGTGTGGGAAGGCATTCTCTACCTCTGGATATTTAACAGTCCACCAGCGCGTCCACACTGGAGAGAAGCCGTACAGCTGTGAGCAGTGTGGGAAGGCGTTCGCTACCTCTGGAGAGTTAATGGTTCACCAGCGCGTCCACACTGGAGAGAGGCCGTACAGCTGTGAGCAGTGTGGGAAGGCATTCTCTACCTCTGGACATTTAGTGGTCCACCAGCGCATCCACACTGGAGAGAGGCCGTACAGCTGTGAGCAGTGTGGGAAAGTATTTGCTCGCTCCGGACACTTAATGGTCCACCAGCGCGTCCACACTGGAGAGAGGCCATACAGCTGTGAGCAGTGTGGGAAGGGGTTCATCAACTCTGGACATTTAGTGGTCCACCAGCGTGTCCACACTGGAGAGAAACCGTACAGCTGTGAGCAGTGTGGGAAGGCGTTCTCTACCTCTGGAGAGTTAATGGTCCATCAGCGCGTCCACACTGGAGAGAGGCCATACAGCTGTGAGCAGTGTGGGAAGGCATTTGCTCGCTCCGGACATTTAATAGTTCACCAGCGCGTCCACACTGGAGAGAAGCCATACAGCTGTGAGCAGTGTGGGAAGGCATTCGCAAGATCCTCAGAGTTAACGGTCCACCAGCGTGCCCACTCTGGAGAGAGGCCATACAGCTGTGAGCAGTGTGGCAAGGCATTCGCTATCTCTGAATATTTAACGGTCCACCGGTGCGTCCACACCGGAGAAAAACCGTATGTCTGTGGTCAGTGTGGGAAGGCCTTCAGCCAGTCCAGCAGCCTGAAGAGACACCAGCAGCTCCACAGCAGCTAGAGGACGGAATGCTCCGGTCCTACACCTGAGTAACTAACGATTATTTTCATCATAGATTAATCTGTTGATATGTAAATGATTCATTGGTATGGTGAATAAAATGTTGAAAATGTCCATCAATGTTTTCCAAACCACAAGATGACATCCTCAAATGTCTCGTTTTGTCCAAAAACCAAATACTCATATTGCAGACGGGAGGGGCGACCAAGTCTGAACAATGGATGTCACGGTTTAACTACAATATTACGTATTGAGGCTTTAATAATCGATTATTGATTAATCAAGTAATTGTTAAATTATTAATAATTAATTAATAATAATTGTAATAATCATAATTGTAAAGGCTGGTATAGGAGCTGAATGTGTTTGCTTGTGTAGTGTCTGGTGTAATTCACTCAGTGGGTCTCATTCATGAAACGTGAGCAGCACAGATTTGTGTGTAAACCGTGTGTAGCGCGAATTTACGTGCATTTTCCGCATTCATCAATCTTTTAGTAGTGCAGATTTGTTAGTAACTACTCACAATATCTACACCTGAGCCGGATTCACCAATATTTTCTTAAGAAAGATCTTAAGAATTTTCTTAAGAAGAAAATTAAGAAGTTCATAAGAAAGTTCTTAAGTGCCATTCTTCAATATTTTCTTAAGAACAGTCGTATCTTACGAATTTCTTATTTTTCCTACTTGAAAACTTATTAAAATATGTCACTGCATTGCATTACATGCACCACCAAACAGCAGCAGGTAGAGTCCGGAGTTTTGTTTGTTGCAGTTTGTAAACAAAACATTGTAAATCAGCCCCTCCTCTGGCTAAGCTGTGTAGCCTCCTGCTCCAGACAGTGTTGTCATGCCGTCGCAGTGAGAGGGAAGACAGCGTTAGCGGCGGATGCTAAACGCTAGCGCTAACCGAAGTTAGCATCGCGCTAGCTCACTACTAGTTGTCATTGTCGGTCGGGAATCGGTCCGCGGGTCCAGCACTTCACTTACTGTATAGTTTTTTCTTAGGAAGTAACTTAAGAAGTTGAGAAAATACTTGAGAACTTTTTTGGAGAATATGACTTCTTCTCTTTTTTCCTTCTTAAGACAGAAGTTAAGAAAAAAATGACACTTAAGAAGATTTTATGTCTTAACTCCTTAGCGACCACTGACGAGCAAACTCGTCACAGCCTGCCGGACGTTCACGACCACTGACGCGTTAACTCGTCACAACCGTTTTTTTTTTTACGGATTATGATAACAGACACTCTCAGGTCCCTGTGTGTGAATATGGTCGTCCTCTGATACGTAAAAACTAAAATCAAAACATAATGTTTTTAAAACTGTGTGATCTTGGTTTTGTTTGCGGTCTCCTTGAACGCTGCTCTGTGGACGGCGTGCAGCGCAGCGAGCAGCAGCAGCTGTACGGCGTCTGCTACAGTGTTGCGACTTCCTCGCTGAATCTGGCAGCTTTCCAAACTAACTAAACCCTTTTGGCAACTGTCTCCCCTGCGGCCAGAGACCCGCTTCGCTGCACTCCACGCTGCCCTCCCACCCCCATCTGCCCAGATTTACCTCCAAAAGTATTTATTTAGCTGTAGAAATGATTTGGGAGACGCCACACGGCAGAGTCACGGTAAAATGAGCAGATTGACACCTGACACTAAAGTGCGTTTTTCTCTGAAACTAGAGCGGGAGCTCCGTTTTTGGAGAAACCCAGCGGAAAAACTCGCATTTTTTTTCGAAGAACACATTGGAAAGTCACTCTTCAACCATGTGAAAACCGTTTGTTTCTAGGTGGTGTACAGAGTTTGCTGCGATGTAAGAAAAAACCTTAATAAATAGCCAAAAACGTGCGGTCCTGAGCGGCTGGGATGAGAAATTTGTGCGGTCGCGAAAGAGTTAATGTTTCATGAATCCGGCCCCAGGTCCTGACTGTGTGTAGCGCTTGTGTAAATGTAGGAATGCAAATAAATACTGCCCGTCACTGTTAAAAATTACAATTTCAATCCGTATTACTCTCTCTCATGTTCAGAATGCGCCGATGCCTTTGAAACACGTGATTTAAACATGACAAACAATTAGAAATATTTGGAGGGAGAAACGGTTTAGGGATCGGACATGAACAAACACGTCAAGGCTCCATCTAATGATGATAATAATCTGATAGAAAACTGGAAAAAACTGATTTGTGTTCTATGCGCTCTGGGCGCGCACTTCATCCCGCGCATTAGCGCAGCCGGCACCGGTTTGGATGGAGCTGTGACAGACGGCTGGTGCTTCTGTAACAATAGAACCTGCCTGTATAACTTCATGTGTTGATCCAACCATGCTCCTCTACAGCTGAGGCTGTGAAGAGCCTCCTCCTGCCGTGGCTGCTCTAGCGCTGTAGATGTTTTTTTTAGGGTCCGGGCAGCTGTAAGCTGCCAAGGACACTATTGTATTCCTAGCCGTTCTTCTTCTTTCTTTCTTTCTTCCAAGGAAGTCATACTTCCCATGGGCGAAAACTCACCAAACTTTGCACAAAGGTCCAGTCCCAGGCCAGATTCACTCAACTCCAAGGACATGGAGGGGCGGGGGCACAATAAGCGTTTAAAATTTAAAACTTTAAAAATTCCTACCAAGCCAACGGTAGATGCTACAGCTGTGAAACTTCACCACAATGTAGCCTAGATACTGCTGAAACTTTTGTCAACTCCAACTTATTACAAATTATGAAGCCAATGTAAAGGTGATGTTTTTAAACATCACATTTTCTCTTGAGAAGCAAAACACTTATCATTACAAACAAATCACCAACATGTCCATGCTGTGTAGATGCAATTTATGTATCAACAGATTTTTGTTTAGATATTAGAATTTCTGACATTTTGACCATTTCTGAAATCTGCCTCAACAACAGCTGCCTGGACACTGACTCTATGAGTCTGTTTGAGAAGAAACACACCATGTTTCACTTCCAGGTAATTAGCTCACTGAGTTAAGTGTTGTTTTGTGGTTCCAGATGACGTGGGTTTGATTCCCAACACAGGAGATAAGAATATTACATCAATATACCTGATAGTCTTTGTACAAAATCTTAGATTCATAGTAGATGACGTTTGACACAAACATCAGAATTTTACCTCAGAAACGTTGCCTGCACAACAGTGAATGGTTTACTCAATTTGTGAAGCCACCGTGGCACTGTCACTTGACAATTAACTCAGTGTGATAGACAACGGTCTTTGATTAAAAAGTCAGTTAACCTGTCTTCCTGTTTGTTGTTCAGAATTTGCCAAAATTAGCCCGGACCCGACGCATTGCTGCGCAGCAGCTATATATTTTTTTTTTCATATTTCATATCGAACTATTCTGGCTTTACATCTTAAACAGCTCTTTAATAAACCAAGGATACTTAATTCACTAAATCTGTTTCTTCCCTCCAGCCTTTGACCTGTCCCAGTCACACCGCTACTATCAGAAGAGAATTAAATATTTTTTCTGGACTCCACTTCATCCAAAATAACTTTGATCCCAGATCGCTCTTTTTTCTCCCTCCCTCTTTCCTTGTTTGCGTCATGGCCGCAGGTGAACAGGATGCACCTACCTCCTAATATGATGGTCAGGATCTGCTTATATGGCTATTCATGTATGGAGATCTATGTTAATGGCTCATCACGGGGGCGTGCTGTTCATTTACGATGGGCGGGCATTCATGATCCTACACACCTGCTTAGCATCAAATCTGAGTTTACCACCGTTCATGAATCTGGAGGAGAGTTTTAGTACCGAGAGCTTTTATGTGCAGATCTGCACACAGATTTACTAACGTTTCATGAATGAGACCCAGCGTGTGTGGGGTCGCTGTGCTCTCACCTGGGGAGCTCGGGTGCATATAGGTGGCATTGTTCACTGTCATTGTACCCGGAAGGGCAAATGGTTTTTGACCAGCGCGAGGTGCTTAATGCTGCTGTTTTGTTTCTTTATTGATTTTCTTTGTTTTTGGACAATGCACAGGAATAATTGGTTCCCTGTCCTCCTATTGCCACTCTTCCGCCAAGAACCTTGGGGTTATTTTTGATAATGATAAGTTTGACAAGCAAATCAGTGCTGTAGTCCGAACAAGCTTCTTCCACTTACGACTGCTTGCAAAGACAAAGTCACATCTGCTACATAAAGATTTTAATTCTGTAATTCATGCTTTTATTACCTCTCGTTTAGACTACTGCAATTCCCTGTATGCTGGCATCGACATGTTTTTAATACGCAGATTGCAGGTTGTGCAAACGCGCGCCTACTGACAGGAAAAAAGCGCCAGCATCACATTACCCCAATTCTCCGCACTTTACACTGGCTTCCTGTCACTTTTAGAATCAATTTTAAAATCCTACTTATTGTTTTTAAGTGCCTAAATGGCCTGGCGCCGCCCTACCTGTCTGACCTTCTTGTTCCTTACCAAGCCCCCCGAACACTGAGGTCTGCTAATCAGTTGCTCTTAACGATACCAAGAGCTAAACTAAAAACGAGAGGAGACAGAGCATTCTCTGTGGTGGCCCCGACATTGTGGAACAGCCTACCTTTGCACATTAGGACTGCACAAACACTCGAGCACTTTAAATCTCTCTTAAAAACTCATCTCGGGGGGCGCTAGAGAGCCCGAACAAGATGGCAGCATAGTGTGACAGCTCCTGCAACATCGCACACAAAACTGCTCCGAACTTCTGTAAACCTGGTCAACTAATGATGTCTAAACCCCAAGCAGCAAAGGAGTGCGTCATCTTCTCCAACGCTCGCCAAACAAACACACGAAGCACCACGAGGACGGCCACTGCGACTCCGACTCCGACTCCAACTCCAGTCAAGAATGTTGTAGCTAGCAATGCTAATGTAGCCAGCAACATGGCTAATGTCGCCGACGTGCTAAGAGAGCTTAGATCACTCCGCTCAGAGTTCAGCTCGAAGCTGGACGGAATCAACAACCAACTGGGAGAGCTCAGCCACTCTATGTCAGTGATGGAGAATAACTTGGGTGACATTAAACGAGATGTAACAGCTAACGAGCAACGAATCGAGGAGGCCGAAGTCCGCATAGCCGCCACAGAGGACGCGCTGGACAAGACCGAGACGGCTCTGGCTAAAGCAACTAAGCGGCTCACATACCTGGAAGAAAAGACCGAGGACTTGGAAAACCGCGGGAGGAGGAAGAATATCCGGCTGTTTGGCCTTAAGGAAGGAGCTGAAGGTACGCGCCCTGTTCTGGACTTTATAAAAGAAATGCTACCCCAGTGGCTCGGCACCGAACCTGACAGAGCATTTACGCTGGAGAGAGCCCACCGAACTCTGGCTCCAGCAATTCCCAACCAGAACCGAGCCGTCCTCCTTCGCTTTCTCAACTACCAGGATAAAGAATACGTCCTTGCGCCACAAGACAGCGGGACATCACACACGACGGTTCCAAACTCGCATTCGCCCAGGATTTCTCAGCGGAGACGATGAGACGAAGACGGGAGTTCAACGCTGTAAAAAAGCTGTTTGTTGACATGGGGAGCTTCCGAGGATTTCACCTCCAACCGTGCAAGATGAGAGTGCTACATAACGGGAGGATCCAGATGTTTTCCTCCCCACAAGAGGCCGAGGAATTCTACCGCAGAATCTCCGCTGAATAAACTAAATACGACCAGGTTTGAATCGCTTCCTATACATGAAGAGGGGTGAGTTCATTGACTTTAGTGCAGAGAAATAGGCTCAGCGCCGGGCTTGACGGTGGTCACTTCAACCAATTAGCAGTGAGAAAATGGGAAATATGAATAACTAACAGCAGGGACATTAAACGAGAAGTGCAAAACTTTTGTTTAATTTTTCATTTTATTTTATGTTAATTAGGCTATTTATTTCCCGTGAATACTTACAGTCTATACGATTGTCACTTTATTTTGAATATGTGATTTTAAAGGGGGGAAAAAACCAGCTTGATAAGAGCGGCATAATGGGACTAACATGTGTGCTTCATTTTGTAGCACGCAGCCCTTTTTTTTTCTCTTTTCTTTTTTCTTCTCTTTTCCCCCCCATAATGTGTGCATGAAGCCATGTTATAACTATTGTTTAATAAGACATTTTTATTTCACTTTTTTACCTGCTTATCTACTGTTAAGTCGAATGGAGTGCCACCCAAGAAAGCTAAACTTTGACTCTTCTCTAGCCTGCTCTTCTGCACAGAGATGCACTCTTTCTAAACGAGATGTGCGCTGTTGAGGGATAATTGTTACTTATCAGTCAACTTGACGGTGTTACCTGTTCCATTGGGGTTGCCTTGTCGTTTGGGGACTGGGCTGGGATTCTGGGGTGGTGGGGTGGGGGTAGGTAGAGGGGGCCCCTCATACTCTACCTATGTTACGTTCTCTTTTACTAGTTTGTTCGTTTTATATTGTTTTTCCTTTTACCTTTATCCTACCATGGTCAGTCAATGTTACACGCAAAACCCGGTATGTCTAGTACACTTAATGTAATAACTTTCAATGTCAGAGGTCTGGGCCACCCAATTAAACGGAAGAGAGTTCTGACATTCTTAAAAAAGGAAAAAGTAGACATAGCTTTCCTTCAGGAAACTCATCTCTCCGATGGGGAACATAAAAAGCTCAAGAGGGACTGGGTCGGGCAGGTTTATTTTTCTAGCTTTGCCAGCAATAAAAGGGGAGTAGCAGTACTCATTCATAAAAAAATACCTTTCATATTCAAGGAACAATATGGTGACAAGGAGGGCAGACATGTACTAATTCGAGGGATGCTATATGGACAAGAATTATCATTGCTGAACGTATATGCACCAAATGAGGATAGCCCCAAATTCATGATGGATATGATCACCTTATTTAATCAATATAATACAGATTTAGGAATAGTTGCTGGGGATTTCAATTGTTGTATGAATAGTAATCTAGACAAATCCTCAACCATACTGTCCAACCCCAATGCTTCCAAAACTCTGAGATTAGCCTCGGCTGATGTAGGCCTAGTTGATATCTGGAGAGAACTCAATCCCACAAGAAAAGATTATACTTTTTATTCCGCTAGACACAAATCATACTCTCGAATAGATTTATTTTTTGTACCTCAGGATTATCTCTCATCTGTAGTTTCATGTGATATAGGCTCCATTCTTATATCTGATCACTCACCAGTTTATCTGCGGTTATGCCTTCCTCAGCAGACATATCAGACTAAACAATGGAGGTTCAATGCCTCACTCCTCACAGATTTTGAAGCTTGTAATAATATTAGAAAATGGCTAGAACAGTACAGACAGGATAATCAGTCCTCCCCAGTTACTCCAGCAGTGATGTGGGATGCAGCTAAAGCAGTAATTAGGGGCCAGCTGATCTCTTACACATCTGCAAAGAAAAAATCTATTATTAATCAAACGGAACAACTTAAGAAAGAGTTAATAAATTTGGAACAATGCCATAAACAATCTCCAACAGAAGAAAACTTGAAAAAACTAAATGCAGCCAGATCCAGCCTCAATCTCATTCAAACAGAGCACATCAAAAAACTTCTGTTTTTTACCAGACAGCAATATCATGAGTATGGTAATAAGCCAAGCAGACTTCTAGCCTATCAGCTTAAAAAAGAACGCGCAGAAAATACAATAAAGTGTACGCGTAATGCAACAGGCCAGTTGAAATATGATACTCAATCAATGAAGTCCTCATTTCTTGATTTTTATACACAGCTTTACACATCAGAAAATCCCTCCGAAACAGATATTCAGAGATTTTTGGAAAAAGTATCCTTACCCTCTATTTCAGAGGACGAAAAGGAACAATTGAGTGCTCCATTCACCCCAGAAGAGGTGCTACAAGCAATTAAGTCAATGCCCTCTGGAAAAACCCCAGGTTTAGATGGATATTCAGCAGAATTTTACAAGGCCTTCTGGCCACAAATCCAGCCACTTTTTATGCCCATGGTAGTAGATTTTTTTGAAAATGGCGTTCTTCCTGACACCATGAAGACAGCAATAATATCATTAATACATAAGAAGGACAAAGATGCTGCTGAATGCGCATCATTTCGCCCGATATCATTACTTCCAGTTGACTTTAAGATTCTTTCAAAATTAATTGCACACAGACTAGAAGACTTGTTGCCCCAGATTATTAACCCCACCAATCCGGCTTTGTGAAAGCACGCTATGCATCTGACAATATCCGGAGGCTGTTAGACGTGACCACTGACCCTACACAACACAACAGCCGTACTATTTCGCTTGACGAGAAAAAGCGTTTGATAGGGTCGAGTGGTCATATTTGTTTGCCGTTCTGGAGAAATTCAACCTTGGTGAGAAGTGCATTGGGTGGGTTAGAACCATGTACAGCAATCCAAAGCTCAAATATGTATAAACGGTAGCCTTACTGAAAAATTCAATCTGTACAGAGGATGTCGCCAGGGATGCCCTTTATCTCCATTTTTGTTTAATTTGGCAATCGAACCACTGGCGGAAGCCATAAGGGCAGATGAAGAAATTGCAGGTATCAACATCGGGAAAACAAAGAACAAAATTTCACTATATGCTGATGATATTATTCTTTATTTAACCAGACCAGAACAATCGATCCCAGCAGTCCTAGACCTTATTACTAAATTCGAATAATATCAGGCTACAAAGTTAATCTGACAAAATCCAATGCTTTACTAATTAACTCATCAGTCTCTAACAAACTCAGGGCCATCTCACCATTCACCTGGGCTCAGAACAGTTTTAAATATCTTGGGGTGAATGTGACTTCAAAACTCAAAAACCTATACCTCATAAATTATGTTCCATTGCTTAAAAAGGTTAAGGAAGAGCTAGAACATTGGAAAATGCTCCCTATTTCGTTTCTTGGACGGATCAATGTAATTAAAATGAATATCCTCCCCCGCTTCTGTTATTTATTTCAATCACTACCCTGTTACTTGGATAAAACATTCTTTAAATCCATAAACAAAATATTAACCTCCTTTATCTGGAAAAACTCTTCACCAAGAATAGCCTTTAAAACTTTAACAAAGTCCAGAGAGAAGGGGGGCCTGGCACTACCAGACTTGCAGATATACTATTGGGCCGCCCAGGCAAAGGGCCTGATTAGTTGGGTACAAAGACGTAATAATGCACAGTGGAGAGACATAGAAGAAGAACTTTGCACTCCCATTTCTATGAGCTCGCTTTCATTAACAATATAAATGCACTACACCAAATAACAAAAACATATGTGGTTTATAACACTCTTCGGGCTTGGCACGATATAAATAAGTTTTGTGGGAATTTCCAAAATCTCCAGCCTCTCTCCCTTATCCTTAAATCCAGATCTGCCACCATCAATTGGTAGCTCCTTGTTTGCAAAGTGGAGAGACAATGGTATACATCAATTCCAACACTTGTTTGCCGAGGACACACTCAAGTCCTTTACAGACTTAATGTCAGAATACGAAATCCCGAAACAGGACCTCTATAAATACTTACAAATTCGGCATGTAATAAGCACTCTAAAAAAAGAGAAACGCCTGTCTTTGGAGCTGACAAATCTGGAGAAGATTTTGGTGAAATCCACATCATTAAAAGGAAAAATCTCTGTAATTTATAATACACTGTTGAACCATAACAGCTCTTCCTTGACCCCACTTAAGAACATATGGCAGAAGGATATGGGATGTGTATTTGATGAGGACCAATGGGACATCGTATGTCAGAATGTTTTCTCCTCACTGTCATGTAATAAAATAATCGAACAAAACTATAAATTCATGCACAGGATATACCTAACTCCACTCCGCTTAAGTAAAATGTTTCCCAACTCATCCCCCAGGTGTCATCGTTGTAAAACATGTATAGGTTCAATTATGCATGTCTTTTGGGAATGTAAGGAGTTAAAACAGTTTTGGAAAGCAGTACACAATCTAACTACTAAGGTTGTGGAAACCCCACTGGTTCTTACACCAACACTGTGCCTCTTTGGTACGGAATTGGACAAGACACTGGACACCACATGCAAGAAGAGGATTGTCATAATGTCCTACATTGCAAAGAAGTGCATCTTGCTCAACTGGAATCAACACAGACCCCCATCATTCAACCTTTTTAAACAAATCTTAAATGAAACTTTAAGACTGGAGCAACGGACAGAGCACTCTAAAAAATAAGGGGGACGCTTTCCGGAGGATATGGGAACCGTTCATGGACCTCTGACACTATTACATAACAAGGCTTGACATACCTACAGAACTGTGAACCGTGACCACGGACTGATCTGATTAGATTTCTTGTACTTTGTTGTTCTCATTGTTTATTTTGATTGTTTGTTTTTGTTTCCTTATTTCTTTTTCTGTTATGTTACTTAAATGTTACATGTAAAAAAAATAAAATAAAAAGATAATTTAAAAAAAAAAAAAAAAAAAACTCATCTCTTTTCCTTGGCATTTTAGGTTTTTATGTGTGATCACTTATTTTATTGTTTTATTCCATGTTTTGACGTATGTGTATTGTTGGTGCCTATTTGCTTTGTTGCCACTGGCTTTGCTTGTGTGTTTTGCTGTGCAGCACTTTGGACAACCTGGGTTGTATTTTTTTTTAAAGTATATTTTGGGGCGTTTTTTGCCTTTATTCAGTTCAGTAGCGATAGACAGGAAATGGGGAGGCAGAGATGGGGAATGGTCTGCCCAATGCGGGACTCGAACCGGGGACGCCTGCGTTGAGGACTGCAGCCTCTACATGGGGCAGCCGCCTTAACCACTGCGCCACGCGCAGGGGTTGTATTTTTAAATGTGCTACATAAATATATTTGTATTGTATTGTATTGTATAATAAACCCACTCTTTAGCAACTTAAAGAACAGCGTGGACATTCATTTCATGCGGTATGGGAGCGGAGGCCAAGGCAAAGCGAGTCAACCAGGTTAGAAACCTCAGTAGCTCTAGTATCAGGCTGAGCTCCTTTAACATTAGTCAACAACCTGCACCAGTTGGATATTCGTGTGGCACTCCAGCGCGTTTGGTACGAACCGGAGGTGAGCGGAAGACGAGTGGAGCTTCTGGAAGCGGTTTGGACTTCGGAGTTTGGAGAGTGTCTACCGTGGACGTCGAGCCGCTGGAGCCGTGGCACTGAGGCTGGGCTGGCTGTGGAGCACCGGACCATGGGATCACCGTGGTATCCGCGGGTCATTCCGACATACCGCCACTCCGACGTTGACTATGATCTAGTTGTCGTAATGGCGGCACTTCCATTGATTGAAAACGTCCCAACACTCCGACATTTTCTGTTTCCTTTGTCAGACTGGCGGTACTTTACTTTTTTTGAAACGTAGCGCTATTCCAACATAAGGTCATTAACTATTATCACATCAACCGCCTCCGCCCATCTCTCTCCTCTACATACATACATACATGCTGAGCAGAAAGGTGACCTGGATGTTGTTTTCCTGATTTACCATACGGATGTATGTTGGTGTGCCTTCCTAAAGCACGAGATTTTGATTCTGCTCCTACGGTGATGTCACCGTAGGCTACTTGCCTCTTTCACCACCCAACCCCGGCTCTGTCCTTCCTGCGGAGAATCAACGCGCGCCTCATACAATGCACATCCGGACCAGTCAAAACCTTGCGCGTAATCTCGCGTGATAGAGTCGCGGTAGCAAAAAGGGTCAGAACAAGCTCAATGTTTGATAATTTTTTTTTATAAGTTTTACGAATTGATCCAAAGCGATCCAAGGGGGGCTGGATACGTAAAAAACCAGGTTATGACTCCTTTAAACGAATCAGGTCTGACAATGCTTCAGAATTCATGGGTAAACTATCAGGCATTGCTCAGCAAAAATGGCATCAAACATGAAAGGTCTGCTCCATACTCACCACATCAGAATGCAGGGTATCCGCGGGGTCTTAAAAAGTCTAAAAAAGTCTTAAATCCAATGATTTCAATTTAAGGCCTTAAAATGTCTAAAATTCTCCTAAAATCTCATAAAAGGTCTTAAATACGATTTTGAAAGGTCTTAAAAATCTATTGACGTTACTTTTACTTAAAACATGGAAAGCTCAGTTTTCAACTCGGAGTGCGTTTGATTTCCTCTCCGGGCCACGCCGTAAGATGATGTTGATGCGCGGCTTTTCTCATGCTGTTTGTGTGCCCGCGGGGGGGTTACATGCTGGCATTCCGACATGCTGCCACTTCGACATACTGCCACTCCGACATCCCACTATTCAGACATGTCACCATTCCTCCATACCACCAATCCGACATAAAAACGTCCTGCCATTCCGACAGGTTCGTCCCGCCATTCCGACAAGGCTTTTTATTTTTAAGACATCTCAGATGTGATACAGTCAATGGAAGTTAATAAATAAACAAACACAAAGTCTCGCCATTTATAATCACACACTCCGATGTCAGTTTGTAATTTCCCTTATAATGAGGATATAAGGAGAAGTGGCAAGGTTTTGCAGGCGGACCTATAGGCTCGCGCTACTGGTTTGTCCAGGGAATCAATAAAGAAAGTCGTATTTCACTGCACGTGCCTATCACAGGCGGCATATAAACAATTACGCACAGATCAACATAACTCTGCTCATGCCGCTCTCCCGCTGCACCGAGCAAAACTTCACTAACCTGCCTGCCACTTCTTTCTGTCATTTTAATGCACGTTTGTTACCACTTTCCATCCTATTTGTATCACAATCACTCCTATGCAAATGTTTATTATAGCAGCAAAAGGAAATGTGCAATAGTAAATCATATGCATTAGGTTCTCAAATCAGCTGTCAATCTGCAGGGGGGGCAGGAGTCATAAACTGAAAAACAAATGTGTACAAGAACAGGAAAGCTGGTGGGAAGAAAGAAAAGAAAGAGTCAGAGCTGTTTTTAAGATATCCTGTATTCAAATGTAAAAATGTATCCGCCATGATCTCCCTCCCTTAGGATTGATATCTCTCTTCCCAGTTTCATTCATTTCAGAACCAAGACAGCGACAGTGTTTTTCAGCACTAGACAAAAATTCAGTAGTTCACTCAATAAATCCATGGCACTGTCCATGAGGCAGAAAGAGAACTCAACACTTCTTCTCCACAAGTAGAAAAATATAATAATAAAATAATAATATAATGAATTATATAACGGAGATGGGATGTGCAGGATTTCCAGAGTCAATGCTGTGATACAGAGGAAGAGATTTGATGTGATAATAGTTAATGACATATGTCAGTTAGTTTTAGATAAAGTACATTTGACAAAAAAATTTTTTCGGAGTGGTGGGACCCATTCAGAAGTGCCACACTTTCTAGTTCCTTATTTATAATAATTTCTAGTTCATTATTAGTTAATGCAGATGTATAAATAGTTGCGTCATCTGCATACATAACTGAAGCCAGTTTAGTGGGTTAGCCAGGCTCTCCTGTGGTACGAAAGTGGCTCGTTTTGGCGACTTTTTTTTGTCAAAAGGGACTAGCGACAAACCTAGAGACTTTTTCCAGTGATATTACAAACAGTGAAAGCACGTTATTACAGCTGTTTTTAACGAGCAGCGGCGCTGCCGCGAGCACTCACTGCCTGTCAGCCTGTACACAGTGTCACAGTGCGTCTCCGCTGCATTCAGAGACGCACTGCTCCACACCAAAAACACATTACTGGCCTACAGATGATCCGCTGCTCAGCTGTTGATCCGACTCGCGTCAGGAGCCCATTTCACTTTTATATACAGTCACCGCTGAAAGAAGGGCGCACACCAGCCTCACTTTCAATGCGCACGGAGAGCCGGTGTTGTGCCAAAAAACGACTGCCTGCCAGAAAACGACTGACCTCAGCTGGAACGCTGAAATACAGAGGGCAAAAATAAAAACATAGCATAATATTAATACTACTAGGCCCTACTACTACTACTAATAATATTATTATAATATTTAGTACGTAACACAGCCTTTTTAACTCATAAAATGCTGTATTTCAGGAATGCAAAGAGCAATATTCATAAAAAATTCTGGAGTAATACTAGAGGGTACGAGGTGCATGTACAGTGAATTTGGTAAATGTCACCCTTTGCATCCCTTAGTAACAGTGGGGAGACCACAGATTGGTATGTACATGACAAATGTAATACTGTGATTGCCTTTCATGTTTGACATTAGTTTTTTTATCTGTTGCCTGATCACTGCCTGACAAACACATTCATTTATTGGATGCAGTATAATATAATATGGTGTTTCTATGTTATACAGGGAGAAAGAAGACGCAGAAGAGGGGGAGGGAGGACGAGGAGACCACGCACCTCCAAATCCAAAACCTAGTCATGGAGACCCTGCGGGTGGCGCAGTCTGCTCCTCCCCCTGCACCTCCCCGCTCCGAGGATCAGCTATTCCTCGATAGCCTGGCTCCTTCCCTGGAGAGATTGGAGCCCCAAGTGAAGGCCTATGTTAAATTTCAAATCCATAAACTTATTTATGAAGCTAGCACAGTTGTGCTCAATTTGGAAAGTGCCGAGTAGCTCATTAGCTAATGGGGCAACAATGTCTGCAGGGAACGACCAGGCTATCGAGGAATACCGCCTCTAGTATGTGTCCCTGAGGCTCTTCCTGTTTTTTTGTTAAATTATTGTTAATTTTATTAATGAAATTGTATTTTTGATATTTTTTTATATATATTTTTATATTTTAAATACAAATATATTTATTTTAAACAAAGTTTTCACAAAAGTTTATTACCTTTGCTGTCTTTCATCTTCTTTCACCAGACAACTATCATCAGACTTCAGATGTGTATATACATTATTTGTTGCACACCACATTTTATCCTGTACGTTTAGCTTCCAGCTCTGCAGAGCTTAAAGGATAACTTTTGTTTTTTACAACCTGGACCTTATTTCTAGCATTAAATACGATCATTTAGTCACCCAGACAATTTTGGTAGCATTTGGAGTTGTTTTGAAGATATTAGCCTCAATCGAGCGGCGCGTATATCCGTATAACGCGAGTACTCGGGGCACCCATGCGCAGCCTATATACAACGCATTATCTGCGGCGAAACTCGTTCATATTCCAATATTTTGTTATGATATGCTAGTGCTATCCCCCTCCGAGCCCGTGGTGGCGTGTTAACAACATCCGGGGTCACTATGTTGACCTACTACCTCTGACCTGGATGATGTCACTTCAGAACGCCGCGCGCTGCGAGCAGCCAGCCACAACACAGCTCACTCTGCGGCGGTCGGCTAGTTTAGCTGTAGTTTGCGACTGTTATTTTTTTTCAAAATGGATGAATATTTTTCCGACTCTGAGGTGGTGGACGATGACTTTGTTTACGATGGATGTTCTTACCGTTTTGAGCCAGAGTACACGGACGAGGAGGTCGTTGAAAGGAGGATGCGGAGGCAGAGAGAAGAACAGCTGGCCAAACAACAACAAACGGCTGCGCGTCCACGAGTAGACAGTAACTGGTGGTGTACCTGTGGACAATGTTCATTGATGACAACAGAGGAGGAATGCCTCTGTTGCTCAGAGTGGGACTTGCGGCCAGGAGATACGCGTATGGATGTGTCAATAAACGTTTGTATCACAACACTGGAGGATTTCCGCGCAATGATAAACCGGGCTGTGGTAGAGACTTTTGAAAATAATGACGTGTGTGTGTGTGTGTGTGTGTACATTCATGTATAACAAACTTTCAATGTTATTCAAACAAACATTCTCATAAACAAAAGAGTAGAGCTTCTTCTACATAACTTTGCCCTCTTCCTCTCTGTGTGTGTGTGAGAGCATGTGTACAGTACATTCATGAATAATGAACTTTCAATACTTTCAATGAACATTTTCATAAACAAAACAGTAGAGCAGAAGTGTCCTTCCAGCAGGACGTGCAGCAAAGCACAGTGTGCTCTCTGCAGGTGATGCAGGTGGAGCTGATCTTTCTTTTTTTTTGATCCTGTGCAGCTTTTGCAAAGACCCCTCCTCCCATCACTGGTGGCTTGCGGGGTGGGTGCAGGAGATTGTGCCTCTTGCACCATAGCAGCTGCAACAGAGGTGCGGGGGAGGGTCTTCCGTCTTTGGATCTCAGGGGAGATGAGGGCTCGCCCGAGCTCCTCCAGGAAGAGCCTCCTCCGGAAACTCTTGCTGGCCTCCCAGGACGGATCGATCTCTGTCTAGATCACATACGCATTGTATGCGGAGATGTCCAGGAGGTTGTAGAAGATGGTCAGTGGCCATCTGTTGCTCTTCCGCCGGCAGCTGTAGGTGCCGACAACCTATAATAACAACAACAATAATAATAAATGAATGAATAAATATTACACAATGACAATAAGCAATTAGCCTACGGCGAGAATGCTAATGCTAATGTAGGAACAACAAATAAATAGCCTAAATAAATAAAAAAATAATGTCACACACCTTATCCAGGTTGTCGACACCTCCTTTTGTCCGGTTGTAATACATGATCACTTCCGGCTTCTTCTTCTCCCCCTTCGTGACCTCTGCTGTCCGGTGCCTGGTGCTGAGAAGGAGTACGTTGCGGCCGCGTTTAGGGACGGAACTGACCGCCATCATGTTTCTCCTGAACGCGAAGATTGAGGAGTGGACCTCACGCCCCTGCAGCCGGGTGATGTATGATGGCAGGTCGGGCTTATTCCTCCAAATGGTCCCGGCCATGGCCACCTTCCTCTCGAGCAGCTGCTCGGCCAGCGGAACAGAGGTAAAAAAGTTGCCACAGGTGACTGTGACGCCTTCCAGCCCCTCCGTCAGCTGCAGGACCACCCTCTTGCCCTGGCCCACTTCTGCGGCGGCACCGGTCTTGCCGGTGTAAATCTCGAGTCTCCATGCATAGGACGTGCGGGCGTCCGCCGCGACCCAGATTTTGATCCCGTATTTTGCCGGTTTCTGCGGCATGTATTGTCGGAACACACCATAGCTCTTTTGGTAACTGGCTTTCTATTATCATACATCTGGCCATGTCAAATAAAGTGCGCCAGTTTCGCTCTGCGGTACCATTCCAGGGTCTCTGCAGGTTTCAACAAGCCAAATTTAAGACTTTTTAAGACCATAATGAATACAATTTAAGACCCGTTTCACATCGATACTGGCAAAAAAGAACAAAAGACTTGAAGGAAAACTGGAGGCCCGAAATTACTTGCAAATTATATGAATTTATTCACAGGTGACTAAAAACACGTCTCAACACGTGTCAACACCCCCCCTGCCAGAAAACGGACTACGAAGATTGGTTTGCCGGTGTTGTGCCAAAAACGACTGCCCCTGCCAGAAAACAGCAGGAAGTGGAGCCCCTGGGGGAGCGGGGGGAGAACAGGGGTTCCTCCTCTGCCTCAAACTGAAGTTCATCTTCTGTATTATTGACAAATGCATTCAATGTATTCACTGTCTCCGTCATTTCCAGTGTCAAAAAGCATTGTACAAAAAACACAAAGTTTAGCCCCTGAAGAAGAGGAAAATCAGATTAGCAGGCTGTGAAAAGAAATAGGAAGACATGGAGCAGTTATCCTCTTATCAAAAATATATTTTTAAACAAACCTCTTTGTGACAGGCCTGCTGCTGAGGCTGTGAAAAAGAAATAGTATTTCCTGAGACATCTATGCAAGTCAGTTATCCTCTTATCAAAAATATATTTTTAAACAAACCTCTTTGTGACAGGCCTGCTTAAAATCGCCGACTTTACACCCTCCAAAAACATGATCTCTCCTGGTGTCAGGACGTTTTTTGTCTCCACCAACTCCCTACTCTGCTCTGGGGTCCCATCTTCCTCGACCCCCTCCTCCATGTTCCCACTGGTCTGCCTTGGAGCTAAGAAGGGGTCGAGGAAAGACAGGACCCCAAGAAACTTCCACTTCTTGGCTGTCCCTGCTGCTGCCCCGCTCTTCGGCACCTTTTTCCTCTCCTTTAAATATGTGTCCCTGAGGCTCTTCCATTTCCTCCTACACATGTCCACTGAAAAACCACACGTAAATTAATTACATTAACTCAACTGTTGAACCATGAACCATACAAGTACAGTATGCCAGTACAGCTATGCTAACTGGGGCTATGCTAGCTGGGGCTATGCTAGTTCAAACGTCAACCGATAGCTGCAATCAAGCAACAGACAGATACAGAACTTACCAGGTATCCCACACACCTCGCTCACCCAGGCCCGGTCCTTCTTGTTCCTGTCCCTGTAGAGGGGACAGGAACAGTCGTAAAGTTCTGGGTGAGCGGTCACGGCGACGATCAATTTCTCCTCCATTCTGGAAAATAAGCGCCAAGCTGGTAACACGGGAGGGAAAACCACAGGACGTCCGTACGTCAGCACGTCGGTGACGATCTTAACGCTGATTGGCTGTCGTGGTGCGTCTCCACGCGAATTCGCCTCAAAAGTTCAATTATTTCAACTCGAGCGATGAAGCGTCTATCGCGCCGCGCCATTGCGTCCATCGCATCGCCCGGCGCGATGACGCGTCTAATCGCGTCTCTGCATTGACTTTACATGTAAACTCGACGTGGATCACGCGTTATCGCGTTTGGTGGGAACACGCCGTTAGTGTCTTGGACTATGGAGTTAGCTAAGCGGTTGATGGGTTTAGCATTTAATTCTGTAAGGTTGGGTGTGGGGAGACCAATGATTTTAGCAGCTGTGTTTGTGATGCGTGTGAGTTTGGTCTGGTTGGTGACAGAGAGCATGGTGAAGAAGCATGTGGAACAGTACAGAAGGATGGGTGGAATGATACTTTGGTTAATTAACAACAGAAGGTGGGTTGCAACATATAATCCTTGTGATGACAGGTGGCTGGTGGACCAAGGAGGGCAGACACTGATTACACTCAAATACAGATTTTATTGGATCAAGGGGGGTTGGTGAGCGGGAGAAGGAGCTGGAGGACACAGGACATCTTCAAGGGGTGGAGGAGGCCCACAGGAGGCCTGTGGCACGATTTGCCACGGGCACACACCTGGCAGGCAGCGACAAAGGCACGTGTGTCTGCGTCCATGGACGGCCACCAGAAGTGATGCTGGAGGAGCTGAAAGGTTCGCTTGGCCCCTGGATGACAGGCAAAACGTGAACAGTGACCCCACTGTAGGACCTCTGACCTCACTGCATTGGGCACAAAACGTTTGCCGGGGGGCCTGTTGCCAGGGTCTGGTTGGTTGCGGAGGGCCTCCTGGATGCTGGACTTTTTTATGCCTTTATTGATAGGACAGTTCAGAGAGTGACAGGAAATGGGAGGCAGAGATGGGGGGATAAGGCCGTCTGACGCGGGATTCGAACCGGGGCCGCCTGAAGCGAGGACGATAGCCTCTGCACATGGGGCGGGTGCTCTACCAACTGAGCTAAACACCGTCCGTCCGTGGATGCTGGACTTAATCTCCCACGTCATCATTCTAACCACAGGGGGGCAGAATGGTATCCTGGCTTGAGGGGAGTCAGAAAGGGAGAACTGTCTGGAGAGAGCACCTGGTTTGACATTTTTATCCCCAGGGCAGTAAGTAATGGTGAAATTGAAACTGTCAAAAAACAAGGCCCAACGTGCTTGCCTTGAGTTCAGATGTTTAGCAGGTTGAATGTGAATTGAATTGTACTTTATTGTCAGATCGCTCTGAAATTTGTCTTGCGTCCCATGACGTCCAAGTTTCTCAAAGTAAAATAACAAAATACCAAATACATACATTCACAAAACATAAATGTACCCTTTACAACATCAATCCAAAATTACAATGTGTCTTTGGTGCAACACCCAGTGCTCAGGATACATGGACTCTACCTGGAGCTCAAACTCTGATTGAACAACCTGACCGACTGAGGGACTAAAGAGTTCCTCAGCCTGTTCAGTGGAGCTGGAGGAACTCTGAACCTTCTGTTTGATGGCAGAAGCTGATATTCCTCAAATATCACGTGAGAAAAAGAGAGCCCTAGCTGTACATATGGGCTTGTCTAGATGTTTCAATATAAGATGTATTAATGTTACAACTGCATCCTCTGTGCTACGATTTCTCTTATACGCAAACTGGTAAATGTCCAGTTTGTCGTCTACAGACTTAAGCCCTATTCGCACGGGATTAGTATTACCTGGGGACCTCTGGTAATTTGTAATAATTACGGAGGACGTTGGTGATCTTAATCCCGTGCGAATGCGCCATGTCAGTAATTTGTAGGGTAAAAATTCCCCCGCAAATGACCTACTATATTTCACCAAAGACCGACGTCCTGTGCTAAAACTAGTCCGTGCGAATCTGCATCTCAGTAATTGAGGGGCAGTTTTTGTTTTCGTTGTTTTTATTGCGTGCCTTTTCTACTTCTTCTGCGGTCAAAACCATACTGTATGGGTTGAAACATGGAGGCTGTGGTGGAAATTATGAGCGGCAATTTCGACAGGTGCAAATTAGGGGTCATCCACGTGTAAACAGATAAACAGATAGCAAATCATAACCGTCTAGAAAAATCAATAATCGTTTACACGCCTTTTTTCCCTCCTCCTCCTTAATTTCTCACCAATATTTTTAGGGGTGCTAACGTTGCCTAAAAGCTTCAGATAATAATGGAGCTGCGCGTCAACCCCCCCTCACTTTATCTCCACATAGCCTGCCCGTCTCTCTCCAGCTGAGCAGCGTATCCCCAGCTGAACATCGCGGAGACGGATCAGCTGATCTCTGCCTCCGTACACACACTCCGTTCTGATCCAGATCCACTGTCAGAGCTGAAAATGAGTGAAATGGTTAAACAGCGGCGCTTTTATAGCCGATTTTATTATTAAACTCTGAGCATAAATGACCACAGTGATCTAGTCGTGTTAAAAGAGAGCCACTACAGGAGAGCATGGCTTTAGACTCAACACCTCGCTAACCCACTAAACTTGTTTCACAGTAGATCCACCCCTCCGTCTCCTCTCTCTCTTCACGCTCTGCGCCGGTGGGGAGCGTTCATGCCAGCCCATTTGCTTCTCACATCAATGTGACAGCAGCGGGTGTTACGGCGTGCGCGACGTCATATCGGAGCCGGGATGTCAGTAAATTCGAGTAAAATACAGACTTCACTTATCCCGTGCGAATGCACCGCAAGAAACACAGACGTGGTAGGGTAATTTACAAATGACCAGAGGTCCCCAGGTAATACTAATCCCGTGCGAATAGGGCTTTAGTGAGCTGTTGAATCACAATTCGTTCCAAGCTCTTCATGACAACAGGAGTCAAGGCCACAGGACGATAGTCACCGAGTTCCTTGGGACATGTTTTCTTTGGAAGAAGTATTATATGTCAAGTCTTCCACACCTCTGGAATTATTGATTATTGAATTATGTGAGTGTCAATAGAACACTGGAAAATAGGTTGCCACACAGGCGCCAAACTCATCTGCAAATGTTTTCAAAATAATTGCACTCAGGTGATCTGAGAAGGAGGGAGAGAAATGCCCCTGAAATGTTATTTGGGAAGTTTCCTCTCATCATGGAAAGCTGAGCAGGGCTTTCTAAAGAAACTCCAGCTCATTTTCTAATTCATTCCTAGTCAAAGAAGAACTCTAAATTACTACAATACAAATGGATAAGTAGACAGTATAACCCCAAGTAAACTGCACAGTTTTAACCCAAATATCCCAGATACTTGTATTAAATGTAAACAACAAAAAGGTTCATTATTTCATATGTGCTGCACTTGGCCAGTCGAATCATTGAAAAAGAAGTACCTCAAAGTTATGTTTACTAAATATTTACCTGGACAACTTTGTGACTTCCAAAAATGAAAAATCCTTACTTAATGTTTGTTTTCTGGAAGCTAAAAGATGTATAGCTTGTTCATGGAAAAGGGATAAACCTTGTACTACTTTGCAATGGTTAAAAGGGATGTCTTTCTACTTGGCTCTAGAAAAGATAAGCTTCATCATGAAAAATAAGCTTGACAAGTTTTGGAAAATCTGGAAGGTTAGTATACCTTTACTTACATTTATCTCGGTGTGTATAAATCTGCTCATTTTTTATTTACTTATTTTCTTTTATTTATTTTTCTGTTAACAGTTTTAACATACGAATGATATAGTGTCCTTTCCCTTTTTCTTTCAGTTTATTTATTTATTTTCATCACTATTGCTATTATCGTTTTTGTTGTTTCCTTGTATGTGCCTTCTTGTTTCATATTGTTCACTGTTTGTAAAGCAAAGTAAAATGTGCAATGAACATATGTTTTAAAAAAAAGAAAAAGAAAGCTGAGCAGGGCTTTCTAAAGAAACTCCAGCGGGGGTGGGGGCGGGGGTGGGGGTGGGGGGGGTGCTTGGAGGTGATAATGTCCTGGAGCAGGTGTGAATGTTCAGGAGTGGAGGGTGTGGTGCTAAGTACCTTTTAGGATGATAATCACAGAGTAGAATAGCTTAGCCAGACAGTGTTGTGTGACTGCTGAAATGTGTGAATGTGTCAACACTTTCTATTTGACTCAGTTTCCCTACCAGCCCAACTTCTCCTGCAGCTCATCTACAAGCTGATAAGCATGTGGAGGATTTATACATAGGTACACATTCCATTTCAGAAGGACAGATCCATGATACAGTGCTGGATGTGAGTGTTATCATCCAAAATGGATCATGTGATGTGGACATGATGGTAGATATTGGTCCCATAATATTCTCTCACCAGATTTTCTCAACAGACTCAGGGAGTCAGTGTCCAGGCAGCTGTGGTGGAGGCAGATTTCAGAAATGGTCAAAATGTCAGAAATTCTAATATCTAAACAAAAAATCTGATAATACATAAATTGCATCTAGGCAGCATGGACATGTTGGTGATTTGTTTGTAATGATAAGTGTTTTGCTTCTCAAGAGAAAATCTGATGTTTATAAATGTAACTCTCACATTGACAGCAGTTGATCCCATGAGAGCAGAATTCAAAATGTTCTAGAAAATTCAGTTTTTGAGATAAAATTCTGATATTTTCCAAACTTCATCAACCATGACTCTATAATATTCTCATTTTTTTTCTGAAAGATAGAAAATGTATTTAGCAGGAATTTGATGGTATATGTTAACAGTAGTGTTTACAGTCAAACGTTTTCATGCACTGTAGGCTCAATTTTTGCTTAATCAAAAATCCGAGAAACAAGTTTTGTGGAGGACAGTCTGGAGATGCTCTGGAGCAAGTTTGGTGACAATTGAGTAAAAATACATTTGAAAAGTTTTACAGTTATTGAAAAAAACAGAGTGATGGACTTCATAATTTGTTTAAGTTGACAAAAGTTTCAGGACAAGATCTGAATAGTTTAGTTACATTGTGTGTTCCTGAAGTTTCATTACAGCTGTAGCAAAAGTTGGTTTCAGGTTGAGCAGACCTGGTTGGTAGGAATTTTCAGTGATCTGCCCACTACCTGGGAGGGTGAATTCAGTGTTTAAATGAATGGAAGATGTGTAAACACTAATGAAAAGGAAATGGAGCAGTGTGGTGTTCATCTTTGCTTTCTGGGATTATCACTGCAAACAAATACCAAAGTTCATGTTTTTGTAATAAATAACTATTTGTAAAATATGACTGAGTTAACTTGGAGGAGGAAATATAGAAAACCAGGAGGGAAACCAGTGGATACTTGTACTTGCTTCCTAAAAATGCTAGTTTCCCACTATTCCTCAAACATTTCTACAGGGTCACGTGATTCTGAAGTTACAGCCTATTCTGGTCTTCCAACCCTCAACTTCGACACCTAGCAACAGTATCTAGAGGGAGGAGATTTAGCCATGTGACTCTCACGAGAATACAAAGGAATACCGATGGCCCTTTCATCAGCTCCAGACTCACTGGTCTTCCAGTAACGACACTTTGACCAATCAGCGTAAGGCAGTCTTATGACATCACGTTTATTAACGCTTTGGCTCGTTTGAAACCAGGACTGGGGCGTTACCAAAGAAGTAGGTGGAACCAGGTAGGAGGGGCTGGAGGAATAAAGCTGGAGGATAAAACCGAGTAGAGCCGTGCTGTACCGTACTGAACTAGTGGAAAAGCACCAGGAGGAGTCTGACCAAGACCAGGATGAAGAAGGAGGACCTGGATCAGAACACAACTGGAATTAAGGAGGAGAACCAGGACCAGGACAACAACAATATTGTGATAAAGGTGGAGAACCAGGATCCGGATTTGTTTGGGCAGACTGGGAAGGTCCACCAGGACAAGCAGCCCTCTGGACCATCCTGTTCCGGTCCACAGGTCTGTATTTCTCTTTTCAATGGGAGTGAGTCAAGAGATGAAGCTAACAGCCAGTGTTTCTCAATGATTGATTAGTTTGAGCCCGCCAGTAGAGGCGGCAGTTAGAGAGGCTGACTGGCAGAGATGAGAGCTGGTGAAAAGCGAGCATGGTTGTTTAAAACACCATCTCTGATATCTGCCTGCACATACTGGGTTTTTTCTGCATTAGAAATTTTGAGGCAGAATTTTGATTGAAACGGTATGGAAGTTCAGTGTTTTCAACTCTGTTCAACTCGACCGCAGTAGGAGTGCGTTTGATTTAAACCCCAGGCCGGGATGGGGCTCATTTGGGTTTTGCTCCGTTCAAACGTGGTGATGGATGTAGGTGGAGAGAGAGAAGCAGAGCGGATCTGGAGCCTAAAATCGGTTGTAAAAGTGCGGCTGTTTCATTATTTAACTCATTTACAGCTGCGTTAGTTTTACTGTGAAAGTCCAGTGGATCTGGATCAGAACAGCGTTTGACCGGAGGGAGAGGTGATAACGCTGCTCAGCTGTTGATCCGACTCGCGTCAGGAGTCTTATAGTCACTGCGGAAAGAAGTTGTCTGGTTGCAGCAGCACAGATAATCAGAGGGATAACTAATAAAGTTAATAATTTCACTTAATGGCCATTATGTTCTGATCGCCTGTTCAGTGTTGCCCAAACGCAAAACTTGACTTACCTGTCACTTTCAATGCGCACAGACAGCCGGATTTAACAAGCTTCGTAGTGGGGGTGCGGCGCTACCTTATTTCTTGCTGTAGCACTGTTACGTCACTTTAAGTTGTAAAATATTTTTTATGCGAGAAAGTAATTGTTTACATCCCCAGTGTACAGTTAGCTTATCCAAACGCTGTTTAGAAGACTGCTCTGACGTTTCAGCTTCACCCGTGTGAGCAACGGCGCGGCTGCAGAGCTGGTCGGCCGGCCAACCTCTGTCGTCATCACGGGGGAGAAAACGATCGCTAATGAACTTACCCACAAGGTTTTTGGCGGTTTACCATCGTCTGGTTAAATTCTTTTTTGGAGATAAATGCTGGTCTCACTGATGAAGTCTAACGATTGTGGCTTGTTTGTCATTGGCGGGAACAGAAACTTTTTGAGCCGTTATTTTATAAGCGCCCTAATTCCCATCATTGGTTACTATATCAACTCAGACCTGTTTTGCTAAAATATAATTCGTACTAGAAACAATTGTGGTTTGTAAGCGGATCCAGTGGTTTTGGCTAATGCTGCGTTCCAGGCAGGCTTTTGAAACCGTAAATTACGGCTTCAAGTCATGACTACGACTTTGTAGCGTTCCAACCCATAACTGTGTTTTTACCATCCTGTTGCCTGTGAAAGTCACTATAACGGCCTCTCGTAACTTCTGACCTGTGAACTCGTACCAGATTGAACTGGTACAACTTCACAGGTCGGAAAAACACAAGTTGGGAGTTTCCTTGAACGCACCATGAGTTAGCAGCCCCCGCCCTCGTCGAGCATCTATTGGTCCTCGTCCCTACGTCACCACATTCACGCGATGCATCCCTTGGCTGCACACACAGCCCTTCATGCCGTTCTCTCTCCTCATTAGATAACGCTTGTATCCCACAAGGAAAGTTTTCTCCTCGGGTTACAGCAGAGCAGAGTGACGGAGAGACCAAACACTCTATGGAAGTGATGCTGACGGAAAATAGGAACATTTAGGACTTATATTAACAAAAACATTCCACTGATATCTGCTTTATGATGAATTTATAAGGGGAAACAAATGTCCATCCATCACTGATTAATTCTCTCTTCCTGTCTGTTGCCACAGAAACAGGATCACACCAAAAAAATCCACCAGGGGATCCACACCGGAGAGAGGCCGTTCAGGTGTGAGCAGTGTGGGAAGGCGTTCGCTAGCTCATCAAAGTTAACGCTCCACCGGCGCCTCCATACAGGAGAGAGGCCGTTTAGCTGTGAGCAGTGTGGGAAGGGCTTCACTCAATTCGGACATTTAACGGTCCACCTGCGCATCCACACCGGAGAGAGGCCGTACAGCTGTGAGCAGTGTGGGAAGGGGTTCATTGCCTCCTCAGAGTTAACAGCCCACCGGCGCATCCACACCGGAGAGAAGCTTTACAGCTGTGAGCAGTGTGGGAAGGCGTTCGCTACCTCCACAGAGTTAACGGTCCATCGGCGCGTCCACACCGGAGAGAAACCGTACAGCTGCGAGCAGTGTGGGAAGGCGTTCGCCAAATCCGGACATTTAACAGTCCATCAGCGCATCCACACCGGAGAGAAACCGTACAGCTGTGAGCAGTGTGGGAAGGTGTTCACTACCTCTGGGCAGTTAGCTGTTCACCGGCGTGTCCACACCGGAGAGAAACCGTACAGCTGTGAGCAGTGTGGGAAGGGGTTCAGTACCTCTGGGCAGTTAACGGCCCACCGGCGCGGTCACACCGGAGAGAAACCGCACAGCTGTGAGCAGTGTGGGAAGGCGTTCGCCACCGCCAAAGAGTTAACGGTCCACCGGCGCGTCCACACCGGAGAGAAACCGTACAGCTGCGAGCACTGCGGGAAGGCGTTCACTACCTCTGGGCAGCTAGCTGTTCACCAACGTGTCCACACTAGAGAGAAGACGTTCAGCTGTGAGCAGTGTGGGAAGCTGTTCGCTCGTCCAAGCGGCTTAAAAACCCACCAACGCGTCCACACCAGAGAAAAGCCATACATGTAGTCAGTGTGGGAAGGTCTTCAATTTCAATTTATTTATTTGGTAAGGAGGGACAGTGCACATCGTTATGCATTTAAAAACAAAGGCAGATGTACCCAAATGTAGCCTATTGGTTAATTCCCATTGGCAGTCCCCCCAGTCCATCAACCTGAAGAAATAGCAGCAGCTCCTCACAGCTAGAGGACGGGACGGTCCAGTCCTACACCTGAGCAACTGACCATTATTTTCATCATTGATTAATCTGTTGATATGTGAATGATTAATCGATTAGTTGTTTGGTGAATAAAATGTTATAAAATCTTGAAAACATGTCTGTGTTTCTCAAACCACAAGAGGATGCGCTCAAATGTCTTCTTTTGTCCACAAACCAGACAGACTGAAATTTATTGTCATAAAGGAACAAGCCAGAAATATTCACATTCAAGAGGTTGATATCAGAGAATTTTGTCTTTTTTGTTTGCACTTTTTTTTTTTAAAGTATATTTTTTGGCTTTTCGTGCCTTTATTGATAGGACAGTTCAGAGAGTGACAGGAAACGCCAGTGAAAATAAATGCCTTGAACAAAATATAACAAGTAAATAAAAACTAACTTCACATTAAATCCCCGTGGTTTGAAATGATAACTGTCAACTCGTCTCAGTAATTAGCGCTAAGAGTCGACCCGATCGCCAGAGACAGAGACATTACTTTCTGTGTGCATCCAGCGCTGTGTCCTGGTCCGTCAGCACCACCTGCAGCTGCAGCTCGCTCACTTCACTCTCGCGGAACGCGCGCCACTCGCTCACTGCTGCTGATAGAAGATCGTCTCAAGAACCGATAAAAACCTTTTTCCTAACCATGAAACGTCCCTCCTCCTCAGCGCGTCAGGTCGATCCTGTCGGGACCGACGCCAACGTCACACACGGGCCAGGGCTCGCCCTTTAACTCGTTGTTAAACCACAGTGGAGGCTAAATACTGTGTAAGTCTAATATGAAACAGTTATTCATTTATTAAGGGGATAGTGCACCCAAAATTAAAATTTCAAATTATCTCCTCACCCTCATGTCGACTAAGAGCTGTGAGGAGTTTCACAGTCCTCCGTTCCTTCTCTGAGTTACGGGGGGGGGGGGGGGGGGGGTGTCCACGCAGCAGTATTTGTCCATATAATGGTTGTCAATGGACACCAACTTTCTTCGTCCAAAAAGACACACCAAAAAACATCCAAATACCTCCATACTGCTCGTCTGTAATGTCCCTCTTGTATTGAAGCCCCCACATGAACTATCCCTTTAAATAAAGTAGCCTGATGAATTTAGAGGCACTTTTTTGTCCTTCTTAAATCGAATCGTGGTATTGAATAAGTATCAAGAATCGTGGAAATTTACTAGTATTGTTATCAGTATATAAGAAAGTTCCAGCCTCGATGGCGAGACCGCAGGAATTGGCTTGGATATGTTGTTTTTCGTTAATATGGGGATCGATACCTGTTGTCCTGGGCCAGTGGTTCGAATGGCGGGGCCAGTGATCTTCAAAAGCCCCTGGCTAATATACAAGACAAAACTACCAACGTGCCCCCATGCCGGATTCGATCCGCGATCAACTGGGTGGGAGTCAGCTGCTTTATCCACTGTACTATCGCAGCAAATGAACGTTGGAATTTACAACAGCAAATTTAATGAACTTTTCGAAATGGCACACGTTTTTTCAGGTTCGGAATGACGCCCATTTTCAAAAATAATTAAGGGAAACATAAAAAGTAAAACATGAAAATAAACGTTCAGAACGGCATAATTGTCACGGGCCAGATGTTTTGCTCTCGCGGGCCTATTGGGGATACATGTGGGTTTTTAAAAGCTTTTTAAAATGATGCACAGACTCAACTGATCTTATGCTGAGGGGGATCTTGTTCCACAGCAATGGAGCTAAAACCGAAACAGCACGATCTCCCTTTAGTCCTGAGCTTTGAACGTGGGACAACTAGCAGCATCTGATTTTCAGATCTAAGGGATCTTGGTGCTAAATACGGGGTTAGGAGTTCAGAAATGTACAGTGGAGCCAGACCATGAAGAGATGTGTGCGTGATTAAGAGAATTTTAAACTGGATTCTGTAACGGATGGGGAGCCAGTGTAAAGTTGCGAGGACTGGGGAGATTTGAGATATGCCCGTGCTGGCGCATCACAGATGAGAGCATCAATATTGACAGTGTAGGTCTGGCCTTTATAAACTATACCATTGTCTTTGAGATGTTTGTACACAGTCAAAAAGTCTTTCAGATAGTCCTCAAGTGGACTCGGCTTACCTTTTCCACTAAACATTGCTGCAATAAAGGGATAAAAATGGCCACACTTCACCAGTACTGGCCAGAACTGGAGTCCACTACTTTTGAAAAGTGGGATGCCGTCAATGTTTACAGTGAAGTGCACATCATTATTGTCCATCAAACTTAGGTAACTACAGATTCCCTTTTCTAAGCCATAATACTTGTTGTTCCCCCCACATTTAGGCTCCGTTGTGTTTTGTTGTGGTGTAGCAAGTGTCCGGCATTCCACAGGCAATACGTGCCCTTGCTTTCTCAACGTGGACAATAAGGTCATCTTCAAGGCTGCTGATCACTTCAGCTTCATCGTCATCTGGTTCATATTCAGAGTCAGTAGACAAGTAGTAATAATAATAATAGATTTTATTTGTATGGCGCCTTTCAAGGCACTCAAGGTCGCCTCACAGAAATAACAAAACACAATCACCTAATACATAATAAAGCATAATAAGGCAGAGCATACAGAACATCAAATAAAGTGTAAGAGACACAAGAATAGGACATTACAAAACAACAAAGGGTACCAAGGAAAAGGAAAAAAGGAAAAAACGATATTAAACTGGAGTAGGACAAGTAGAGAATTAAGTGCGATAGGCAAGGCGGAATAGGTGAGTTTTGAGATGGGATTTAAACAAATTAACAGATGTGGTGTTGCGGAGGTCAGGGGGAAGTGAGTTCCAAAGTTGGGGAGCAGAACGGCTGAATGCTCTGCTCCCCATGGTGGCCAGGCGGACAGGGGGAACGGAAAGGTGAATGGAGGAGGAGGATCTGACTATGCGGGCAGGTGTGGAGATATGAAGGAGGTCAGAGAGGTAAGGAGGGGCAAGGTTGTGGATGGTCTTGAAAGTGAGGAGTAAAATCTTATATTGGATACGGTAGGTGACGGGGAGCCAATGGAGCTGCTGAAGGATGGGAGTAATGTGATGGGTAGATGGGGTCCTTGTGATGACACGAGCTGCGGAGTTCTGTACGAGTTAGTTTATGGATGGATTTATGGGGCAGTCCAAACAGAAGGGAGTTGCAGTAGTCGAGTCGGGAGGTGACAAGGCTATTGACCAGGATGGCAGCTGTGTGGGGGGTTAGAGAGGGGCGGAGGCGGTTGATGTTACGTAGATGAAAATAAGCTGACCGGGTTATGTTGCTGATGTGGGATGAAAAGGAAAGAGTGCTGTCTAGGATGATGCCGAGGCTCTTGACCTGTGCGGAGGGAGAGATGGGACAGTTGTCGATGGATAGAGTAAGACCGGGAGATTTGGATAGGGTGTGTTTGGTACCAATGAGCAGGATTTCTGTCTTGTTGCTGTAAAGTTGGATGAGAACCAGGATTTTATGTCGTGGAGGCAGTCGTTGAGCGATGGAGGAGGGAGGGTGGAGTCAGGTTTGGTGGAGATATGGAGCTGGGTGTCATCTGCGTAGCAGTGGAAGGTGATGTGATGTTTCCGGAAAATGTGACCAAGAGGGAGTAGATAGATATTGAAGAGTAGTGGCCCCAGGACTGATCCCTGGGGTACGCCTGAGGTTAGTGGGAGGGGTTGAGAAGTGAAAGAGCTAAGTTGGATAAACTGAGAGCGTCCGGAGAGGTAGGAGTTGAACCAGTTGAGAGGTGTGTGAGTGATACCAATAGAGAGGAGTCTGTCTAGGAGGATGGTGTGAGAGATGGTGTCGAAGGCCGAGCTCAGGTCAAGCAGGATGAGAATTGATAGGAGACCGGAGTCGGCTGCCAGGAGAAGATCGTTTGTAATTTTGAGGAGTGCTGTTTCGGTGCTGTGGAGTGGGCGAAAACCGGACTGGAATTGTTCAAAGAGATTGTTGTGAGAGAGGTGGGAATGGAGCTGAGCGGCAACTGTTTTTTCAAGAATCTTGGAGAGAAATGGAAGATTGGAAATTGGACGGAGGTTATTAAAATCAAATGGGTCTGCACCAGGTTTTTTGAGAATTGGGGTAACAGCAGCTGTTTTAAGGAGGGAGGGAACAATTCCAGTGGTGAGGGAAGAGTGGATTATGTGCATGATGTGAGGGACAAGAAAGGGAGCGGTGGATTTAACAAGAGAGGTTGGGAGGGGGTCTAACTGGCAGGAAGATGGTTTAGAAGTTTTAATCAGGTGGGTAATGTCAGAGATCGAGGGCAGAGAGAATGCTGAGAGTGGTTGAGGGGGGGACAAGGGGGGGAATACAGCAGGAGGATTTTGAGAGAGGCTGGGGGGAAGTTGTTGATGGATATCATGGATTTTGGTTGTGAAGAAAGATAGGAGGGAGTTACAGAAGGCAGTGGAATACATCTGGGGGGGGAGAGAGTTGGGGCGATGAGTAATCTTGGTGAGAAGTGAGAAGAGAGTCTTTGAGTTTCCCTCATTTGCATCAATCAGACCGGAGTAGTAGGTGGATTTGGCTTGTGAGATACAGTTCTTGTAGTGGAGAATATGATTGTGGTACATATCTTTGTGAACAGTGAGACCAGTCTTATTGTAGAGGCGTTCCAGTTGGCGTCCTTTGGATTTAAGTCGTCTGAGGGCTGGGGTGAACCATGGTGCGGAGCGGGTGAATTGGGCAGATCTGGTTTTAAGCGGGGCAAGACTGTCCAGGAGGTTGTGAAGATTGTTGTTGTAGTGGAGTACCAGTTCATCGGGGGTGGAAAGACTATCAGCAATAGGGAGGGAGTTGATGCTCATTGAGAGGATGTCCAGATTGATATTCTTGATATTACGGAAGTGGAAAGTACGTGGGGGATTGAGTTTAGAGAGTGTAAGGTTGACACTGAAGGATATCAGCATGTGATCGGAAAAGGGGAGAGAAGTTGCGTGACAGTTGACAGGAGAGAGACCGGAGCAGCATATTAAATCCAGGGTGTGACCTTTTGAGTGTGTGGGGAAATTGATGAATTGCTGAAGTCCAAAGCTGTCAATGCAAGATAGAAAGTTCCTGGTAAGAGTGTTGCTGCTGTTGTCTAAATGGATATTGAAATCTCCCAGAATTACTATGTTTGGAGAGAGTGTGAATATGTGTGTCAGGAAAGAAGCAAAGTCATTAAGGAAGTCTTTGTTCATCTTTGGTGGGCGGAACACAGTAGCTACAATGGTGGGTATGGGACCAGATAGTTGCAACGTGATGGATTCGAAAGTGGAGTAGACGGGGGTAGGTACTGAGAGGACTTTCCATTTATCACAGTAGAGCATCGCAAGCCCACCTCCCCTGCCAGAGGCACGTGGTTGACAGCTGTAAGCATAACCTGGAGGAGTGGATTCATTGAGTGAAGTGTAATCATTAGGCTGTTGCCATGTTTCAGTTAAACAGAGAAGGTCAAATTTGTGGTCAGTAAGAAGATCCTGAGTGAGGTGGCCTTTGTTGGTGAGGGAGCGGATGTTGAGCAAACCAAATTTAACAGTGGAGTGGTCATGCTTATGGGATGAGGAGACGGGGGCACCCAATTTAATGTATGAAAGGTTATTTTCATTTGATGAATGGAAGGGGACATGGGGACGGGGGGCTCTGACAGTTATGATGGTCTGAATAGGGAGGCCTGCGGTGGATGGGTGTAGTGATGGCAGGAGCCAGCAGGGGGAGCTCGCAGCAGTGGAACAAGGGGAGGGTACAGCAGGTGGAGAAGAAGAGGAGGGGCTACGGGGGGGACTAGTAGTCCAAAACTAGGAACACTGTCACTTGTTAAACTGCGTGGGGTCCTATGGGCACGCTGCTATAACTACTCTGACTCCCAGTCACAACATCACTGTTAATGTCACTGCTCTGATGTTCATCTTCGCTGTCGTAACGCACAAGTTCATCCATGTCTCTTTGGCGTCATTTTCATAGCCATCTGTAGACAGATGCAGTACAGTTTAGTCTTACAATTCCTTTGACTAGGTGTGTGCGAAGGAGCATGAGGTCACAATCTGGACCTTGTTTGTGTGGCTTTCAAAGGACAGGACACACTCCACTTTCAAAAGAGGACCAAACACCACCTGACAAAAGGATTTAGAAACCCCTTACTAAAACTTTACAATACAGCACTCCACACTCCACAGCACGTCAAAGGAAAAAAAGCACTGGAGCCGCGGACCAATAACCGGCTGTCACTGACAAATAGACGTCTTTCTGTGCAACGTCATGGCAGATGTGTGCGCACAGCCAGGGGCAGAAAGCGGGACATTCCTCATTATTTACAAGCGGAGTCAAGCAGAAACTGAAAAGGACGAGGAGTTGTTGTGCTGTTAACTGCACAAACCGGCAAAAGGATGGATGGAGTATAGTATAATAGTATAATAAACCAAGGGCAAGGCAAGGAAAATTTATGTGTATAGCCCGTTTTCACAAACAGTTTGTCTCAAAGAGCTTCACATGACATCGTAACAACATCCTCCATCCTACACCATCTTAGAAAGATGGAGCTCCGGTGGATCTGCGGAAACACAGAGAGAGCCCGACCAATTAACTTGATTTGCAGGCCGAGCCCAAAGCAAAACCGAAATTTCATATTTTATTTGTGAGGAGTCGGACCACAGGCTTCTTTTTGTCTTTCTTCTGCAGGAGTAATAAGGTGTGCACTGCGCTGCGCTCACCTGGCTTCTCTGACGCGTCGCTGCTCTGTTAATGATTTTCCTGCTGCCTTGAATCCGTCCTTTATTGACAGTAAGACAAGCGTCCCTGGACTGGTACAGCTCAACTCACACAAGACTTAACTGACTTTGATAAATCAGACCCACATCTGATTTGGATCATCACTTGACTTTGAACAGACTGATTGCCTCGGATCATCGGGCATTGACTGAGAACTGATCACAACAAGGACCATTTATTTTATTTTTATTTCATTAAAGGGCCCAGTTTGTTATTTTCAATAATTGTGTAATTGTGCATTGTTTCAAATTTCTGATACAACTAAACGTTGCAGTTAACTACATTCAATTGTGTGTGTGTGTTATGGTTGTTTCACCCTGCACTCAGCTCCATCTGAATCTAGAGTATTGCGCACCCAGAGGTGGGTTACATTTTGCATTGAGCCTACATTAATTAAATGTTTTAAATGTTTCCATGTTGCACTTACATTATCATGAAAAAAGAAAGAAAGAAGTCAATACTCACGGCGGCAATGACCTGGGGCCTCATTTATAAACGCTGCGTACGCACAAAAGAAGGCGTACGCCACCTTGCAAGCAAGTTTTGGGATTTATAAAAAACAAACTTGGCGGGAGAATGTGCGCAGATCCACGGCAGCTCTGACCCTGCCGTACGCACAAAATCTGGAGAAACGGGGAAACGGCGACACCAAGAGCAGAGGGATGAAATGAAAGAAAATATGTGAAATTGATACATTAGTGTGAAATAATCAAATATTGCCTTAATCATATGAAGGATACATTGGCAAAAATTTAGAACGAGGCATAAATTAGGCTATATTGACAATTTCGTATTCAGATAGAGGGAGAGAGATGTAATTTATTGAAGCACTAAAATAATTTCACAGATGTGGAAGTACCAGCCCGGTCCAACCAGCCGGTTCAGACGCGCTGGTTCAGGTAGCGGTGCAGGTCGCACCTTGGGCTTCCTTTGTTCTGTCTTTCATACATTTTTAAATATATAAATCACATAGTGTTGTTTATTGTGAAATGGACTGAATCGGCGCTGACGCATCAGCCTTTTTTTTTTTTCGCTGGGTTCGGGAGAGTTGATGCTGGCGAGTCGGAACCGGCTCGTGAGGGAGGGGGGTGGGGGGCAGTGACTGTGAAAGACACACAGTGGCTCAGCTGTCATGACGTTTATGATGAGCAGCGCACGAGCCGGTTCGGACTTCCTTGTGCTGTTGCCGGCACCACAATCAATTCCTCCAAACCTAAAAAAACCAACTAAACGTCTGCCTGAAGCGTCAGCGCTGATTCAGTGCAATCAAAAGAAAGAACGAAAGAAGGCCGGAGGTCCGACCCGAACCGAGTCTCGTTCACCCGAATCAGCGCGTCCAACCGGTCCAGTATTCCCACGTGTTAAACGTATTCCCTCGGCTCTTGTCCCATCCTTTCCGCCGTCTATTGGTTGATTTGGTATGAATGAATATTCATCATGGGTGTTCCCTGACCTTATACAGGCACCGTATGGGCGGAGTGAAGTACTTTTTCACGTGCGCCAATTATAGTATTGGTTGTGATTTACAAATGGAAACAGGCGTAGGACGTGCGTGCACACGCTTTTATAAATCTGAAAGTTTTTGTGCGCACGCAATTCCTGGGTTTCCTCCTTACGCCACCTATAGTCAACTTTCCTACGCACAGTTTTATAAATGAGGCCCCAGGTCCTCTTGGACCGCCTCGCTCTCCTCATCGACACCCCTCGGGTATTTGCTCAGAGAAGATTCCATTTTCTACAATAACTTAGAAAATAAACACAATGACAAACACAGTTTCATTATTGGCAAGAAATATTTAAAATAGTTTTAACTTTGTTACGACCCCCTTTTTGGTCTTGGGGTAAGTGGAGGAGGTAACAAAGAGAAATAAAACTGCTACTAAGGAACGCGTTCTAGATAGTTTTATTGTGCAATCAAAACAAAGAAATGGTAACAAACAACAAAGAGGGGGAAGTAGCGGGTGGCGTTAAACCAATAAACAAACAAAAGGTGATCCCTAAGGATCAAAACGAGGGTAGAAAAAAGGAACGCCACCCATAAGCCTAAAACAAAAAAGAGAAACGAAGGGGAAGTCTAAACCTATTCCCCCAAATAACAATGCAAACAGAAATCAAACGAACGCAAAGCGTGGGGACAACAGCCACAGGCCAGACTGTGTCCGCCTGATCCGGATCAGCTGGCGGCTTTTAAAGGGCCGCCGCTTCCACTTCCGGGACCGTGGAGGGAGGAGCAACGAAGATGACGCAGCACAGGGTAGCACACCGACAGGACCTGGAGAAGACGACAAGCAGCACACCCACACCTCCCTAACACTCACACAAAACAAACTTCCATGCTAATAGCCATGCTATGACAACAGCTACCACGATGACCCAGTGCTTTCACCAGTAGAACGTCGGGCCTGGCAGGTAGACTGTCTTTTATACCGTGATGACGGCACATTGTAATAGCCTACTGCACGACTGAAAATACAGCGACCCCGCTGTAATGTTGTTGTTATGATGTTTAAGTTGTGTGATTTCTGACTGATTGTGAATGTGTAGGTACAGGCAGGTAGATGGTTGGATGAGAAGCTGCAGGGCCTGAGTCAGTGTGAGGGAGACAGCTGTGAGTGTGTGTAGGTGGGTGAGGAGGAGGAGCAGAGGAAGAAGTGAGACCTGTCAGATAAGTTTGTGTTGTGTGTTGTAGTTGTCGGGTCGGAGTCGGACGCTGCAACATCAATAGAAACGTGTGCTTAATATATAGACGGACGCAAAACAGCCACGGAGCGAAGCCACTTTCCTTTCTGCGCCGTTATTGTAGATTGCAGATGAGCCAGAGTGCACCTCTGTGCCAGGCTCGCGCTCTGCAGCAGTTTACGTTTATTCATCTTAACAGAACGCGAGAGAGATTAACACATATTAACACAGACTGTGCACATTCAGGCTACACGTACACGGTTCCATGCTGCTATTCCGACATTCCGCTATTTCGACATTGACTTCTAATTGTCGGATTAGCGGCATTAACATTATTTTTCAAGCGTCCCACTGTTCCGACTTTTTTTTTTTTCATTGTCGGATTAGCGGCACTTTACTATTTTTTCAAACATTCCACTTTTCCGACATTGATTACATTTTTGTTTTTGTATCTGAGACACTGTTTCTCATACACAAATACATCGGCCTGTTAGAGAGAAGAAAAAACAAACTCTAGTGTGATGTCCGACAAGAATCAAACCCACCAAGTTTAAAAACACACCGGCAGCAGCACACACTGATCTGCAGCTACTGAGACTGTTATTATTCTGTCACCATGGTAACCAGGTTGATGGTGTTTGGTTTTGTTTTTTTGCTGAAGGGTGTGTGTGCCGAGCGGACCCGAGAGACACACGTCTATAGGCTTATTATGGGACAGGCTTTTAGAACAAACCTTATGCCCAGCAAAAATGGAAAATATATAGTCTGACTCCAATATAATCAAATGGTTCTGTTGTTTGGCCACTGTTTAGAATCATAATAGGCTACTGTAAGGAAAGAATGGGATCCAGAGCAGCATTCATTTACAAGTTTAATCAGCACCAATTCAACTTCTTATTAATAAACGTAAACATTCAATAACTGGGGTCAGGTCGGACCACAGGCTTCTTTTGTTTCTTTCTTCTGCAGGAGTAACAAGGTGTGCAGGTGTGTGTGTGTGTGTGTGTGTGTGTGTGTGTGCACGTGAGAGAGAGAGAGAGAGACGGTGTGCCGTGTCTGTATGGGATAGGCTACAATACAGAGTCTCGCCTGACACCAATATAAACAAAAACAAAGGACTTGTATGTAAAAATCCGATGTTCAGCAGCAGGAACAGCAACCACTAATTATAATCTATCATTTTATTGTCATTGCAACAATTTTTCAACTTTGGCCACCAGGCCCCAGACGCTCAGCTGCTGCTTCTGTGTCGGAATAGCGGTACCAAAAAGTGTCGGATTACCGGGATGTCGGTATGTTTGTTGTAATGATTGTGAACACAGACAACGGACGTCTTGGCTGAGCCAAATGTCATTTAACATGTAAGTGGAGCTGAACAGACAGACGCACAGATCATGTGTAAAACACTGATTTTGAATACTTTGTGCTATTTTTTTTAGTTACCTTTCGTTTCCTTTGGATCTTTGTGCGTATTATGAAGCTGTCCAGGTCCCTGTTTGTAAGCCTTTTTACCAGGAGTAAATTCCCCAAAGTTGCAACAACTTGTAGTGATCCACTGGGTTTTTCCTGCCATATAGTCTGTTGGAGCTGGGCTCCTTGATTTACAGGTTTTTTTCATTGTGTATGAGGTCAGGGAAATGATCAATTATCATTGTGGTCTGCGCACGGGGACGTCAACGTGCGAACCTGTGATGAATGAATGAATGTTTTGTTTGTTTTTGCCGTAACTTGTGTGCGTAATGCGCTAGGGATGTCATGATTATAGATTTTCTTGGTACGATTATTGTCAGTGAAATTATCACGATTATCATGATTATTACGATTAACAGCACCATTAATCTGCAAAATGAAATATCATTAAAGTATACTTGCATTACCAATTATATAAACAAATGATTTAAAGTATCTATTAATACAGGACCAATTATTAATCCTTCACAGGTGCATTAAGTGGGAGCGAGGCAGTCGGCGTTTGGACGGCTGGTGGTGGCGATTCCAAAGCAGCATATGGATTATTATGGTGTGTTACCCTGTGGATTCTAAAGGCCCGTTTGGACACAGCACGGCCGGACCGTCTGCAGCCAAGAGGGACGAGGGAGAGGATTGGTGTGGACACCTCGGAGTCTCTGTGTGGACAGACCAACAAACTCTCTCTCACTCGCCGCCATCACCAATCTGAGCCAACACACACACACACACACACCTGCACACATTGACGCATGGGGGTAGATTGTGGTGGGGCTTTCTGGTTCTGTTGATCTGTGTGTAATTGTTTATTATGCTGCCTGTGATGTTTTTTTTGTTTTTTGAAATACACAGACTTTGTTTATTGGCTGGAGGCAGCAGCAGTGCGAGCCTATAGGTCCACCTGCAGCAGCTTCTCCTTATATCCTTATTAGAACGGAAATTGTTACAAACTGGAGTGTGTTATTGTAAATGGCGAGACTTTGTGTTTGTTTATTTATTAAGCTTCCACTGACTGTATCACATCTGTACGCATGTCTTAAAACATGAGGAGGGACAAAAAAGCCTTGTCGGAATGGCGGGACGAACCTGTTGGAATGGCAGGACGTTTGCATGTCGGATTAGCGGTATGTAGGAATGGTGACATGTCTGAATAGTGGAATGTCGGAATGGCAGCATGTCGGAATGGCAGCATGTAACCGGCTAAAAGAGCCAGAGCCAGGGATCCAGCTGCCTCTTCCTCGACGCAGGCCAGTGACGTCATTCCGGCGCCCCCCGACGGCATTCTTGTCCCGCGCAGGACTCTGGGTAGTGCAGTTCCTATCTCCACCGGTGTGCCTTTCTACCCCCCTGCTGCCGCCATCTCCTTCAATCTGAGGAGTCAGATCCTCGCAGGTAATGACGTCAGCCTAGTAAAAATCCTGCTGTGCTCAGATTGTAGTGATAAGTGTGTGGTAGATTGTGGTGATGATGATTGTGTGACCCTAGACTGTCAAAAACTCTGACTCTAGCAGAATTTACAGTGGCTTTTGGTGTGTTCAGAGATGTTATGTGGGAAGTTTATCCATCCCGTGGAGCTGAGCTGGACACCAATCTGGCCATAACCGCAGATCTCTGTTTTATCACAAGTCATTCTCTGCTAAGGCTGCCATGTTCATCCAGAGGTTGAACCAAAGACTGGACTGGTCCGTAGTTGACGAAGCTCTTCTCCTGCTCCATTTATGGCTCCTTTTCTCACTCCTCAAATATGTGTCCCAAACCTGTGGCTGTAGTCCATCCGCCGGCAGGCCAGAAACGGAGGAGGCTAAGGTGACACCCTTTTAGACTCCCATGTGCCATAATTCCAATGAGAATGTGTGCAAATTGTAAATATATTCATGCTTGCAGTTATTGCGGGGATGGGTATCCCAAGTCCGTGTGCCCCGGAAGGATGGACAAGGAAAAATAAATCCTTCAACCCCAGTTATCGTGGCTGAACTGGGGAAGGCGTTGGAGAAACATCCTAATCGCTGCTTTGTCAATAATGTTAACCGGTCTGGTCCAAATGGCTGGTTTACTGTGGCTGCCTAAAGTGTCCCATGCATGTAGTAATCTGCAGTCTGCCTGAGATTGTTGACACTCTGCTGGAAAAAGAAGTCAAGAAAGGGTTCATGATTGGTCCTCTGGATAAATCCCCCTTCCCCGTCTCCCGCATTAATCCCATAGGTGTTGCTACACGGAAATATTCTGGAAAAAAGCGTCTCATCATAGATTTATCAGCTCCTCATCATGACAGAGTCCAAAGTGTTGCTAGCCTCTTCCACTCCCACCGTTCTCTGTGTTATGCCTCAATCGACGATGCCATTAAGCTCATTAAAAAAGCAGGTGTACTGCCGTTTGGTAGAAAGAGACATTCGTAATATTCTACACAATAAAAAGGAGTATGAAGTGGCGAACAACCTCACCAAGGACCGACGTCACAGTCACATCAATTGTCATTCAGAATGCAGATGAAGGAGGGGAACTGTGAAGTATATGATAATGAAGCCAGAAGACAACTATCCAACACATGATTCTACAGGAGATTGGACCAGAACCCCATACAGGTTTTTCAAAACCATATCGCTGAAAAACATGACACTTTATGTACACAAGGGGACATTACCAAATCTGAACATGGATTTATGTTGGTCAAACTCCCCATTATTCTGATTTTTTACATTTTGCCAAAAATTCACAAACCATTTGAGGATATCCCTCCAGGCAGACCCATCATCTCAGCCATTGGCTCAGCAAGCTTTAGAGTGTCTGTGTGGGTTTTTGTTTTCTTTTAGAGGGTAGTTGGACCTTGATTTCTTTTTTCCAAAGGTCTTTTTTTTTTTAAATCTTTGGCCCTATGTAGAGTTAATACTGTTCAATATCAAAGTTTTATGTAGGCATTGTACTAGTACTATACAGCCACTGTTTTGCACTTTATGTACGAGTATTCAAGTTACTTGTTACAAGTTAAAGTACAAGTTGAAGTTTTGCAGATTGAGAAAATAAAAATTTGTCTCTTTGACCTTTCACCTGTTTCTGCATTTTTGTCACAGGTTGTGTGAAGGAGTGTAACAAAATGCATTGTATCTTTATGTGAAGGAAAGTACATGGTAATATCATTGAAACAAAGCACACTTCCTTTTACAGTACAGTTCCACCTTCCTTACAGGGTAATTCACAGGGTTTTATCTGGTAATGTGAATTATAATTATATTATTAGAAAGTAATTACTTGGTAAATAGTTTTAAGTTTTACCCCTCACTGTCACCACACATGACTGGTAATACATAATCTATAATATCTATAATATATATTGCTCTTCCTTACCACCCCAGTCTTACCACCCCATGGTCTCTAGACACCCTGCCCCCACGTCAGACGTAGATGTAACCAATTGTAAATAGTTAATTAGATTAACTTCAGCATACCTGTTGTGTAGATGATGAATGACCCTAGCACCTTAAAGGTATGCAGAAAAGAAAACTGAATCTGAGCCACTCTGGGTCATAAAACTAGTGTAAAAACTCATCTATCAGACGATGTAGGCCGAACTTTGTGCAAAATTCTATTTTTGAGTAAATCCAGGATGAAAGTGTGTATTTTGTTTCACATTGGACAATGCAGGCGCAGGGATTATACGTCAGCCTGCTCACGATTCAAAAGCCACTGATATTGGATCCGTCATCCGTCATTCAAACGTCTAAACACACACACGGAGCTCCATCTCGCCCCAGGTTACACCCCGCCTTTCCGAAGCCCCGCCTTTCCGACAATAGACTTCCATTCGTCGTAATAGCGGGGTTTTCTTTTTTCAACCTGACACCCTTTTACTAAAAGGACTGAGCCACTCTAGAAATTCTACTACCTCATCTTGTGTTCTCAGTGACTGCGTTTACATGCACTTCAGTACCCCGATTTTAATTGGTTTTTTTATTGATTGAAAACGTCCCACCACTTTTGTGTTTGTGCATTGTCGGACTGGCGGTATCCCCATTCCGAAACGACCGCCATTCCGACAAGATAGGATGGTCATTAACTATTATCACCGCCTCCAGCCCATCTCTCTCTTCTCTGTCACAGCACTGTGACTCTGGTCAAAGCCCTGATGATCCCATCTCCGTTATATAATTCATTATATTATTATTTTATTATTATATTTTTCAACTGGGTCTTGTGGAGAAGATAGTGTTGAGTTCTCTTTCTGCCTCATGGACAGTGCCATGGATTTATTGACAGCTCTAAAAATGACACTGTTTGAGGATTGTCCCAGAATTAAAGTTAATCGAAGCTCTGAACTGGTATGGACTAAGATCTTCTTTCACAGGCTGATCATGAAAGAAGAACCAGTTTTTTTCCCATTTACTTGCTTTCTTTGCCTAAGAAGATCTTTCACTAAGAAGGAAACGGTGAACCTGATCGATCCGAGATGGCTCTTTCGAGTCTTCTTAGCAGGCCAACAGTGTTGTTTATGGCAGTCACTCAATCTGCCCGTGACCAACACGGCAACAACAGCAAGAAGTTTCTAATCAGGGAGGTAGGTCACTGGGACATGTGTTAACTCCATGTCTGTTAGTGGAAATGTCATGTGTAAGTGAGTTCTGACATTAAAAACACAGCAGATTCTTGTCCCTGTGTGTGATTTATGTGTTTATTAAAGACAGGCTGATGGTGACAAAATTTTAATCAATTTTCCTGGCATCGATTGATTCACTTTCAGTACCGTGGTGGTGGACAAAATCCTCTGCCCTTAGGGTTACTAAAATTAATGAATTAAATACCAAAAATAACGGATTTTGCTAAGAAGAACAGTTAATCAAGACATCTGGGAAACACCCGTTCTTAGCGCTCCTTTTCCCCGAATTCAAAATTTGAGCCATTTTAACTCCTTAAGAACGAAATCTGGGAAGGAAACGGCCATTTTTTGTCTAGTGCTGAACTGACCAAACAGGGCTGTCCGCTGACTTTAATGCTGAAAATAATTAAAATGCACTGCCCGAGAGTTGGCAATGGAGTGGAAATGGAGATTGTGTTCATCATTTTATCCACAGGATGCGTTTTGGCACTATACTCTGACTCTTTCTTTTCTTTCTTCCCACCAGCTTTCCTGTTCTTGTACACATTTGTTTTTCAGTTTATGACTCCATCCCCCAAGCAGATTGACAGCTGATTTGAGAACCTAATGCATATGATTTACTATTGCACATTTCCTTTGTGCTATAATAAACATTTGCATAGGAGTGATTTGATCAAATAGGATGGAAAGTGGTAACAAACGTGCATTAAAATGACAGAAAGAAGTGGCAGGCAGGTTAGTGAAGTTTTGCTCGGTGCAGCGGGAAGTGGCATGAGCAGAGCAGCAGATATTCTTCTTTCGAAAAGTTGATCTGTGCGTAATTGTTTATTATATGCCGCCTTTGTGATTAAATTGTGGGAGACAGTGAAATTGCAGACTAAAAATGTTGCAGTTTGTTTATTGATTCCCTGGACAAACCAGTAAGGAAAATTGCCTATTTTAAAATGTCCGCCTGCAGCAGGACGGCGTTGTGCCACTTCTCCTTATATCCTTATTATAAGGGAAATTGTTACAAACTGACATCGGAGTGTGTGATTATAAATGGCGAGACTTTATGTTTGTTTATTTATTAAGCTTCCACTGACTGTATCACATCTGTACGCATGTTTTAAAACATAAAAAGCCTTGTCGGAATGGCAGGACGAACCTGTCGGAATGGCAGGACGTTTTTATGTCGGATTGGTGGTATGGAGGAATGGTGACATGTCTGAATAGTGGGATGTCGGAGTGGCAGTATGTCGAAGTGGCAGCATGTCGGAATGCCAGCATGTAACCCATATAGGCTAACCCTCTATTAAAGTGATAGTTCACCCTAGATTGAAGTTTCGCTCATTATCTACTCACCCTCATGTCGACTAAGGGCTGGAAGAAGTTTCAGAGTCCTCCGTCCCTTCTCTGAGTTACAAAAGTGGATGCATTTCAATAACAGTTGCAAGCGGACACCAGAGGTCTTTCCCATAAAAAAACACACAACAAAAAACATCCAAATACCTCCACATGGCTCGTATGTAATGTCCGTTTTGTACTGGAGCCCGGCGATGTGGAATTGTCCAGAAAAAAATAAATAAATCCACATTTGAAGCCTGTTTGTAGCATTAGCTCCCAGCGTGTTGTGCAGCTCTTCCGCTGCCAGTCCGCAAACAACCCCCTCCCTTCCCCCTGTCGCAGTCCATCTTCTCAATGCAAAGGGGCGCATGGCACTGGGGGAGGAGCTGCACAACAGACACTGGGAGCTAATGCTACAAACAAGCTTGAAATACAGACTTTTTTTTTCTTCCCTCGGGACAATTCCGCATCTCCTTGGGTGGTCAGTACAGGACAACTCACACTCTCAACACGTTAAACTCAGCTTGTGTTCCTTTGGATGTTTTTTGTGTTGTTTTTTTTTCTTGCCGTCAGTCCAGCCACCTCTGGTGTCACTTTCAACCACCGCTACCTCCAATGGACTGCACTCTCTGACCCCTGTAACTCAGAGAAAACACAGAAAATTGGTCCAATTTTCCAGCCCTTAAGCTGCGGTGATTGTACACACTGGATCGCAAAAAGTCGCTGGGATTTGCTGAATTTGCATTAATTGCTCCTGTTCACACAGGAAAGCGGTATTTTTCCCTAACTCTCTGTCCTAATAGCCCCTCAGCTGTTTGTGAGTGTATGTGTGTTTTGTGTTTATTGTGTAAGTGTGGTGTTTTTCTTTCCCGCTGGTTTAGATTAACAAACAGAAAACAGCACACTTTGGGCTCCATACCGTATTTGTCAATCGATTCCAGGTATTTTATTTTGAAAATCGCTTTTATTTTGAAAATTGACCGGATTCTCCCGTGTTTCTTGGTGTGACTTCCTGCCAAAATTGGCTGCGGTGGCTGTCAGCCCGGCTCACGTCACAAAATAGAGTGACCAGCGCCGTCTCCGCTGCATTCAGAGTCTGAACTACAACACCAGTTAACGAGGGCGCCGAATGGAAGCGGACTCCGCGCCACGGCTATTCGCGGCGCTTCAGCGTCCGGTGTGAACTGGGCGTTAGTCGACATGATGGTGAGTAGATAATGAGTGAAACTTCATTCTAGGGTGAACTATCCCTTTAAACCATGAAACAAGTTTCCTGTCAGTAACGTGTGGCCTACAGTTTATTGATGATCATGATCAGCTGTGATCCTCCGCCTCCCTCACACACCTTGTGCGTGTTGAAGCCTACGGTAAATGATCAGACCAACAACAACAAGTGAAGAACTCAGCTGTAGGAAATGACATAAAGCCAGTCCAGCAGAGCTGAACTGTGTCTAGTGGAAAGGCTTCAAAGTAATGGGAACTATCCTGGAAATCCTGCTTTACATTGTTTTAACATCAAGGTAAAAAAAAAAAAAGGGGGGGAAAAAGATTTTCTGTGGCAGATGACATCAGATTATTCCTCTTTCTGCTCCTTTTGTTGAGATTTGGGAGGTTTTTGTTTTTATTGTAGCTTATTAATCATTTTTCTGACTGATTTATTGGCCGATGTGTCCGTGTATCTTTCCCAACAACAAGTCCTCCGCTGTTGGAAATGACTTAAAGCCAGTCACCGCTGTCACTTTGTTGTCAAAGGCTTTGTAATGGGAACTCCAAATCCTGCTTTACATTGTTTTAACATCAAGGTAAAAAAGGCAGATTACATCAGATTATTCCTCTTTCTGCTCCTTTTGTTGAGATTTGGGAGGTTTTTGTTTTTATTGTAGCTTATTAATCATTTTTCTGACTGATTTATTGAAACCGTTTCGCCAGAAATCGACCGTCTACCGGCGGAGTGTTTCGGCGAAACGGTTACAACGGGGATGAGGCCAGACTCCCTCGGTGAAATGAATTAAATGCATTTCCGGGGGAGGCTGGTTTACCAGGCTAGTGTATACAGGCGTATATAGGCGGAGTATGAGGTGTGGTCATGTGCACAAAATTTGGTGCACATGACCACATGACCTCCGTTGTGATTTATCAAAGGGAAATTGCGTAGAGTTGTGCGTACGCACAATTTGATAGATCTGAAAAACGTGTGGATATTTTAGGTGTACGCCATTTTCCTCTTTTCGCCGTACGCAAAAGTTTAGTAGCAGTTTTAGACCCTCTTTGATAAATGAGGCCCCTGAAGGCTGCAGCTCTGCTCCCCAAGCACAGACTGATGCAGGCAAGGTGCGCTGTGCGCGTCAGGGCGGAAGAGACCACATCCATTAAAAGCAGGGGGGGTTGTGATTTTTGGAAATGGCAATGATGTCTTTTTGACTATGACATTATTTGAAATACATTTCACTAAATATGACCACGGATCATAGCTGGATAGTAAAACTATAAGTAGCCTAAGGTAAAGTAAGTAGCCTAACAGAAAAAATCTAAAAATAAAAATAAAAATAAATCCCTCAAATCTGAGGGGGCACGTGCCCCCTCCGTTTCTATTGACATGACGCCGCTGGCTCTGCATGAGGTTTGATACTTTGTTACTTTTTTCTTTCAAACTTTATTATTTCCTGTTAGAGTAGATAAAAGACAACTCAGGTTGAACAGCCGCCCCATTTGTTTGCTCCCGCATTCTTTCCTGTTCATTCCCCTCTCTCTGCCTCCCCCTTTCCTGTCTATCTCTACTGATCTATCAAATAAAGGCATAAAATGCCCCAAAAAATATACTTAAAAAAAATAAAAAAGACAACTCTACTCCGGATCCATCTTTTCCAGCGTTTTGTTTTGAGTCCAGAGTTTGTTTTGGTGCAAGTTGCTAGATTAGTTATTTGGCCCATTTCTAATCTTCAACAGGTTGACATCTACTACATATTTTAGTAAGTAAGATGATAATGGCCACTATCATCAACCACCACCAAGGACGTGGGTGGAATGGCCCTGTAAAAACCATCAAACATGGCTTCCCTGTCATGAAGCACATGCGCCTTGTGGATGGTTGAGTCACATGTTGTGCAGAGAAAGAGTGCAGTCGAGGCACCGGACCACAGCATCAGTTCTCTGGCACTGCTGACAGCACTGCTGTGTTATGGTCTCTGCAGCTAGGGAATCATTCAGGAGGGCAGGCAGTGAAGCTCTGAATTTTTGGTGAGAGATCATTTGCCTTTTGGTCCATGCAGAGATGGTGGGTGTGGGTGGCTGCTCCACCTCCGCTGCTGCAGGCACATTGATGCAATTCAGCAGGGCTCTCAGGGTCTGAAGATGTTGATCTAAGATGATAATGTAAAATAACATAAAAGACATTTACAATAATACATTTAATAGAATACTGGTAACCCTTTCTTGTACGGTACAGTAACAAAAACACGTTACCAGGTAATTACAACTGTAACAAGAAGGTAAGTACAATGAAACTATGGACAAATTGCTGGGTATTTACCTCGTAACTGTTTGGTACATTTTATTGTGTTATTGGGTTATAAGCTGGTAATAAGCAGGTAGCTACAGTCCCTTAATTACTAACTACTTACCCAGTGAATATATAGTAACAAAAAGATACTAGGTATTAACCACTCTAATAAGAAGGTAAATACAATGAAACTATGGGCAAAGTACTAGGTATTTACCCACTAAATTATAAAGCATTATTGGTAATCACTGCTGGTAATAAGTGGGTAAAAACAGCAAATCTACGGCTGAAATACTCAGTATACTAGGTAAATTATACTTAAGATTGTAGATACTTTCCCTTTGTCATTGAATCAACACAAACTTGTACCATGTAGGTTCAGATATATTACTATGTAATACATGATCATTTACCTGGTAAGTAAACTGAAACTGTACTGTAAAAGAAAACCTTGTTTGTTTCCATGTAATTACCGTGTTCTTACACATATAATTTGTAATAGATAACTCACCTCACTGGTAAATAAACACAAACTTGTACCATGTAGGTTCAGATATATTACTATGTAATATATGAGCATTCTTTATTTCATCACGAGCAGGGAGCACAGAGGAAGCCAGGACACGAAACTTCAAAATAAAACAGGAACTTGAGACGGACCAAAAGACACAGACCATGACACAGGAAAACAGGGCACAGAACTTAAAACAGAACTAAAAACACAGACCATAATAGTCTGAAGAAACGCTGAAACATTATGTATGTTTGTTACACTTTGTAACATGCTTGGATATCTTCAAACAGCCTCCTCTGAAAAGTTTCCCCGGTATCTGTAGATGTCCTCTTTATAATTCCACCATGCCCGTTCAATGTGTTGCGTATGTGCACCAGTCCCAGGGTGGACAAAATATCTTTGGTGATTCACCTGATAGTGAATGTACCCTCGATTGGACAGGGGAGCATACGTCAGTCCGACTGCCCCAAAGTCCGACAGCTCATTTCTCCGACTACTCATTCTACAGTATTAAGGTTAGGTTTAGGGTAAGGAAAAGGGTTAGGGCTACTTAAGTCAGAGAAATGGGAGGTCGGACTAATGGACGCAAAAATAAAGAAATGTATGGTCGGACAAATGGGTAGTCGGACAGACGTGTGGTCGGAGAGATGGGTAGTCGGACAGACGCCACGCGCCCGATTGGACAAACTATTGTAGGCCCTCCAGCAATCACTGATCACCTCAGTGCCCGGTCTAATATACCTTTGTATTATTGGCAGTAATCGCCTTCTTGACCGATTTTTCACCAATTTCAAGATGGGACGTCGTCTGGACCTCTTCACCTCCAGCATGCCAAAGACCCATGAGCACCTTTGCCAGGTCTGTCCTCGTCGTCCATGTCCGTACTGAAAAATAAGCAGATATTCCACCTTGATGTTGGATGATGATGCACGTTAGATTCACCCTCATGGTCATGGTACAAACTAGAGATGAAACAGTATGACATTTTTATATCACAATACCAATGACTGATGATAGGTATTTATATTGCCATGGTAATTCACATGTAATCTACTATTCAAAGCATAAATTACAATTTTACTAAAACAAACGGTACCTTTCTTTTGTCTGAATTTGCTCTCATCAATTGCGACAAAAGCTCTCCTCCCTCCAATGCGTATTCCTCGTCTTCTCTCCAGTCGCCTGACAGCTTTAACGCATATTTTTCGTAAGAGTGTTGTCACCGAGTCAGTGACCTGCTGCTCCCACATACTCCATCCTCCATCAGGTCGATTTGCCGCTTTCGCAAACCCTGTGACAAACTAAGACAAAAAAAGTATATTAGCAACTAATCAGCCTGATTATAATCACAAAACAACAAAGAAGAATCTAATTAGATTTTTACATAAAACATGCTAATGTGGTCTTAACAGGTCAGCAATAATAGGCCACATTTGTACAGCATAAAAAAATACACTGAGAGACAGACACGGAGAAGGACCCTGACCTGTGTTTCACCCAGGTGTGAGTCTGATGCAGCCGCGGCGCTCCTGCTGAAAATAAATGTCCTTGCTCTGTGCTTTGGTTAGGTTTAGTAAAAAGATTAGGTAGAGGCCAATAAAATCACTGTTAACTCTTTGACTGCCAGCCATTCTCAGAGCAGCATCCTCCAGCTTGCCAGGCATTTTCCAGCTTTTTGACTGATTTTCGTAGACCCACCATGTACCTACCTACTTTTTATAAATACACATTCAGCCTATCAAAGGAAAGATGAGGGTCTCTACTTCCCAGCAAAAAAAACCTGTTTGTTTCTATCTTGTTCCAGTCTTGTGGAATTGGCGGTTGAATATAGGTGGGTTTAGCCCAAAATGCCATTTTGGCAGCAAAATCTGGAGAAAAAGAGGTTTTTGTGTGGGCTGTGATTTTCAGGTGAACCAGGACAACTGGTGACACCTCAACATCTGTACGGCTGTTCTCTTCTAAACAACAACGAAATCAACACTGACAAATGACTTTTGATGACAAAAGACACAACATTTAGCTACAGACACACAGTAGGCTCCAGCCTTTTTCTTTCTTTTCTCTGAGTTACAACTAGAAGAGTTTGGTTGCAAAACGCGATAAACGCCATTTTTTGACATTTGCATTTTATTATTGGAAATGACTGTTCAGATGTACCTTAATCTATGTATGAATTTCTGCCATCAATAAAATGTACGAATTTACATCTTAGGCCTACTACAAAGTGTATTTTTTCACAAAACGCGATATCCGCCAGACCAGTTTCTTTACAAAGTGCGATATAACCGCTATGGAACGTTCAGGATGCTGCGCGAGCTCAGCATCCCCTGGGAAGAGAGAGTCACTGCCGGTGAAGCGCTCCGAGTTTGCCGACTGATTTAGCAAGATCAAATCAACAAATAATTGGTACGGATATTTTTAAAAAAAGAAGATTTGATAGGCAAACTAGAAAACGTAAAATTTCATTGTTTACTGTCTGTTTGTTTACTGTCGGACGCTCGCTGTCACCGATCAGCTGACTGAACAGCTGTCTGTCAGTACGAGGATTGGAGCCGGTCATTCCAGCTGCTGTTGGGAGAAAGAGGAAGGCAAAAAAAGAAGACCATCAAAGGGAGAAGACCAAACGGGCAAGACATTCCGGAGAGGGAAAACGTCCAGCAATTAATTGTAGTCACCGTGCGGCTGTGAATGGTCTATGTCATGCCGACAAACTGTCGGATGAAGACGTAGCATTCAACTTTACAAAACTCTATAAAAATCAGACAAAGGTGGACCAGGATAAAGCACTCCTTCATCTTTCATCAATCAGCAAATGCAGTAGAGAACGGGTCTCCGCCGATGACAGGCAGAAGCCCAGGGATGTTGCAGTCAAATACAGCCTCTTGTCCAGCACTCCCCCCCCACCACAAGATACCTGTCTGCAAGGCAACATTCCTAAGTGTCCTGGGTAAGATTATTTTTATTTTACAATTTTTTTAATTTACAAAATTACTTCTTACATGTAGGCTGAGTACCTATTAAGTCATATCGATTTATGCTGTTGCAAATTATTTGTAGCCTACGTAAACGGAGGTTTTAATCACTGAAAATGGCTACATTTGAAAACTCCGGGCAAAGTGGAGATTTGTTAAAAAAAAAACACACACACACAAAAACTCAGTGCCTGCTAAAAACTGAGTTTTCTCCGTGTAAATGGGGAAAATGGCGTTTAAGGATTGTGATGTGATTAACGTTTTCATAAATACCCAGGTGCATAGTCTAAGATGGCTTGTGCACTCTTGGGCAAAAGCCAGGGGTGTAGCCAAAGGGAGAGGGGGGGGGGGGGGGGGGGTCACTATGGGCCCACTGACAGTCTGAAAAACAATTAAGACTTTCTAAAAAAAATAAAAATAAATTTGTTGCAAATAAAAATGTGTGCATTTAAATAATGATCAACTTAAAGTGCCATCTTTCAGGATGATTTTTTAAAACTGAATTCATTGTTGATACATTTAATGCTATTTTTAAATGTAGGCTATGCATGATTTTAAACACAGTTTGTTTTTTAATTATTCAATTTATTTTTGATTTTTCAAGAAAAAAAACACAGACAACTCTCTTAATACGTTTTCTGTACTCTACAGGTGTTAGTAAAGACAGAGTCTCCAGAGTGGTCAAATACTTGGGTCAACATGGTGAAGCCAGACCAGAGCACAGAGGTGGAACCAGAAATGCTGATGAGAAGATGGAGAACAGGCAGGCAGTAGTTCAGCACGTGTCCTCATTCATGTGCAAGGCCAGCCATTACGCTCGTCGTGGCGCACCTGGACGGAAGTACCTCCTGTGGTGGCAAAAAAGATTATTCGTCCAATAAAGTATTTAAAAAGGAATATCTTGACACGTCAGCTGTCTTTTTGAGTTTTAATAAAGGGCATTCATGAATGGAGTCACACAAACACAACCGAACAAGAGAACAGTCAGTGAGTGAGTGGCCTGAAGATGTTCTCAGGCACGCTATCTTATAGTTTCCCAAAACACATAGCAGCAGACAAAATATACGACACCCAGGCAGTTCTGCCTAGCTTCACCACCAGGACACAACAACCTCTGGTAAATTTCCACAGGACTCTGTTGTAGGAGCTTCTCTGGCTCCTGACCTTTAACCTGTCCTGAGTGGTCTCTGTCCCTGGCCTGGTGAATCTCACACTGTTATCACCATGAAAGGGTTAACTAAGGAGGGTTCACTTGGTTAACATGGTTATACAGCACTTTGTCAGCATACTATGGGTTAACACCAGAATTTCCCATTACATTCCACCCCTTTTAGCATTTTTATGCTAAACTACAATTTAAATGGGAAATTATGTAGTTATCTACCCCATGTTCTCTATTTTCCTGCCCTGCACCAGCCAAACGCTAGCGCACCCATTCTCCAACAAGGTAGTGAAAAGACCCCAGGCAGGAAAACATAGTCCACAGGCACAGAGGAGCCAAAATCCCCCCCCTCACTTGACAAGAGGAGGGCAAAAGACTCATCTGTCTAGCTACACTCAACCTAAGAAAAAGGGGAAAAAACCTCCAATATGATGAGGAAAAAATCCCATAATTCAAAATTTAGCTAATCTACTTCAAATAACATGTAAAAAGATAATTCAAAATAATCCCATGTAATGATAACAAAAACCATGGAAACATAAAAAGAAAGCACATATGCAAAGTCAAATCACCATCATAAAATGCACCATATGATTATCCAAACATACGACAGTCCGGGGTCTATCCACCCCTTTGATCACTGTCAGGCCAAAACTCAAATACTAACTGAAAAGAAAAAAAAACAAACAGTAGTACTTCAAATGACAGTGCATAGAACAAGAACATCAAGAGACCTTTAAAATCAAACTTTGGTTACATCCCATAAAACAATCAACACATTTCAAACACACGGTTAAATGCAGAAAGATTAAATGAATGCTTAATAAAGAAATGTAAGATTAAAAAAAAACTCATCTTGGTTCCCATAAGGGGGAATCCACTCCTCCCCGTCCTCCATCTGCGCTACCTGTTCAGTAACAGATGAGATCATGGACCTAACCACGGATTTAACCAGTGGCACCACACAGGATAAGACAACACATAGGCCCACAAGAATAGCTAAAACCGGGGCAAACAGATGCATCAAAGTGCCTTGCCACCCCTGGAAGGAGAGCCAAGACCACCAGCCATTACCTGCGTCCTCCTCGGTGTCTCGGCTCCTCTGCAGATGTAACAAATCATTCAAATGGGCAATCACATGAGTCATATTGTCAGATATGTCAGGAATATAAGTACAACACTCAGTACCCAAAACATGACAAACCCCCTTTTAGCATTCACCTAGTCATCACAACATAAGAAAACACAAACTCAAAATGGAGTAGGAGTACTTCAAATGAAATCATATGCAAAACATCAAATGCACATATGGCAATGCATAGAAATCAAAACATGGTGTTCTGTGATTACCCTAACTGAAATCTTTAAAGGAAGAACAACTTTCTTGATTACATCACTCAATGCAATAACTACTATCTCAGACTGTGAAAACTTAAAGGAGCTAGTCCTACAACTCTTGTGTGAGTGAGATCGATCCTAAGTTAATGTCTGTGAGAATCAAACCTGCGACCATGTCAGGTCGCATCCGAAGATGTCCATGTTGTCGTCTCACATGACTTGTCGCCAGTCAGTCTGTTGACATGCTGTTGCACCCAGAGAGCGCTGTCTGGGTGCAACATGATTCTGAATGAAAACAAACTGCACATCTCTGAGAAAAAGTGAAGTTCTTCCCCACCTACTGTAGAAACACTTCCAAGAACAAACCTTCAGCCCCTCGTAATTCACAACACTTGCGTTGAATCCTCAGCGTTCCTCTGTCAGGTCGTGAACTACGAGCTGGGGCCCTTTCTTTCTGGGTAAAAGCAATCACTGCCCCCCCAGAACTCTAGGATGTGGTTTCCGTTACACACCTTTCTCTTGTGCCAGGGCAGCACAAACATGGCAGCTTGCGCTGGTCAGCAGCTCGCAGCTCGCAGCTCTTGTCACCGTCGTGCCTTGTCTCCAACGTTGTCCTCCAATCTCGATGTTGTGTTACTCACAGTAACAGCAGATCTCTTCATGGGAATGCACAGTGTGTGGTGTAGGTGCAGATCGATGGTCTGGATGGGATGAATCTGTCATGCTGTTGTTGCTCGTCCCGCGGTTGTAGATCTCCTTCAGTAACAGCACCGACAGCCCCGCTGTGATGGAGATGACCAGCAGGAAGCTGGTCGCCACCCCTCGGCTGCACTGGAGCTGTTCACAGGGACGCCATGGTCGTTCACCACGATATAGTCGTCTGACTCGCGGTCACACAGCTCTGTCTCTGCTGCCTCCTGCAGGACAACCTCCACCTGTTGGTAAACTTTTACAAAAAAACAAACAACAGGAAAACCAAACAACCAAACAACAACTAGAAAAACCCAATACCATATCATTCATCCACACACTGGCCAGTGATTCCATACATACTTCAATCAGTCAGTCATCAATTATTCCCCCTTTTGACACACGGTCCAACCCATGTGTCAACTTCACACCAGACAAAACGTAAACAAGGGAAGCAGCACAGACTGCTGTTCCCTGGTTTTCCACAACAGCCCTCTCTCCCAGAGAGGCTCTTATCACCAGGTGGCCTATCTCAGTGGTAGCCACAACTGTGGGGATGGGAATGATGTTAGAGAAAAACAACAGACATACAATTCATGAGACAAAAGTAGCCTTGAAGCTACGTGTACAACTGCATCTGTCATGGTAACACCTAAAGAGAAAAGGTCAATATAGTTAATGTGAACTTTCACACAGCATTGTTCTTTTGGCATCAGCATTTCATCATGTAAATTTTGTTGAAGTCGTCTCCATTCACCCAAATGTGTCCAACATCCTGAAAATGAACATTTTACAAAAAGCACAAGTCAAAACCCACATAATGCATAAAGCATCCTTTAACTTTGGCCTGTGGGAGCAAACAGATATTATAGCAGCCACATAATCACGTGGCTTTCCGTCCCGGGCTGTTGGCAGAAGAGCAGCAGGGTTAAAAACAGTACATTTCAGTCATAATCATAATAACAATCCCACCCCTCTCGTCAACAGTACTGGTCAAAGGTCATGAGCAGTCAGGTAGTCCAAGTGTCATGGTCTTTATAAAACTACGTTAAAGTCACTTGGAAACTTTGTCAGCCTCCACAGTCGTCAGAATCAAAATCTAAGTGACAGGGTCTGAGCTCTTAGGCCTTTTCCATAAGCAATTGCTGCCAATGGTGCCTAAATTACTGCACAATGCATGACCCAATATCTGCTAGCTTATCATGGCCAAAAACTTTACATTACTGTAACCAAATTTTTTCACAACTGAAATGTCTTTTTTAATGTGAGGAATCTTCCCTCTGCTGAAATAATAAGACCCAAAATGTGACCTTTGTGGCAACAAACTGCAGTTTGGACAGGCTGGCCTAGTGCCCCTGTACAGCCAGATGGGTCAAAGAGCCAGAGCAGCTTTAACGCATCCCTCTCTGGTCTCACTTGCAACCAAGATACCATCACCACACTGCAACAAAAGCACGTTCCTCTGGCAACTCCAGAGTCTCCAGGCTGTCCATCAGAGCAAAGTAATCCATCGTTTCCCAGAAACGAAGATTCACCCCAACTCTGACACAACCGAGTGAACGCAGACCTCTTTCCACACAAAAACAATCAAAACAAAAGGCAAACCCAAAACTGACTGTCATTCTACATAAAAAACGTTTGAAAGATCCACAACTAAAAAATCATTTACTGTTTGTTGGACTTCAAAACAAAATAATTTGTGTATTCGATACCATCGGCGCCCTGGCCTGCACAGCAGCGCTTACAGCTTGCAGGTCTTACACAAATCTCCATTCCACAGGCTCGCCCTGACGTTGAATATGACGTACCAGAAAAATGGGGGTTCTCACTGGAGAACCAGCACATGGTACACTTACTCCAGCTTTCAACAAAGCATCAAACACAGGCCTAACGCCTTCAATTGCTCCATCTGAGAGGATACTGGTTACCACATGGCCTGTACTTTAATTTAATTGTCATAACAACAGGCTCAGACTTTTTAATCTGGAGAGCATCATGTTTCACCATTTAGCCCAAAGACGACTGAGAATGTCTTGTAATTTTGAGATCCCTTCAACAAACTTAAACATTTCCTTGTCAATGTTAAGTTGGGATAATCAAAAGATATGATTACATCTGCAACTTCAACATTATGATTCAACAATTTACAATTAGCCTTCAGGACTTCATTAAAGTGCACCTGAGGATCAGCCGTAGCCTTCCAGTTGGAGGAGACATTCAGTTTTTACACCCGATATTCCAAGTTTGTACATGTTCGATTCACCAATGAGATGTGAGGGTCAGATGTTATGAGTTTACAAAATGTAACACTCATGCTGGCACTGTTGGTGAGGCAATGCATTTAACATTATCCAAAATAGTCTAACTGAATTCAAACAATCCTCGTCCAGCGTTATTTCATCAATAATGCTCTTACTTTCATAAAAATATATGCGTGTAGCCTACTGCAACGCGGGCATAGGCTACAACGCCAATGTGTGTGTGTGTATGTGTGTGTGTGCTCAAAACTGCAGCACAACAGAGCAGGGGAGAGTTACCTCCCTCTCTAACATGATTTGTGTGCCAGGGTGTTGGAAAAACATTTGTAGCCCTCTCTACCCTTTTTTTTCTCTCTTTTTTTTTTTCTGTTTTCCCACCTATACCCCGTCCGCTATACAAATCAAAGAAAACCCAAACAAACAAATAAAATCTTTGTCCACTATTTAACTGGACAAACTATCATAACTAAGGAATGAGGTATTTGAATATTTCTCAAAATCAGGATTCAATACATTTTAGTAGAGCTTTGTATCTTTTAAAGAAAATACTTCCCACCCACACCAACTGTCTACTCTGATATGTGGGGCTGAGTTTAACCTCATAAGCTCAGTTTCAGTGTCAGTGTAGGGTGTGTAACATGTGTCCGTGTATCAGTGTGTGTGTTGGTGTAGGTGCTCTCACGTGCTTGCGCGCTCCCCGCTGCCGGCCCAGTGTCCCCACCAGATCCATCCTGGCTCTCGTTCCCACCATCCATCCTCCCCTCTTTGATCTTGCGGCAGTCCCGCACTCAGTGTCCTTTCTTTCCGCACCGAAAGCAACGGTCCCTCCTTTTGTTACCACGACCTGTTGCTCCGCGTCCGCAGCCCGCATGGCCACGGCCTTGGTGCATTCGGATTGAGTCAGCGGTTGTGGCCACGGCTACTCTCTGTGTCACCACTGTCCATGTTCTTTGTCTTGACCACCTCTGCAGCCAAGACTGACATCATACTTCTAGCCGTGGCTTGTTCTTCGTTCTTCATCTTTTGCCTTTGGGTGGTGCGTTCAGCTTCAATGCTCAGTTCATCAATTGTTGGTCTGTGCAGTATCACTGTCGGGTGTTCAAACTTTCTGCCTCCTTCTGAGACTGGTTGCAGCTGTGCACAGACAGCACGTATGTCAGCCACTGTCCATGGCATGTACACCGGCTGCTCACATCGTCCGAAGATCAGACAGGGAAACGGCACTGATGATGATGAGGAGGAGAAGCGTCCTGAAATGACGATGAAGGTGGAGGTGGAGGTGGATGGCACAGTGCGGTCGGGTCCAAGTCTGGATCCAGCTTCAGACACCGGGGCACGGTCCTGTTGGAGCCCTGCCTACACTCAGCTTCATGCATTGTCATGTCAAAAGCTTTCCAGTTTATCTTAATTTCCCTCTTACTCTTATTGCTTCGACACACTTGTTCTCTTACCTCTAGTCTTCAGTCTTGCACGTAAAGCCTCCAGCTCTTTAACGCTTAGGCTGCCTATTTTTGGAAATTTAAATTCTCTGACCCACAGATCTACTTGGGCTATGGCCTCCTTCCCATAGTTAACTGACATGTACTTTATATTGGGGGCTTCATAATCTGGTTCCTCGGATAGATTACTTCCAGAGGGTTTACTTTGTTTTGCTCCCATTGTTATATTCTCTCAGATGTTTGCAATTTTATTCACAAAATCAAATCAAGATTTTTTTTTTTTCTCTATTTTTCTTGTTTTAGTACTGATGATATTACTACTCAAATTTGGTTCTTTCTTAACAAACAGGTTTGAAATCAAAATTTAAAAATCGTTTTCCCCTTACATTACAGGGGGAATGATACTTCTAAATTCAGGAAAATTTTCTTTCTCCTAAGAAAGAGATTCCAATTTAACTTTACTCTTTTCTAGACAGTCAAAATTGTTAAGACAGATTATTTCTCTATCTAAGATCCCCAAATTCCACCTACGGTCCTTCGGGGGAAAAGAGAAAAAAAAACAAAACAAAAACACCAACAACCTGCCACTCTCAAAGATTGAGAGGAGATCCTCAGCCTACCACTCTCGGGGAAACCAAGAGGAGACACCAGCCTACCACTCTCAAAAGCTGAGAGGAGACACCAGCCTACCACTCTCGGGAAACCGACAGGAGACACCAGCCTACCACTCTCGGGAAACCGAGAGGAGACACCAGCCTACCACTCTCAAAAACTGAGAGGAGGCACCCTGCGCAATCTCTATCGGCCGTTTCCTTTCTCAAAACTCACCCGAAAGAACAGCGAGGTGTTTTCTGCAGCCACCGAGTTCGTTGGACCTCAACAGTGAGGGGATCCCGTCCCTCCAGACGTCAGGCCCTCTTCTCTACCTTCCTTTTCTGGGGGAGTTCGAGGTTTTCCAAGGGCCTGGCCCCTGGCGTGCACAACCTAACACCGTCGGTCCAGAAGTCCCAGAATCCGCCCACGGATGAGGTCCCTTCGTGGTCGCCAGATTGTGGTGGCAAAAAAGATTATTCGTCCAATAAAGTATTTAAAAAAGAATATCTTGACACGTCAGCTGTCTTTTTGAGTTTTAATAAAGGGCATTCATGAATGGAGTCACACAAACACAACCGAACAGGAGTACAGTCAGTGAGTGAGTGGCCTGAAGATGTTCTCAGGCACGCTATCTTATAGTTTCCCAAAACACATAGCAGCAGACAAAATATACGACACCCAGGCAGTTCTGCCTAGCTTCACCACCAGGACACAACAACCCCTGGTAAATTTCCACAGGACTCTGTTGTAGGAGCTTCTCTGGCTCCTGACCTTTAACCTGTCCTGAGTGGTCTCTGTCCCTGGCCTGGTGAATCTCACACTGTTATCACCATGAAAGGGTTAACTAAGGAGGGTTCACTTGGTTAACATGGTTATACAGCACTTTGTCAGCATACTATGGGTTAACACCAGAATTTCCCATTACACTCCCAAGTGACATGTCAGTGACCAAAATGCACCGGCTGTTCCAGGAGCAGAATCACAGGGACATCAGCTACTCCCTGTATTATGATGTCTTCTGCACCTCATTCAATTTGGGATTTGGTCATCCAGCAAAGGACTGCTGTGCTACCTGTATGAGCTCAAGGCAGCAACATGATCGCCTCAGCCCTGGACCACTGCCTGAGAACCAGTCTAGCTGAAGATGTCCAACAGGCTGGCCATTTGAGGCTCTTCAGCGATTCCTGCTACGGACAGAACAAGAATGTCACAATGGTGGGAATGCTGTCCAGTCTACGAAGCACTATCTTTAAAGATGTCAAGATGGAATGCTTCTTCCCTATCCGTGGCCATAGTTTTCTCCCTGCTGATAGAGTTTTTGGAAGAATTGAGCAGGATATTCGCAAGCAGGACACCATCCTCCTACCAGACGAATACACCAACATCCTGAGGAAGCATGGCTCTGTGTATGTGTACGGGAAGGACTGGGAGAGCTTTGACCACAAAGCTGCAGCCAAGGCTCTCATGCAGTCCACCCGGTCTTACAAGATCTATTAGTAGCCTATAGCCTAAGGTGGATATATAGCGTTTTGCAAAAAAAAAAAAAGTTATGTTGTGTATGGTCTGGCCAAAACCAGCTCAGAATCTTACTAATGTGTCTATATGATTATCATTACTGAATCTTTGTATATACTATTCCATTTATTTAAATTCAATTCAAGATGTTTGACAATGTCACTGTTAAGATGATATGTTGCATTTCGCCATGGTTTTTGTTTTATTTATTAAAATTTTGTAGATATAAAATGTAATAAAAAATATCCTGGATTTGAAGAACACTGTGTCCCTGGCCTTTACTGAGCTCAAGTAATAGTTTACTCTACAAAAATTGTGAATGAACTTGAACTTGTATGTAGCCTACGTGTGTGCGTGTGTGTGTCTGTGTGTGTCTATGTGTGCGCGCACGCGGATCAGTTCGACAGGTTTTGTAGCCGACACGCGGCGCTTTTTTTAAATTTATTTTTTTAGATCAGATCCAGTTTCCTCTGGTCGGCAGGTAGCGGTCTCACTCTCTCTCTGTCTGTCACACACACACACACACACACACACACACACACAGCCTCCAGCTGTGGCTGACGTGCCCCCTGGACCCACAACCACAGACAGTCTCTGTAGATCACAACAGACACTCCCACCACCTTCAGCTACGCTACCAACATATTTGCAGGATTGTGTACCCTGTGCTTTAAACCATTCAACTTTTTTCAGGTTCGGAATGGCACCCTTTTCCCATAAATAATTAAGGGTCGGCATTCCGACAAATTAAAGTAAATGTTCGGAGTGGCAGCCCTTCGGAATGGCACCCTGGAACCATTTTCAAGTCCATTCATTCACATGTAATTTGTACTGTCACATGTACGTAGGTTGTTAAACAGAAATGTCTTTGACTTGCTGGCGCTCTCTGTGTAGACCAGAAGATGCGTCAGACCTGTGGTGCTGCTCTGTCAAATTTGATGAGAAAAGAAGACGCTGGGGAGTGAATAACGCGCCCTTCAAGGAGCATTTTGCTAAGGTATGTTGATTGTGCAAGATACACTGAAGTGTTTTGTGAAAATTTAGGGTTACATACCGCCACTCCGACATACCGCCATTCAGACATTCTACTATTCAGACATGTCACCATTACGACATCCCACTATTCCGACATAAAAACATCCTGCCATTCCGACAGTTTCGTCCCGCCATTCCGACAAGGCGTTTCCATAACGTGTGTGTGTTTCATGTTTTAAGAGATGTGTACGGATGTGAAGCGATACAGCGCCGTTACGCACAACGCACCTATCTGGTCCGGTGCGCTCTTCTCCTCTCCTTTCCTCTCCTCTCCTCTCCTCTCCTCTCCTCTCTTCTCCTCTCCTCTCCTCTCCTCTCCAGTACGTGGCTGCTCAGCTCTGGGAGCAGGACTGAGAGAGCGTCCGTCTTTGATCCCTCTGGTCAGGGCGTTTAGATCCGCGTGTGGCCTGAGTGTCCCCCCTGAGATCTGTGCCATAGCGCGCATCTCCATGTGTGAATGTTTGGCTGTAAACTACTGTTGTTGACTATATCACATCTGTACACATGTTGTAGTGATCCACTGGGTTTTACCTGGCCATAGAGCAGGGGGGTTCAAATGACAGTGTTGCTCCCCAGGGTTTGTTTTCCATTGTGTATGAGGCCAGGGAAATGATCAATTATATTTGTTGTTTGTGGACCCGTAATGAATGAATGAATGTTTTTTTCTGCTGTCATGGTGTGCGTAATGCGCACAGGTGTAGTAATGGGACCGAGGGCTACGGGGAAGTGACGTGGTGAGATGAGGGAGTGAGAAACACAGTCGGCGCTGGGACGGCCGGTGGAGCGCAATTCCACTCGGCGCAGCTGATTGACTTTTCCTTGTGGATGAACCTGTGGATTGTAAAGGCCCGTTTGGACACCACCCGGCCAGGCCCGTTTCAGTTTAAGATTAACGGGACGAGGGAGAGGATTGGTTTGGTCTCTCAGCGGAGCCGTCTCTCCCGTGTGGACACTGGACAGTAGGACAAGCTCTTCTCTCACTTTGCCCTCACCACTCCCGTGTTTCTTGCACACACACACCTGCATGAACATTGACTCTGCGACCGCGCACACACGCCTGCACAGACAGATTGTGCGCTCGTGCTCCACGGCGCGATTCCTCTCTCTCTCTCTCTCTCACACACACACACACACTCAACATACATTCATTCCCTCAGCGGGGACTCAGACTTAATGGACAGCGGGAGGGGGCGTTTCAGATCCGCGTGGCCTGAGTGTCCCCCTGAGACCTGTGCCATTCTACAGCGTCCATGTGTGAATGTTTAGCTGTAAACTACTGTTGTTGACTATATATCACATCTGTAGGCTACATCTGTGGACTGTGGCGCCGTCAAAATACTGAAGATGAGAGTCAATACTGTATGTAGGCTGCTCTGCTATGTGCGTAAAGACGCATGAGCTCCACTCAGCTGCTGTGTGCTGGGGGGGGGGGGCTTTTAAAAGATTTGTCGGAATGGCAACATGTTTAAAAAAGAAAAAAAATACCGCCATTCCGACCTTAGGAGACGAAAATTGTCGGAATGATGGGACGTTTAATTAAAGGGTTAAGTGTTGCCATTCCGACAATTAGGGCCTAATGTCGGAGTGGCAGCATGTCGGAATGGCGATTGCCCCCCAAAATTTAGATGCATAACGTTCTTTAGTAGCAGTTTTAGCCTACTGCATTTTGATAAATGAGGCCCCAGGTGAAGAGTAATGTCCCAGAGGAGGCAAACTTAACCAGAGCAATGGATTCTCTCCATGGCTTTGGGATGCTATAACTTCTACAGATATCAGAGCTCCGACGACGAGAGCCAGGCTTTCCTGTTGCTGCGTTCAAGGGGGCTTTTTTGAAACCGTAAATTACAGCTTCAAGTCACAACTACGACTTTGTTGCGTTTCAGGTAACAACTAAACTGATTTTCAGCTGGCATCACCTTTCCTTTGAAAGTCAAGTAGAGCTGGATGGAAGAGGTTTTCTTCATTGATTGTTTTTTATAGATCAAACTGGTATGACTTCACAGGAAGGAAAAAAAACCATTTCTTTCCCCATGAGTTAGCTCCCCCCGCCCTCTTCCATCTGTTGGTCCTGTCTGCACCACATTTAAGACGATGCATCCCTTATGAATAATTTATTTTATAAGTAGCCTAATCCTAAAAAGAGTTATCATAGTTTATATGTTCTTTCTTGCTTGCATCTGAGCCAAGCATCAGGAGGCACTGGACATTCTATGGAGGAAACACTCCATGTAGAATGATTATCAGATGGAAAATAGGACCATTTCCAGATTTATCCATGAATAAAAATATTCCACTGTTTCTGCTTTAATGCAGGAAGATATAGATGTTGCAACACAAATAGGCCTACTCTGTTTTCACAATTCAAAATATCTCCAGAGCATCTTGCAGATAGAGCCATTAGAAATGAATGCAACAATTTTTTTCAAATTTAGGGCCTATTTAATGATTATTGTTGTTTTAGACTGGTAACTTGGAAACACTTTATTAGTTTTAGATTGAATCACTCTTTGAAAAAGGTCATTTCAATAAGTTCTCAATAAAAAATGTCATGTGGCCCTCGGCTTGTACCATTTTTTCAAATCTGGCCCTGAGGAGAGTTTGACATCCCTCAGGTTAGAACATCCGCTTCCAGTCATGGAAAGACAGGGCACAACCTTCCGTGTGTGTTCCTCTGAAGAAGAGACTTCATTGGCCTCTACCTAATCTTTTGACTAAACTTAACCAACTCCTTTTCAGGGCCTAAACCTAACCAAAGCACAGAGCAAGGACATTTATTTTACAGGAGTTCTGTGCTGCTGCTGACTCAGTACTCAGTACTGGGTGAAACTTTGGAGGCGGAGGGGTAGGGAATTTTGCGCATCCCTCGTCATCCTTGGAGACTCTGCCTACCCACAGAAGAAACCACTAGAGAATCCAGTCAATTTTCAAAATAAAACAGAACAGCAGCTGTACCCCTCAAAAAATTCTGCCGAGCAGACGGACCTTTGGGAAAATGCCTTCAGGACTGGCAGACCATCGGAATGGTGGAGTTGCCCCCTCATGAAAAGAAACATCCGTTCATTGGATTATTGTGACAGAACCTAAAGTAGTAGTGTGCAAAACAAGGCAACAAGAAGCAGAAGAAGCACATGTCCCCTTGTCTGTCCTTGTTGACCTTACTGGTTCTAAAAATCACATCTGCCTTTCCATTCACAAACCAAAATTGCAACATTACAGCACTTTAGGGAGAGTCTTTGTAACGTATAACATAAAAAAAAACACTTGGCATTGTCCCTGCGCTAAGGCACGTGCATCTTGTACTCACAAATACATTGCGAAGTGGCACCTTTTCCAGATGGTGCCATCAACCGCCACGCCAGCAACAACTCACTCTGTCAGTCACCCCACTGCAGACGGAGAGAAGTGTGTGGTATGTCTACAAGTACAAAAAAATACCAACCACTCTCCCTGAAGATGTGACAGCCCGCTGCAGAGCTCCAACAGATTTCCTATTGAAACAACCTGGAAGCTCTGTGAAGGCCATCCAAAACTGGAGAATGCTGTTAGAATAACTAACAAAGCCACAATTGTTGGCATGGAAGGGTTAATACAAAGTAAGTTCAGTATTTTTTTTATCATGTACAGTTAATTTGATATATCATAATATACCCAGGGGGCAAAGCAAAAAAACAGGCACAGAGCCCCCTTCGGTTGTCCACCAGAAATCAAATCAAGGACCTTCAAAGTAATAAAACCTGGGTGGACAACCTGCTACATCGTCAACGAGCTGCTAACGAGCTACTAACGACCTAAAACCTCTTCTTGCACATTTTGCTGGAGAGCATGTAACTGTGACTCTGAGGTTGACTGTCAATCAGGCATAAATAGTCATACAACTCTAAAATTTGGCAGAGAGTATCTTGACACATCGGGAAGTCCCAAAAAAAAGATTCTGGGGTTTGTTGCAACTTGATTTTAAGATATCACCTCAACATCCAAAAAAGACCAAAAAAACTGACAAATTCTCATGAAAATTATGATTTTTCAGCACTTTAGGGGGTGACATCAGCGGCCACCAACACATATATAGAAAATTTCAGCCAATTCATAAATTCAATTTAAGTAACCAGCTTTTCTAACTAGCTACTGGAAAGCAACAGGCTGTTTTTAAACAAAACACCTGTATTGAAAACCTCCATTTAACTGACCCCATTAGAATACATTGTATTCAAAAGTCTCCCCAAAATGAACAGAACAGAGAGAGATACCCTTTCCACAGCAAAAAAGTTGTTTAGGGTTTTGAGATAGAAAGGCTAGCTTGGATCATTCAGGCTAGCTCATGAATTAAAGACATGTTCTATATATGTGTTAGCACAACATTTTCCTCCCTTAAAGTGTGAAAATAATAAATTTTCATGAGAATTTCCACATACAGTAGCCCTTTTTTTTTCTTTTTTTATGTTTCAGGGTTTGGTAAATTCAACTTTCACTTGAAACAGGAAAACATCATGAGAATGTGTGTAAAGTTAAATAGTTTAATAAGTAAACAAATGTGCAAATCAAGGAAACTATATACGTAAATAGAATCCGATTCAACTGGAGTTGCTCCACATCTGCTGCCTGCATCTCCCACGGGACAGCTACATGATCCTGATCATGCGTTCTCTTGCCTGGACAATGATGAAGAAAAAGCAAAGTCAGTGGTCAGCAGTGTTCACACGTCACATTTTAGTACCACTTCAGCTTTTTGGAATCGCAGCTGTGTCTGTTTTCCAAAAAAATGGGACTTTGCCCCCTGGGTAATATATGTTTTTATGTTTATTGCAGACATCTCAACTTGCAATAGAAGATGCACCAAATGTCAGATGGTGTACAGATACCGGGAGTGGACAGATGGCCTCCACAACTTCAATGACCGTGTCATCATTACACTGCAGCTTTGTCTGTATTGAGACACAATCTTCAGGTGTGTGTGCAACCACAAACCATACAAGGTGTTGCTACTCATGTTGCCACAAATGTAATTCTTTGCTCTGGTTCTACATTAGTTTTCCAAGAGTTATTTCAGCTAATGTGGTTTGTTTGGCACATGGCACATTTATTGTTATTCTCTGTTTAAAACATATTTTGCAGTGATTTACAGATGCAAATGTCCAGGTACAGTGATATCTGGGATTCATTTGACTACTTTTCTGGGTATTTTTGTCAATCATAATATTTTCCTGTTACTCTGTTTTTAACTATAGAATCATGTGCCTGTGTCTCCAGTCATCAACTCTCTAGAGAAGTTGCTGAAGGTTAAGTTTCCAGCCAGTGACCTCATTTTTTAAGGCATTGTTTCAAGTTATTATTGCCAGTATGAAAGTGCAATATTGTGTTTTGTTTGATTCCCGAAAGATTAACAGAGGACTGAAAATGGGAAAATGTAATTATTGCATTCATTTGATAGCTAAACCTGATGATGAATACATTTGTCGACCCAGGAAATGCCTGCTCTGTTGCAGGAACACATGTCCAGGGCCATCATGTTGTCCATGATGCTCCTACTCATCCCAGAAGATCCCTGAAGGATGAAAATATGATCAGCAGGATTGAAGTCCCTACTCCCCAGCAGACTGCAAAGAAAAAATAAATAAACTTGCCATCACAGACTGATTGTTTTTCCTGAGATGTCAAAGTCCTCTGATTTGCTCCTGGGCAAGACAGCACAGTTCCCCAAACTGGGGCCTCATTTATCAAAGAGGGTGTAAAACTGCTACTAAACTTGGTCAGTCCATGATCAAAATGACGACACGACCAAAAATATACGCTGGGGACTCAGGAGGGGGACTAATAGGAATGGGCAAATCAAGTCCTCCAGACTAGTTTGACTTTCCAGTAAGACAAAATGAATAATGTGCAGAGACATGAAAACATAACGCACACTTATTTCCTCAGACACTAACGAGCATGACGACGGGGGCCTTGGTTACATGCTGGCATTCCGACATGCTGCCACTTCGACATGCTGCCACTCCGACATCCCACTATTCAGACATATCACCATTCCTCCATACCACCAATCCGACATAAAAACGTCCTGCCATTCCGACAGGTTCGTCCCGCCATTCCGACAAGGCTTTTTATGTTTTAAGACATGCGTACAGATGTGATACAGTCAGTGGAAGCTTAATAAATAAACAAACACAAAGTCTCACACACTCCGATGTCAGTTTGTAACAATTTCCCTTATAATAAGGATATAAGGAGAAGTGGCACAACGCCGTCCTGCTGCAGGCGGACCTATAGGCTCGCGCTACTGGTTTGTCTAGGGAATCAAATAAACAAAGTCGCTACTGTATTTCACTGCACGCGCTCACAGGCGGCATATAATAAACAATTACGCACAGATCAACATAACTCGAAAGAAGAATATCTGCTGCTCTACTCATGCCGCTCTCCCGCTGCACCGAGCAAAACTTCACTAACCTGCCTGCCACTTCTTTCTGTCATTTTAATGCACGTTTGTTACCACTTTCCATCCTATTTGTATCACAATCACTCCTATGCAAATATTTATTATAGCAGCAAAAGGAAATGTGCAATAAATCATATGTACAGTAATAGTCCTGTGGATGTATGTGCATCCGCCGTCTCCCTCTCTCTCTCTCTCTCTCTCTCTCTCTCTCTCTCGCTCTCGGGCAGTGACGCGCTGTCATTCATTTCAGAACCGAGACAGCGGACAGCGCGCTTGGTCAGTTCAGCACTAGACAATATCAGTAGGCTAGTTCACTCTTCGGCAATAAATCCATGGCACTGTCTATGAGGCAGAAAGAGAACTCAACACTGTCTTCTCCACAAGTAGAAAAATCTAATAATAATAATACAATAATAATATAATGAATTTTATAACGGAGATGGGATGTGCAGGGCGTTGACCAGAGTCACAGTGCTGTGACAGAGAGGAGAGAGATGGGCGGAGGCGGTTGATGTGATAATAGTTAATGACCTTATGTCGGAATGGCGGTACGTTTCAAAAAAATAAAAGTACCGCCAGTCCGACAATGGAAAATTTTTTTGTCGGAGTGGTGGGACGTTTTCAATCAATAGAAGTGCCGCCATTACGACAACTAGACGTCAACGTCGGAGTGGCGGTATGTCGGAATGACCCGCGGAACCCGGGGGCCTTGTCATCTTGGACCTCGTTCCAGCCGGTCCAAGCCCTCCAGCCTCCACCTCAGCGTCCACCTCGGCCCCAAGCTCATCACCCCCTGGCCCCACCTCAGCGTCCACCTCAGCGTCCACTTCGGCCTCCAGGCGGTCGCCCCCTGGCCCCAGCTCAGCGTCCACGTCAGCGTCCACTTTGGCCTCCAGGCGGTCGCCCCCTGGCCCCAGCTCAGCATCCATCTCGGCCCCTAGCAGAGCAAGGGGCGACCGCCTGGGGGTCCTCACGGATGCGGTGCTGGACGCGCAGAGGGAGACGCTGGAGGCACAAAGACGGACTGCTGCAGCAGTTGGTGCCGTGGTCCAGCAGCTCGAGTCCCTCAACCAGAGCCAGGGCAACATAGCAGCGACACTGCAGCAGATTCATACGGCCATTGTAGCCCTCACTGCTGCTGTGTCCGGCCTAACTGATTCTTTAAATAAAAGGAAATGAGTGAACCTTTTGTTTGAATCTTTTGTCACAATGCAGGAGGTGTAATATCTTAAGTTGCATAGAGGGACAACAATTGTCGTGTTTTCATTCATTCATTTTATTTAAACAAACGGGATAAAGGTGGGGGTCGGGGATGGGGGGGGGGGGGGGCTATAAATTCCTCATTGCTTCAGCTCGCGCCTCAAGTCCTCGTTGGAAGCCCTCATGGCGGGGAGGGATCTGTGGGTCCGGGTCCACATTGAGGGGTAGAGGGAGGCCCGGCGGCAGCGGCACCCCTCGCTGCAGCGCCACATTATGGAGGATGGCACAGGCCCATATAATGCGAGATACTTTTCTCTAGGCATCGCCACCGGCCTTTCAAGAGCCCGATGGCGCGCTCCACCACGCAGCGCGCACGGGCATGGACCTCATTGTAGTGGGTTTCCTGGCCATCCTGTGGATCCGGGACGGGAACAAGCAGCCACTCCCTCAGGAAGAAAGCCACTATCACCTGTAAACCACAACGGTGAGCATCAGCCTTGAAATTATTATATTAAGCAGCAGCTTTCAATGAATGAAGCAGAAAAATACGCACTCACCAAGAAGCCAGCCGTCACGCGCAGCGCCTGTCGCCAGTCTCCCCCCCACACTGCTGTGCGTCAGAATGAATGAATCGTGTGTGGAGCCAGGCCACCGTGCCACCACGTTGGTTATAAGCATGTCGGCGTCACATATGATTTGGGTGTTGATTGTGTGAACATTTTTGCGGTTTACAAACACAAATTCGTTCACCGATGGTGCCCTTATCATGATGTGAGTGCAGTCAATGGCTCCGATTACATTGGGAAAACCGGACATTGCTGCAAATCGCCTTTTGGTGTCGGCCTGCTCCTCCACAGTGTAGGGGAATCGAATGTATCGGTCGTTCAACCTGATAAGGCCGTCCCATACTGCAGGCATGATGGTGCTGAGTGACAGCTGTGATATCCCGGATCTATAGGAAAGATGTTGCAGGATTGCATAAATCATTCTCAGTCGGGGCTTCAGTCACAAATGTTCATTCATACACACCTATCGGCTAGTTCCCGCTGGTAGGTCCCGGTTGCCAGGAAACCCAATGTGGTTAATACCTGTGCCAAATGTAAGGACGCACAGTTCATTTTAGGAGAGCTGCCTCATGCTCATTATTTAGCGTTACTGTATGTGGTTCATGGACTTACCTGTGTTGGCACAGATATTGCGTGAGTGTGGCGGGTGCTCCTCTCCAATGCTGGTCCCAGTTCAGCACATAGCTCCAAGAGCACGGCTCTGGGGAGTCTAAATCGGCTAATTAGCCAGTCATCATCATGGGCCAGCAGATCTTGTTGGTCTCGGAACACCCGCTCCCTCCTGATCCTCCCAGCTTCACGCGCAAGGCCGTCAATTAGTGCAAGAGCTGCAGGATCCATGTTGTGCCATTACGCACAGGCTTACCGGCGCAGTATTTATAGTAGCGCCGCACACAGGTGTGCTTGATTACTTTATCATAGCGGCTAGTGTGTTAGTGTGTGTGTGTGTGTGTGTGTGTGTGTGTGTGTGTGTGTGTGTAGGCTACTGTGGGGGGGAGTTGGGTTTTGTAAGCCTGTTTTTGTCATTATGTGTAAATGAAGGCTGTATGAATATGAACGTCACACATGAATGACATCTCTACAAGATGATACAAGATTGACTGCTCTCCTCTCTTTTCTTCAACTGCCATTCTCCAACTCAGCAGCAGCGTCGCCAATTCCCCCTGTTCTTCAAAAAGCGTGTAAATGCCGGTACGCCATGGTCACACTCGTCGTAAATTTCGCCCCTATCTCCCGACCGATTTTGGTTTGATAAATCCCAAACTAGGCGGAGAAAAGCGTGTACGCACAAAATGGGGGAAAGAGCGTGTAAAAAAGCGTGTATCCACAATGATAAATGAGGCCCCTGGGCTGTAAATGAGGTTCTGTGTTCGGTCCAGGAGGACTCACTGGTCCTCAAGTTCTGAGTCCTTTTTCTCTCCTGTTGTTTTCATTTGCTTGTTGATCATGTCCTGGTTCGCTGTGTAGGGATTGTGTGATCGAATTTGATAGAGCTGTGTGACTGATAATAAAAGGTTGGTTTTAAAAATCAAATCAAATCTCTTCTCCTCTCCTCTCCTCTTCTCCTCTCCTCTTTTCTCCTCTCCTCTCCTCTCTTCTCTTCTCCTCCTTCTCCTCTCCTCTTTTCTCCTCTCCTCTCTTCTCTTCTCCTCCTCTCCTCTTTTCTCCTCTCCTCTCTTCTCCTCCTTCTCCTCTCCTCTCCTCTCTTCTCTTCTCCTCTCCTCTCTTCTCCTCTCCTCTCCTCTCTTCTCCTCTCCTCTCCTCTCTTCTCTTCTCTTCTCCTCTCCTCCTTCTCCTCCCTGTCCTCTCTTCTCCTCTCTTCTCCTCCTTCTCCTCTCCTCTCCCAGGAGCAGGACTGAGAGCGTCCATCTTTGATCCCTCTGGTCACATCTGTACACATGTTGCAGTGATCCACTGGGTTTTACCTGGCCATAGTCTATTGGAGCAGGGGGGGTCAAATTACAGTGTTGCTCCCCAGGGTTTGTTTTCCATTGTGTATGAGGCCAGGGAAATGATCAATTAACACAAGGGCTGGTTCTTCCCTTTCTCTTCCTCTAATTTCTCCTCTCCTTCTCTTTCTGCCTTCCTTTTCTTTTCCCTTTTCTTGAATTTATTTGGCATCGTCTATTGGACACGCTGCGTCGAACTGCGACGTCTTAGGTGTTTATTTGGGGTAAGCGCTGGGTTAGGTTTAGGTACAAACAAAAATCCCATATCTATGGGAATATATTGCCTAATATATCACATGATATTTTCCAATATATTGTTCTTTCATGATAATCTCAGGTTTGATCTCAATCCGTGTATCATTCGTTCTTTCCATTTTCGATTAGAAATCAAAAATCAAAAAAGGGAAAAGTGACAGATTATTTTGTTTTTTGATTTTTAATCAAACACGAAATATGAAAAAATGTCTGTTTTTTCATATTTCAATTTTAGGCTCAGATCAAAAATACGAAATGGAAAAACGGTGGGCAACAGGACAGAATTTGATTTTAATATTTACAGTTTTTCTCGATTGCTAAGACACATTTCTTGAAAGCTTCTGTTCTTTTCTCTCAACTGTGAACACAAACCCCAATTTTCAAGCTACATTCACAAAACCTCTGACTCCTCTTGCAAAACCAAACTTTCACCTCAAAACAGTTCAATCTGTGCCCAAAACTGAACTTTGTTGTCAAATCATGCCCCGAGTCAGTCAAAATTAAAAACACTACCGAGCAGTCACTAAACACTACCTGGAAAAATAGAAAACACAACGCTCAGGACATGAAGCTGTGGAAATAAATGTTTATTGTTCACTACAGGCTGAATGCATGTTGCAAAACAAAACACCTGTGCATTTACAGTAGCACCAGTCTCCTTCCCTTTCTTTCATCCCCCCTCCCCACATCCATTTCATCCCCTTTTCCTCCCTTCTTCTTTTTTCTTCCCAGTTCATCCCTCCCTCCCTCATCCTCTCTTCCTTCACCCCGTCGCCTTTCATCTTCTTCTCTTGAAAAACAAACAAACCTGTGCATTTAGCACAGAATAAATGTGTCTTAGCAATCGAGAAAAACTGTGTAAAAAAAAAAAAAAGTACAAAAAATAGAAATCCTGTGCATTTTGTACATACTTTACACGTAGCACTTGTACAGTACAGTACAAAAGTATTGTGCATTTAGCACTTGTATACTGTAATCCTACGTAAAAAAAAAAAAAAAAAAAGTACAAAAATCTACAAATGACAAGTGCATAACTCAGCCACAGCATTACAGTATTTCTCGGTACTGGATCAGGCTCCAGGACTTCATCCTGACCTGTAGGCTACTGGCTTATATATGTTCCCTCACATCATTGGACACAAGTGTGATCAATTTTGAGTTGTTGTGTTCAACCGGTGAAACTTGTGCTTTAGTTGTGTTTGACTTTTGCCTCCTGTGCTAAGCATTCTGCAGCACAGGTGCATCACAATGAAAATGTGTTGGTAAGGTGTGTCTAAACAGGTGAAAAGTGTTTATGGTTTTGCCAAAAGAGAGACTGATTCAATCAGTGGATTCAAACAACTGAGAATTTGGTTCAGAGAACAGGGTTTAGTGTTTTAGCAATTGAGAAAAACTGTAATTAGGTCGGGTTTACGTCACCCGGAAGTTTGGCGATATCAAAGAGACACAGTTACAAAGATCATTCATAGTTTTCATAGACGTGATCTGCGGAGCTGGAGGGTAAAACATCAGCTCAGGGACAAGACTGGACACTGCACAGAACATCAACCACCAAGACTAGGTCATCTCACTGGTCATTTAATTAGACCCCCCCCCTCCTCCCCGCTACCGTTCTCAAATAGACGCTGGGACTCAGGTCTCCTAGTGGGCCGGGTCTGGCTCCAAGTTTGAGCAAATAAATGAGCAGAGATCCGACCAGGAGCCTGGACCCGATGTGGCCGGACTCACGAGCATTAATTCTTTATTAATTCTAAAAATAAAAAAATAAAAAATCCCGTAGTTGTGTTCATAGAGACGTAAAGTGTGGCCAGCTGGTGATCTATGCGGATCGAGAGTGAGCGAGTGAGCAAGCGAGAGAGAAACAGCGCTGGTGCACCAGATGCAGGTTGACCAACACACACCCTGCCTTCACCTCCTAAATGACACCTGTAGCCTAAGCTTTTATCTTGGCTTTTAGTGGGCGAGGTGAGGGATTCTCCAGGCAGGAACTGTTTCAGTGACTGAAATAGGCTACTGGCGAAAAAAAAACAGCGACGAGAGCTGGATGTGATCGCTCTGTGTTTTATGACAAGTCTTGGTGGTTGATGTTCTGTGCAGTGTCCAGTCTTGTCGCTGAGCTGATGTTTTACCCTCCAGCTCCGCAGATCACGTCTATGAAAACTATGAATGATCTTTGTAACTGTGTCTCTTTGATATCGCCAAACTTCCGGGTGACGTAAACCCGACCCAATTAAATATTAAAATCAAATTCTGTCCTGTTGCCCGTTTTTCCATTTCGTATTTTTGATCTGAGCCTAAAATTGAAATATGAAAAAAACAGACATTTTTTCATATTTCGTGTTTGATTAAAAAACAAAAAACAAAATAATCTGTCAATTTTCCCTTTTTTGATTTTTGATTTCCAATCGAAAATGGAAAGAACGAATGATACACGGATTGATCTCCTCATCATTTCACTACATCTTATTTAACATGGCATGACTTGTTATTTCCTGAACAACGGTATCATAGAAACACATCTGCTGCTTTCTCAACTTCAGTCAGCCATATTTTTATCTGTTGCATCTTTTCACAGCCCAGGCTCAGTGAGCATGACAGAGAGGGAGACCACATGAGTTTTAAAGTAAATGAACCTACATTTATTTACAACTAAGATTAAAAGGACGCAGTAAATGAATCTGTTGAGTCAGTAGTGGATGCAGTGTGGTCAGAGAACGTGACTGATTGAGAATGAGCAGGTTGGGTTTCCTTATGTTAAAGAAGGAAAAACACACAGTTGTCAGTGAATTAATAACCAAGACAAACACTGGAGCTCATCAGCTCATCTTACTGATACAAGAATGAAGAGTGGTGAGAAAGAGGGGAAATGATATGGAACTAATATTTTAAAAAAGAAGGGGGCTCAACAACGCCACCCTGAGAATTTCACCGAGGCAACGATGACTTTTTCATAGGGTGACATCAGGTAAATTGGGCCATCAGGTAAAATGAGCCATTTAAGGTTTGAGCCTCCTGTCTCTTTAAATGTTAATAGCCAATGGCTGCAAATTATTTCAAATTGTTGCCACAACTGTACTTGATTAAAAAAAAAATTGATTTGATTGGTTCATGGTTGCTATGGTGGGCGGGGCAATGCTTCACTTCAAGACTGCTGAGGAGAACTGTGAGGTGAGTGGTCTGGCAGACAAATCTTACTTGAAAATTATAAGGTTGATAAATCATTAAAAAACAGATGTACAGCCATAAAAAAATAGGTATAATGCATGTTGTGATGGCCTTAATCAGATATAATGCCAATCTTTTGTTTAGTTAAATTACTTTTTTCTAAAAATTCCCTCTCACCAAGCGAGATGTCCAGCAGCTGGCCTTCCAGTACGCCTCTCAGAATGATATCAAAGGCTTTTCTGAGTGGTATTGTTTACATAGGTACAGTTAGATACAGTTTATCATCATAGTGGCAGGAAAGATCATTTCATCTGTGTATCAAATATTGTGTTGGTCAAGAATAAGTTAAAACAAAAAAAAGTTGTGCAATAAAATGGTTAACAGTGATGTCTGCTAGATGAAATGCACTGTCCTTCTGATCAAAGATGGCCCATCAGATTTTGTAGCTACTGACCCACCCAGAATTAAAGTTCTGCCTGTGCCAGACGTGATGTAGAATGTGTATAGCATTATAGAAGAGAAACACACTCCTTTCATGTGCTGTGATTTTCATGTCTGAGATTGTAATTGGGATGGATAGATATACTATGTGCCTAGCATTAGCCATGTATCTACTTTCATACAGATATTCTAGTGTCAAAACACTCCAAAAAGCATAATTTGCATATTAAAATCACAAAAATTTCCCCCCCTACATTGGTTTGGCTTTTCGGACCGTGTCACCTTTTTTACTCTCTGGAGTTTGCAGGTCTGTCAATCGACAAGTGGCTGAAAAGCTAGCCATTATTAGAAATGCTGCAACTGAAATGTTACAGTAGCCTATAGCTAATAGTAGAACTGATGATCAAATTTTCTTTTTTTTTGGTCATCTGCTCATATTTCATTAGGCCTATTAAAAACATTGAAATGTGATATTTGATTGATACTCCCAAAGTGCACCAGATTAATTAATTTTGATTGCAAATTTTCCAAATTAGCTTGAACTGAAATTTTACAGTAGCGTACTAGAACTGATGATCAAATGTTCTTTTTTTTGGTGATCTGCTCATATTTCATTATTAAAAACCTTAAAATTTGATATTGATACCTGCAAAGTGCACCAGATTCATTCATTTAGATTGCAAATTTTCAAAATTTTCTTCCTGCGCGGCGAACCCCCCCACCCCCCCCAAAAAAACATTTCAGGCACAGGATTTTTTTCACAGGATTGTGTGATCGAATTTGATAGAGCTGTGTGACTGATAATAAAAGGTTGGTTTTAAAAATCAAAAAATCTCCTCTCCTCTCCTCCCTCTCTCTCCTCCCTCTCCTCTCCTCTCTTCTCTTCTCCTCTCCTCCTCTCCTCTCTTCTCCTCTCCTCTCTTCTCCTCTCCTCTCCTCTCTTCTCCTCTCTTCTCCTCTCCTCTCTTCTCCTCTCTTCTCCTCTCCTCTCTTCTCCTCTCTTCTCTTCTCCTCTCTTCTCCTCTCCTCTCTTCTCCTCTCCTCTCTTCTCCTCTCCTCTCCTCCCTCTCCTCTCTTCTCCTCTCCTCTCTTCTCCTCTCCTCTCCTCTCTTCTCCTCTCTTCTCTTCTCCTCTCTTCTCCTCTCCTCTCTTCTCCTCTCCTCTCTTCTCCTCTCCTCTCTTCTCCTCTCCTCCCTCTCCTCTCTTCTCCTCTCCTCCCTTCTCCTCTCCTCTCTTCTCCTCTCCTCCTCTCCTCTCTTCTCCTCTCCTCTCTTCTCCTCTCTTCTCCTCTCCTCTCCTCTCTTCTCCTCTTCTCCTCTCCTCTCTTCTCTTCTCCTCTCTTCTCCTCTCCTCTCTTCTCCTCTCCTCTCTTCTCTTCTCCTCTCCTCTCCTCCCTCTCCTCTCTTCTCCTCTCCTCCCTTCTCCTCTCCTCTCCTCTCTTCTCTTCTCCTCTCCTCTCCTCCCTCTCCTCTCTTCTCCTCTCCTCCTCTCCTCCCTTCTCCTCTCTTCTCTTCTCCTCTCCTCTCCTCCCTCTCCTCTCCTCTCCTCTCCTCTCCTCTCCTCTCCTCTCCTCTCCTCTCCTCTCCTCTCCTCTCCTCTCCCAGGAGTGGGACTGAGAGCGTCCATCTTTGATCCCTCTGGTCACATCTGTACACTTCAACTTCAACTTCAACTTCAGCTTTATTGTCCCCGAGGGGAAATTTGTGTTGCCGAGGGATAAAAACACATGGAACATAGAACACATCCACACAACATTAAAGATGACAGTATTCCAGAGAACAAACTGGGAGCTGTTACATACAGTCGGTAATAAAATAAAATACACATGTTGCAGTGATCCACTGGGTTTTACCTGGCCATAGTCTATTGGAGCAGGGGGGGTCAAATTACAGTGTTGCTCCCCAGGGTTTGTTTTCCATTGTGTATGAGGCCAGGGAAATGATCAATTAACACAAGGGCTGGTTCTTCCCTTTCTCTTCCTCTAATTTCTCCTCTCCTTCTCTTTCCCTTCCTTTTCTTTTCCCTTTTCTTTCATTTATTTGGCATCGTCTATTGGACACGCTGCGTCGAACTGCGACGTCTTACAGCGAACTTTAAAGACTTCTGCTTAGCTCAGCCAGTCAACCTTGGATAAGGTTAAATAAAGGGGACATAGGATAGGGCTAGAATAGTTAGGGGGTAGCGTCAGAGTAGAAGCAGTAGTACTTTAGAAGTGGGTGGAAGGGTGAGACTTAGAATAGAATAAAATTGGACAGGGGGGGTACAGAAAAAGGGTTGGGTTTAGGTACAAACAAAAATCCCATATTTATGGGAATATATTGCCTAATATATCACATGATATTTTCCAATATATTGTTCTTTCATGAGGGTAATCTCAGGTTTGATCTCCTCATCATGTCACTACATCTTATTTAACATGGCATGACTTGTTATTTCCTGAACAACGGTATCATAGAAACACATCTGCTGCTTTCTCAACTTCAGTCAGCCATATTTTTATCTGTTGCATCTTTTCACAGCCCAGGCTCAGTGAGCATGACATAGAGGGAGACCACATGAGTTTTAAAGTAAATGAACCTACATTTATTTACAACTAAGATTAAAAGGACGCAGTAAATGAATCTGTTGAGTCAGTAGTGGATGCAGTGTGGTCAGAGAGAGTGACTGGTTGAGAATGAGCAGGTTGGGTTTCCTTATGTTAAAGAAGGAAAAACACACAGTTGTCAGTGAATTAATAACCAAGACAAACACTGGAGCTCATCAGCTCATCTTACTGATACAAGAATGAAGAGTGGTGAGAAAGAGGGGAAATGATATGGAACTAATATTTTAAAAAAGAAGGGGGCTCAACAACGCCACCCTGAGAATTTCACCGAGGCAACGATGACTTTTTCATAGGGTGACATCAGGTAAATTGGGCCATCAGGTAAAATGAGCCATTTAAGGTTTGAGCCTCCTGTCTCTTTAAATGTTAATAGCCAATGGCTGCAAATTATTTCAAATTGTTGCCACAACTGTACTTGATTAAAAAAAAAATTGATTTGATTGGTTCATGGTTGCTATGGTGGGCGGGGCAATGCTTCACTTCAAGACTGCTGAGGAGAACTGTGAGGTGAGTGGTCTGGCAGACAAATCTTACTTGAAAATTATAAGGTTGATAAATCATTAAAAAACAGATGTACAGCCATAAAAAAATAGGTATAATGCATGTTGTGATGGCCTTAATCAGATATAATGCCAATCTTTTGTTTAGTTAAATTACTTTTTTCTAAAAATTCCCTCTCACCAAGCGAGATGTCCAGCAGCTGGCCTTCCAGTACGCCTCTCAGAATGATATCAAAGGCTTTTCACAAAAGGCTGGCCGTGCAGGGTATTACTGGTTTCAGAACTTCATGAAGCGTAACCCAGGGATTGGAATGCGCAAACCTGAAGTCCTCTCAGCTGCAAGGGCAGCAGGCCTCAACAAGCAAGTGGTCAGCCAGTGGTTCGAGGAGTACGAGAAATTGCTCTGTGAACTCGGCCTAGAGGGAATTCCGTCACACATCTGGAACTGTGATGAGTCTGGTCTTTAAGACCAGTTCTCATCGACGAAGGTGATTGGACAGACCGGCAAACCCTGCATGGAGGTCTGCTCAGGTGAGAAGGGTGAAACCACCACCTGCCTGGCAGCCTTCAATGCAGAGGGGACATACAGCCACACCATGGTCATTTTTAAGGGAAAGCGGCTACGTGCTGAGTGGCTCCAGCAGTGCCCTGAGAGAGTTACTGTCCGGGTCTCGGACAATGGCTGGATAAACGCTGATCTCTTCATGGAGTGGGGTCAGATGTTTGTCCAGTCTTTGCCAAAAGGTGATTTGAGACCCCACATTCTGCTGCTGGATGGGCATAGCAGCCATGTTTACAATCTGGACTTCATCAAATTTATGAAATCAAATAACATCCACATCCTCTGCTACCCTCCCCACACCACTCATGCTCTTCAGCCAGCCGACAAGGCCCTGTTCCAGAGCTTGAAACATCACTGGGACCAAGAGGGAAGGAGGTGGACAAGGCAGATGGCAGGGCAGAAGCTGCCAAAAACAGAATTCTTCTCTGTTTTTAACAAGGCATGGAAGAAATCCGCCACAGTTGAAAATGCTCAGGCAGGGTTCAGAGGCACAGGAATGTTCCCTCTGAACAGACACATCCTTCCAGAGAGTGTGTTTGCTCCCAGTAAAACAACGGAGAGAAACCTGCCACCCACTCTCCCATCACTGCCCGCCCCACCCAGCAGACCCCAGTCACTGCCCACCCCACCCAGCAGACCCCAGTCACTGCCCGCCCCACCCAGCAGACCCCAGTCACTGCCAGCCCTTACCCAGCAGACCCCAGGTGTCAGCCCCACCCAGCAGACCCCAGTCACTGCCAGCCCCACCCAGCAGACCCCAGTCACTGCCAGCCCTTACCCAGCAGACCCCAGGTGTCAGCCCCACCCAGCAGACCCCAGTCACTGCCAGCCCCACCCAGCAGACCCCAGGTGTCAGCCCCACCCAGCAGACCCCAGTCACTGCCAGCCCTTACCCAGCAGACCCCAGTCACTGCCAGCCCCACCCAGCAGACCCCAGTCACTGCCAGCCCTTACCCAGCAGACCCCAGTCACTGCCAGCCCCACCCAGCAGACCCCAGTCACTGCCCGCCCCACCCAGCAGACCCCAGTCACTGCCAGCCCCACCCAGCAGACCCCAGGTGTCAGCCCCACCCAGCAGACCCCAGTCACTGCCCACCCCACCCAGCAGACCCCAGTCACTGCCAGCCCCACCCAGCAGACCCCAGGTGTCAGCCCCACCCAGCAGACCCCAGGTGTCAGCCCCACCCAGCAGACCCCAGTCACTGCCCGCCCCACCCAGCAGACCCCAGTCACTGCCAGCCCCACCCAGCAGACCCCAGTCACTGCCAGCCCTTACCCAGCAGACCCCAGGTGTCAGCCCCACCCAGCAGACCCCAGGTGTCAGCCCCACCCAGCAGACCCCAGTCACTGCCCACCCCACCCAGCAGACCCCAGTCACTGCCAGCCCTTACCCAGCAGACCCCAGGTGTCAGCCCCACCCAGCAGACCCCAGTCACTGCCCACCCCACCCAGCAGACCCCAGTCACTGCCAGCCCCACCCAGCAGACCCCAGTCACTGCCCACCCCACCCAGCAGACCCCAGTCACTGCCAGCCCCACCCAGCAGACCCCAGTCACTGCCCGCCCCACCCAGCAGACCCCAGGTGTCAGCCCCACCCAGCAGACCCCAGTCACTGCCCGCCCCACCCAGCAGACCCCAGTCACTGCCAGCCCCACCCAGCAGACCCCAGTCACTGCCAGCCCCACCCAGCAGACCCCAGGTGTCAGCCCCACCCAGCAGACCCCAGTCACTGCCAGCCCCACCCAGCAGACCCCAGTCACTGCCAGCCCCACCCAGCAGACCCCAGTCACTGCCAGCCCCACCCAGCAGACCCCAGTCACTGCCAGCCCTTACCCAGCAGACCCCAGGTGTCAGCCCCACCCAGCAGACCCCAGGTGTCAGCCCCACCCAGCAGACCCCAGTCACTGCCCACCCCACCCAGCAGACCCCAGTCACTGCCAGCCCTTACCCAGCAGACCCCAGGTGTCAGCCCCACCCAGCAGACCCCAGTCACTGCCAGCCCCACCCAGCAGACCCCAGGTGTCAGCCCCATCCATCACCCTGCAATGATAACTGAAGCACCCCCACTGGTACTATTTCAAGATGATGAGGTGGTGTATGAAGAGCTTGTAGGCACTACAGAGTGTGCTGCAGAGGAAGAGACAGCCCTCTATCACATTTTCACACCACACGAAGAACTGCCTACAACCTCCACCGTTAGTGAATAACCATAAACACTACTCTATACATTAAGTCCATAATCATAGACAACTGACAATTTCTTGTTATAACTTATTTATTGTTTTTTTTTTCTTTTGTGATGGGCAGTCTGTCACATTCAGTGACTTGTGTTCCCTACCAAAACGTGAGCGGACCACCAGGAAGAGAATAAAGCCACCATCATTTGTGCTTACAAGTGAGGAGCACCTGGAATTAATTTCCAGAAAGGTGTTGGCTAAGAAGACAGGACAGGACAGGACCAGAAAAATAAGACGGGGAAAGAAGAAGGAGGAGGACGTACCCTGCAAAGCATGTCATGTCTTCTATGGTGACCTCAGTGACCCAAAGGTATTGTTTGTTGTCATATTTTCTTGAACAGTTTGCAGAATTAACTGAGGATTATTAAAATTGATATCTGTCTGTCTGTCTAAGGCCAGTGAGGACTGGATGAGCTGTGGGACCTGCAAGGCCTGGTTTCATGAGAGCTGTGCAGAAGACAGTGGCGTCTGTGGTGATGATGGCTTCTTCTGTCAGGATTGCCTTTAAAACCCCTGCAGATCAGGAGCCCATCATACACCACACATACAGACACAGAACTTAAACTCTACATCTAATACAGGCTATTTCTGAGACTCCCCTTATTGTTTTCCTCACCAATATACTGTAATTCACAATGTTGTTAAGTGCTGGTGGGGACAGCCTGTGTTCTGGCTGCAGAGGTTTGTTTCCATAGGCGCCTACTGTTAATACAAGGGTAAGTTATATATTTTGTAGTGTTGGGTAAAAAAAGGAAAAGGACTGAGCTCTGGTTCAGCGGAGAGATACAGAGAAAGGAGGGGTGAGTGTGAGAAAACAAGGAGAGTGCTGAGGAAGCAACAGAGGGGGGGTTAGTGTGTGCGCATGCGTGGGAGTGCATCGTCAGAGTGCGCGCAGGCGCAGTGCATCGTAAATTTGGTGTCTGCAGAGGGAGTCAAGGGGGTAACGTAGATCACGGGCGTCAGCAAAAACGGTGGCGCCAGTGAAGCTGAACTTGGGATGAACCGTACACGTGCCATTGGAAAACCCCGTCCATGGAGGCGCCATGAAGGTGCCATGAAGACGCTATGAAGGCGGGGAGTATCATCATACGATGTCGTAATGTGTTTGGATGAACAAATCAACGGGGAGATTCGCAGTCGAACCATCCTCGTCGACCATAATTTGAATAGAAGGGAGGACTTTGATTGTAAATAAAAAGCGAGAACAAAGAGGGAAAATTCAGTCTGGTCCGGAACAGGCTCGGGTTTACGACTATTTTATCTAATACGGCGTAAGCTCTGCTGCACCAAAGCTCAGTCTCCTCTGACCGTCTTGTGGAACTAGTCCGATACTTTGATGGGATTTGTCTTATAACTGTGATGAACAACTTTTGTAACTTTTATAACTTTGAGCATATTCGAAACCAGTATTTTGTACTAACTTTAATGTCGGAATAAAAAGGATCCTAGATCGCAACTGGCCCTGTTTTGGATCTTATTTTTCCCACGACAGTAGCCATCGTACTCATGAATTGTTCTAATGTGATATTATATTGTGTTTTGTATGTTACAATTAAATGATTAAATCAAATTTTATCATAAATGACTGTTTTGCTTTGCTCTTTCAGTGACTCATTTTAGCTGATCAACGGCTCATTTTAGGTGATCGGGTGGCCCATTTTACCTGAACACTGACCATTTCAAAAATATGACAGCTGATGTTTCAAAAGCTCTAGGAGCTAAACAGTTAATTTTTATTACATCAATTCAACTCAAAAATATTAACAACAGTCCTTATTAACTATGAAAACACAATTAAGTGTCATACATTACTTTTTCACAGTTTCCTAAGCAATTAACCAAAAAAATTTACCTGATGTCACCCTACACAAAGCACACAGCACACAGGATGGGAGGATGCCAGCTCCGCCTCCAGCAGCTGAGATCAGATCCCTGTGGTGTCGGTTACCGTGAGCAACCTGATAACAGCTGCTGCTCAAGCAGCTCTTCAAAAAAAATAAAGTTTTTATCAGTTGCACTTGATGTCGCAATGTTGCAACGATGCCATCAGGATCAGCTCAATAAGTGTTTACATTTAAAAACCTCAAAGATTTCCACCAAACCAACAGCAGCTACATTCTTTTCAAAAATGTAGCTCCGATACGGCTGAAACTTAGGTTGCTTTCACACCTAACCAAGCGGACTCGAGTTCGCTTGTGGGGCTGAAAGTTGCAACATTGTTGCATTATCACTTGGTTCGGTTCCACGTTCACACTGCAATTTCTGAACCGCACCAAACTTGTGCACCAAACATTCTGAGCGTAAACAGTCAACGTCACAACAGCTGAAAGCTTGGGGAAATCACTCCCGACTGACAGACCTGCTGCTGGGTAACAGTAAACATGGAGCAGCATGTGAAGTTGGCTGTTTTGGGGATGTTGTTTCTTTTTTTTTTAAGTGCACATGGCTCAGCAAGCCCAGTGCGACCACACCGGCCGCCGAGACGCCGCCCGCTTCCTTTGGCGCCCTTGTTAACCGATGGTGTAGTTCAGATCAGACCCGAAGCGGCCGGCTCACGCCGTGCAGCGATGGTCTCGGCGTCTGGTCTGTTTTGTACGCGAGCCGAGTGATCGCGTCAATTCTGGCAGGAAGTCACATGAAGAAACACGAGACAATCCGGTCAATTTTCAAAATAAAATAACGAGATTGATGAAATAGTTCAATGTGTGTAGGCTACAGTACGTTCGTCGCCTATTTGTGTTTATAATCTAAACAGAGCGCGAGAGAGGAACACACATAACATCGCTACACACACACACACACGCCGCTGAGGGGCAGGTGTAGTGTTTTATACACCTTAAATGTTCTTAATTTGAACATTTTTATCATCATTATGTATTGTGTTTTTCTTTGTATGTGTGTTTGTTCGTAACTGAAGGAATGTGTAGGTTTTGCTCTGCTAGTGGATCCTACGTCCTGTTTAGAAGTCATCTGACTTCACGGTGTGTGTCTGGTCAATAAGAATGATCGGTTCCTTTGTTTCTCCAACTGCTAACGGGTTGGGAGACAGGATGTGGTGACTTTAGATACCCTACAGGTCAACACATAGGTCAAGGGTCATTGGACATCTGGTTTAAGGCTCCTCTCTGTCCGGAGAAGGGGGAGTCAGAAAAGTATATAAGTCAGAGTTCTGGGTCAGTCAGAGGAACTTCTCAGAGAGCTTCTCACATTGGCACAGAGAGGTTCTAGGATTCGACATTTTTGTACACTGTTCTTCTTCTTGTTAATAAACTTTCTTTTTGAATGCAAGTGAAGACGTGTCGGCGGTGATCCCTTCTTTTCATCAACACATCGATATACCACACAGGGAAATAAAAGCGTCTGATGTGAACAGGAGCGCTGCGGCTCGCGCATGAATTTGGGCTTCGGCTGCCGGTGTGAACCTGCAGCTGCACTGAAGACAGAGAAAAAGACGGAGACTGATGAGAGATGTGGAGTTGTTGGTGTTGCTGCGTCACTACGTCATGCACTACAGACATTTGGTGTTTAGTCCGCTGAGCTTTTCACACTGAATACAAACCGAACCAGGGTTCACTTGCAAACGGAGGACGATCCCCATTCCGAAGGACCGCCATTCCGACGGGTCGCTGTTCCGAATGTGGTTTGACTTCCCTCGCGGCTTGACATGTAGAAAGGAGTTGGTTAAGTTTAGTAAAATAATCAGATAGAGGCCAAGATGGCAAGATAGGCTCCGCTAATATGCAGCTTCATCTTCCGCGTTGGGGTTGGATGCTCTAACCACTGTACTACCAAAGCACACTATGATGTGTGTACCCATGGTTTGTGAGTTTATTAAGAATTAAGGATTGACATTCCCACTGATCCGACACATTAAAGTAAACGTTCGGAGTGGCGACCCTTTGGAATGGCACCCTGGAACCCTTGCAAACGAACGAGACCCCCGTTTTCAAGCGGACCAGAGTTCGTTTGTTTGATCCGCACCAGAGTTCGTATGAGCTTTCACACCTGCCCAACCGAACCGGACTATCCGAGGAAACGAACTCTGGTCCGTTTAAAGCGGACCAAAGGAGGACAGTGTGAATGCGCCCTTAAACTCTTTACAAATGATGACGTCATCACTCTGTAAAACCTATTAAACCTATTCAATCTCCTCCCACCATTTTTGTTCCATTGACACCAAACTTGGCAGAGAGCATCTTCAGACCGTCCTCCACAGATGATCCACACTGATGTTGGATTCATCAAAAACTGACTCTACAGTGCATGAAAACATTTGACTGTAAACACATACCATCAAATTCATGCTCAATACATTTTCAATCTTTCTGAAAAAAAGAGAATATTCTGGAGTCGTGGTTGATGAAGTTTAACAAATATCAGAATTTTATCTCGAACAGTGAATTTTCTAGAACATGTTGAATTCTGCTGTCATGGAAACAACTGCAGCCAATGTAAGAGTGACGTTTTCTCTTATGAAGCAAAACACTTTGTTAAAAACAAACCACCAACATTTCCATGCTGTCTAGATGCAGTTCATGTATTTTTGTGACATTTTGAGCAGTTGCTGCCACTGATAGTCACATGACCAGAGGAGGGTGATCATGTGACACATGTGGTCACAGTTATCACAGCTCCTGCTGCTTCAACACCCCTCTTACCCACAATCCCTTGTACGTGCACACATTTCCTTGTAATAGCGTGTCAGAGAGAGAGATGCTCATCGATGACTCCATGTGTGCTGCACATAGATGAGACTAAATCTATGAACAACTTCTTTCTGGAGGCTGAGAAGTCGCCTTCCTCTTGTGTGTGTTTGTTGACCAGAGTCAGAACCTCCTCCCATGTCTAACATCACCTGAAAGTGTCTGAACCCAGATGCAGACAGTTTGGCAAAGAAACAAAACAATAAGTATTTATTCAACTAAGAAGGACTTGAAGGTAATCATGAGGGGGCAACACAGGAAGACAACCTGAACTTCAAAATAAAACAGGAACTAAAGACAGACCGTGACAGAAGGGAGCACACAGAAAAAGGACATTAACGACTTCTTCACCAGCTTTTTTACCACACCCTCTCTCTGAAGTTTAGTGCGGTACTTTGCTCATTCTGTAAACAGGCTCCAGAAGATTCTCAGCGTCTTTCTTGGTCATGTCCCCATCTGCAATCCTTTTGGAAAAATGTAACCTATTTTATTCATCAACATTTTGACCAAAACATTGTCTTAGACTATCAACATGTATTGTTTGGTTTCTCTTCAGTCACGGCTTCCAAATCAAACCAATACTATATAATTAACCTGATCTTATTTCTAGCCAAAGCTCATATTCACAATCGCAAATTTACAAATAACACTTTGCACTGACCGTTTCAGGAACGAAGTCAAACAATACATCAACCTCATCAGTCATTCTGAAAATACGAAAGCCATAAAAACCATGACACTATTTTCTCTTTTCCCATGCTTTTGAATATATCTGTGGTAATGGTAATGTGATATAGTACAAAGATGTATTGTACAAAACATTAAATGTATTTGCTCTATGTCTTCTCCTGCTCTTTATGTAATTGAAACTGCTGTATATCTGTTTGTAACCCCCTCCTCCCTTATTTCATAATGTACCTACAAATGGAATCAGTTAATAAAAAAATAAATAAAAAAGAAGGGAGCACACAGGAAGACAACCTGAACCTGAACTTCAAAATAAAACAGGAACTAAAGATAGACCCAGACAGAAGGGAGCACACAGGAAGACAACCTGGCCTTCAAAATAAAACAGGAAGACCGACACAAACTACAAAGTAAAACAGGAAGGCAGACACAAACTACAAAATAAAACAGGAAGACAGACACAAACTACAAAGTAAAACAGGAAGACCGACATAAACTACAAAGTAAATAGGAAGACAGACACAAACTACAAAGTAAAAAAGGAAGACCGACACACACTACAAAGTAAAACAGGAAGGCAGACACAAACTACAAAATAAAACAGGAAGACAGACACAAACTACAAAGTAAAACAGGAAGACCGACATAAACTACAAAGTAAAACAGGAAGGCAGACACAAACTACAAAGTAAAACAGGAAGGCAGACACAAACTACAAAATAAAACAGGAAGACAGACACAAACTACAAAGTAAAACAGGAAGACCGACATAAACTACAAAGTAAAACAGGAAGGCAGACACAAACTACAAAGTAAAACAGGAAGGCAGACACAAACTACAAAATAAAACAGGAAGACAGACACAAACTACAAAGTAAAACAGGAAGACCGACATAAACTACAAAGTAAATAGGAAGACAGACACAAACTACAAAGTAAAACAGGAAGGCAGACACAAACTACAAAGTAAAAAAGGAAGACCGACACACGCTACAAAGTAAAACAGGAAGGCAGACACAAACTACAAAGTAAAAAAGGAAGACCGACACACGCTACAAAGTAAAACAGGAAGGCAGACACAAACTACAAAATAAAACAGGAAGACAGACACAAACTACAAAGTAAAACAGGAAGACCGACACAAACTACAAAGTAAAACAGGAAGGCAGACACAAACTACAAAATAAAACAGGAAGACAGACACAAACTACAAAGTAAAACAGGAAGACCGACATAAACTACAAAGTAAAACAGGAAGGCAGACACAAACTACAAAGTAAAACAGGAAGGCAGACACAAACTACAAAGTAAAACAGGAAGACAGACACAAACTACAAAGTAAAAAAGGAAGACCGACACAAACTACAAAGTAAAACAGGAAGACAACACAAACTACAGAATAAAAGAGGACATCAAGGCCAGACCATGAAGCATGGAGTGAACAGCAGCAGCAGGAATCACTCACTGACTATTTGAATTAGTTTCCAGATGTTGAGTTTATTGTGACTGTGCTGTTGGAACATTGCTGCTGTTCCTCCTGGAGAAACATTCACACACCTCATTTATTGGTTTTGTCTCATGTTAGATGTGTAGCCTGTTCTTCTAGTTCGCACTTTTTGTTGTCAAAGTTGAGGAGAAAGTGAATGTTTAGCCAAGACAAGCCTGGACAAACACAGACTGAGAGGAAAAACTACTACTAGTCTTCTTCCTGTCTGATTTGTCCAACCAGAGTAGGGACAAAGAAATACGGAAGAGGATCAGCTACTTCCATTTCCATTTGGTTTTCCTTGAGTTGAAATCCTCATTAAAGGCTGTGATCTGTGAGTCAATGTGCAGCAGGTGAATTCTCTGTGTGCGTTGAGTTGAGTTGATGTCCTGATAAAACCACAGATGTGTTTCTGAGAAACCGTCACTCAGGAAATAACAAGTGGTGCCATGTTAAATAAGATGTAGAGACATGAGATGATGAGGAGATAAAAGCTGAGGTTAACAGAGGAGCAGAGGACGAGTCCAGCAGTCAGAGAGGAGACAGAGACGAAGACAGACGTCTCCATGGACACGGATCACCTGCTGCTGCTGCTGTGGAGCTCAGGTAGGACTGAGGGACATGAGACAGATTCAGAACAGTGAGGGACAACAGAGAGGACAGTCTTCACCTCTTCATGTCACTTAGCATTACAATGTTTTTATCAACATGTTAAAACTTCTGACTCTAATATGTCAACTAAATAAAACTAGAACTTCATCCATTTTTCAGATTTCACTTCTGGAAATGTCTGCACATGAGTAGTATTAGAGATCGCCTCCTTTACATATTTAAACATGAAATTAGACAAAACCTGTGATACAAAAAACATTTGTCTTAATGTCAGTGATAAACTTGAGAAATTTCATGGTGATATCTGTTATTTAAAATGTTTACCCTATTCACCTGTACTGTCTCCCCTTTAAAGGGATAGTCCACCCAAAATTCTAATTTCACTCATCATCTACTCACTAGAGCTGTGCGAATTTTCAGAGTCCTCCGTTCCTTCTCTGAGTTACGGGGGGGTCCACGCAGCAGGATTTGTCCATATAATGGTTGTCAATGGATACCAACTTTATTGGACCAAAAAGACACACCAAAAAACATCCAGATACCTCCATACTGCTCGTCTGTAATGTCCCTCTTGTATTGAAGGGTTAGAAATTGCTCGATAAAAAAATGAAATAAGTCTCTATTTGAAGCTTGTTTGTAGCAGAAGCTCCCAGTGTCTCAGTTCACTGCTCTTCCTGTGTCAGTGACCAGCGGAACAATTTCTCATTCATGTGGGGGCTTCAATACAAGAGGGACATTACAGACGAGCAGTATGGAGGTATTTGGATGTTTTTTGGTGTGTCTTTTTGGTCCAATAAAGTTGGTATCCATTCACAACCATTATGTGGACAAATCCTGCTGCGTGGACCCCCCCGTAACTCAGAGAAGGAACGGAGGACTCTGAAAATTCTCACAGCTCTTAGTCGACATGAGGGGGAGGAGATAATGAGTGAAATTAGAATTTTGGGTGAACTATCCCTTTAAAAGAGCTATAAGCTATGTTAGAAATATGTGCAGGTAGAGTGATCATAAAACACATCGGCCACAAAGTCTTTTTTAAATGTTTTAATAAATAAATGTTGTGTAAAAAGCAGTGGTGTAAAAATGCCACGGTTATCTACCGTGTGTGTGTGTGTGTGTGTGTGTGTGTGTGTGTGTGTGTGTGTGTGTGTGTGTGTGTGCGCGTGCGTGCGTGTGCGTGTGTCGGGGCCGCGGTGCACACTCCCTCACATGCACGTCCAGAGAGACAGAGAGCTACAAGCTGCTGCTCAGTGATAAGTGTGTGTGTGTGCTGCACAGACGTGGAGCCACTTAGACTTAGTGAGTTATAAATCCATCAACATCACTTCCTGGTTGGTTCTGACGAGTCTCCGCCCACTTCTTCAAGCAGCTTAATGTGAGTCATGTTTGAGAAAAGCTCCATGTGTTTGTTTAGCTCACTGCTTGTTGAGAGTTAAGACACATCACCTGACTGTAGTGAACAGAGCAACAGGAGGAATCACTCTCTCTGCTTGGTTTCACTGACTCAATGTTTCCACATGTTGACTTACTGCTGCTTGTGACCTTCTGGTCTGAAACAGTCACAGCAACAGTCACAGTCATTTCTTGTCACATATACATGTGGAGCCTGGACTTTCTCTACAGACTAAATAGTACATGTCATTTCATTAATTAATTAATTTTGATATGAAGGCCTGAAAAATTGTACATACTAGGGATGCAGCTATCGAATATTTTAGTAATCGAGTATTCTACTGAAAATTCCATCGATTAATCGAGTAATCGGATAAAACGTATTTTTAGAGCAATTATGAATACACAAGAGAAAAAAAACACATTTCACGTGATTATTAACATCGTATATCGTAATGTCATATTTTTAGGCGTGATAACGTTGCCTGAAAGCTTTAATGGAACTGCGAAGGAGGCTCAACATAGCAGGGTTTGTCTTCATGTTCTAGCTCAGTGATCCTCACATTTTTTTCAAACCGGCTGCACATTGGCAGTGCAAAATCTTTTCTGGATATCCCACAAAAAAGCAAACAACGCAGCTCAATACATTTTCATTTAGACCAGGAGTCTTCAACGTTTTCCAGGCCAAGGACCCCCAAACTGATGATGAAGTGGACCCCCCTCAGGGGGCCCAGAATTCCTAGCAACAGCCCTGGTGCCACCGGAGTTGATTCTGGGAACATTTACACCGGGCCGCCGTGTCATGTCTCGGTAATACGGAGCGCTTCAGTGATGGCCTGACGCTGCGCTATGAGCAGACGTGGCCGCGCGCGTAAACGTCAACCTCGTTTGAGTGTGTGCTGTTAACGAGTGTGTATGGAGAATAAAAACTTAAGTCCCATAGTTGTGTAGCTGACGGTGCAGAGGCCTGCTGTCACAGCACCACTGACAAAACTTCTAGCCCCGCGGTCTGAGTTAACACGGCAGGCTACAACAAAGTTTATCAACTTGCTCCTGACGCTCGGCTCAACAGCTGATCAACATGTGCACGCGGAGAGAGTAAACAGCAGCGGAGCGGCGTCACCTCGCTAAACCACTAGCTGGCTTCACAGTAGACTACTGCACGTCTGCATCCCTCCGTCTCCCCTCTCTCTCTCTCAGCGCTCTGCGCTGGTAGTTTGCTTTCACGCTCGCACAACGTGCACATGAGCTCCGCGGGCGCACAAGCAGCGCGTAAAGCCCCCGTTCCCTCACCCATGTCCGCCTCCTCCTCCTCCTCCTCCTCCTCCTTTCTTCCCTGCTCTTCCCTTACGTAGGTGACGTGAGTCCATTGTGCCACATTGAAAGTAGTCTGTGCGGCCGCCTTACAGTTAAATTAACGATTCCTCGAGGCAGAAAAAAATCCTCGGACCATTTTTTGTAATCGAGGTACTCGAATTACTCGAGGAATCGTTTCAGCCCTAGTACATACTGCCCTTTTCTGATGTTGAGCCCCTGGCCCTCTGTAGTCATGTGCACGTCAGGTGCACATTTATGCAACAAATAAGTCCAGGGGAGCCGTAACTATCTGAACACAAAACAGCCAACGGTGTGGTGCCTTTTTGTTATGAGACAAGCCGGCCCGGCGCTTAGCTCCGCCTCCTCAACGGCTCGCTATGTAAAGAGGACGAGGATGTTTATAACCTGGATGAATGAGAATATGGACAGGCTTCTGCTTGTTAGTGCCGTGGCTGTCTTCACAGATCTCACTGATGTCTCCTCTCTGGTTTTGTCCTCAGGACTCTGGGCTGAAGGAAGACACAACTCCACAGGTAAACAGAGAGGATGAGGACACATGAAGGATGAGTGGTGTCTACGTCTCAACACTGTCAACACTGATCACCTTCCTGCCCACAGATGAATGAATGAATTTATTTTCAAACATGTATAAAAAAAAAGGATGTATCTATTAGTACATACAAAAGGAAAAAAAGAGAAATTAAAAGATAAAATAAAATAAAAAATAAAGCCAAGACATAACAAAACGGACAGTGTTTGAAAAAGCAGTGGGAAGAAGTACAACACAATACTTTTTAATTTCCCACCGCTTTTTAACTGTTCTTTAGTTTGTAACTACACATATATCCTTATAACTACATAATACACCTATATACATACATTTCATAAATATTTATAAACATATATAATTACAAAATATAAAAATAAACTACATATCCTTATAAATATATCAAACAATAACAATCAAACCTATTCTATTTAGAGATTTATCCCTACATACTTCCTCTTCCATGTACTTGTTCAAAAATATGTTTTTGTACCTTTTTTCAACCGATATACCGATGGCGATATATATATATATATATATATATATATATATATATATATATATATATATATATATATATATATATATATATATATATATATACAGTATATATCAGTGGCGGTTGGTGACTACAAAAATTGGGGAGGACAGGAACAGCACAGCATCTTGTTATTTTGACTAGTAGCTACTTATCCCTACTTTCTTATATTCAATGAAAACAGTAAAACAATGTCTTACAAGATTTAGTAAAAACGACATAATTTTATTCAATCGTACTGTTTTCAGATCAACACAGGTCTAATGATATCATGGATGTGGGATGTAAAAAAAAAAAAAACCTACCATGACCTGGCCTCAAACCCACATCTCTTACATCAAGGGTAACAGTGCTAACCACTACACCAACAACATGTGCATGTCAATCAATGATTAGCAGGTCTTTTATTGGTGAGTTGCTTTACCATCAGTATCCTACCACTAGACACCACACACTGTCATTTCTCCTTACTGGTATCTCCTGACTGCTTCTCTCTGATATCTCCCAACAGTTTATCCAGAAATCTGCTGATATTTACTTTCAAATCAATGCCAATATCTCTGAAAACTCGTATTTCTTGTGCTGAGAGCAGCACGAGCAGCACGGCTGGGAGTGAAAGTTTGGCGCACATAGCAACAGTAACCAAGGGGGGTTGGACTGTCATTGGACCAACCTGCTGCCCAGTTCCAATCCGACCCCTCACGGACTCACTGACTTAGAGGCGCGTTCACGGGAAGTCCGTGAGTGTGTGAGGGCTGTTCCGTTGTCAGATCATCAAGTCAGTGAATGAGCTCTTACTGCCCCCTTACCGTAAGTCAGCACCGATGCTGACTTTGGGTAAGGGAATTACCCACAGTTCATAGCGTTATGAAGTCAACCCCAGAGCGGTTGAACCGCTTTGGTAAAACCATAACACAATGGGTGCCGTCGGAACGCGAGTATTAAAAAGAAATAAGAAAAAAAACAAACAAACAAACAAATGTGGACGGAGAGCTCCACCGTCTCTTTATTGTTAATGGACAGGATTAACAACAGATCAGATCCAGGAACTTTTTTTAAAAATCTGCCTCCCTCACACACCTTGTACGTGTTGAAACTACGGTAAATTATCAGTCCAAGACCGGGGTCAACAATGTTTTGTTGTTAAGGTAACGTGTGGTGAGAGGGGGTAAGTGCTGTTCCATCCATGTTGACAGCATCTGGACCCTCACACACTCTCACACTCTGTCACTTAGAGCTGACGTCACTGAAGTCAGAGAGGGTTCAGGGCTGGAGTCTTTAGGGGGCGGATTGGAACTGGGCCATCGAGTCAATGGAAGGAGATCCCGCCCCGAGGTCTCTAGTGGAAATCTTTTCACCCCCGCTAAGCCCCCCACCTTCCTGTTTTCCATGAAAAGCTGTGAGGAACAGCAATTGAACAAAATTTGAGTTGAAGGTGCTCCTCGATAAAGTTGAGCCGCATGAACATCTTTATTTTGTTGTTGCTGTGTTCCAGCACCATCACAAAGGGAAGTGGGCGAGCGTGTGCGAGATATATAAAGGTGAACGTGAAGCCGACGACCGCTGTCTTCCCAAATGAAAGCAGACAATGCACTTGATAATCAAATGATGTAAAATGGATTTACGATTTTCATTTGCTTTCTTTTATACACAAATCGCGTAGTAAATAAATGCAGAAGTGGCCAGGGAGGCTGATGAAGACACATGTCCAACTTTACGCATGTGTTTCAATACTTAAAGCAGATATCAGCGGTACGGCCGTTTCGGCTAATGCTGCGTTCAAGGCTGGCTTTTGAAACCGTAAGTTACAGCTACAAGTCACAACTACGACTTTGTAGCGTTCCAGGTAACCCGTAACTCGTGTTTTTACCGTCCTGTTGTCTGTGAAAGTCACTATAACGGCCACTCGTAACTTCCGACCTGTGAACTCGTACCAGATCGAACTGGTACGACTTCACAGGAAGGAAAAACACAAAGTACGAGTTTCCTTGAACGCACCATGAGTTAGCAGCCCCCGCCCTCGTCAGGCATCTATTGGTCCTCGTGCTCCGTCACCACATTCATGCGCATCCCTTGGCTGCACACACAGCCCTTCATGCCGTTCTCTCTCCTCATTGGATAACACTTGTATCCCACAAGGAAAGTTTTCTCCTGGTTTACAGCAGAGCAGAGTGACGGAGAGACTCGCGTGACGGCTGAAACACTCCATGTAAGTGATTGCTGACGGAAAATAGGACTATTTAGGACTTATATTAACAAAAACATTCCACTGATATCTGCTTTAACACAGCGTGTGTAGTTTAACCAGCAACAAAAAGAAAGTCACTAGGTGCGTTTCCATCAGCTGTTTAGATGTGCATCTAGTTGTATCGCATCGGAAAATGATGATGGAAACGCCGTGATTCGAATTAAAATCTCCTGATTCGCACAAACTGAAATAAGCTCGCTATGGCCGGGTTTTGGTTGATTCGAATGGGATGGAAACAGCTGTATGCGAATTAAGTGTGATGTAGCGCACTTTCACCCCGTCTGCTCCTGTGTTTGCAGTCCATTCACAAGACAACATCAGGGTTTCCACACCACCACGGCAAAATAAGGGGAGCATACGTCAGTCCGACTGCCCCAAAGTCCGACGGCTCATTTCTCCGACTTCCCATTCTACAGCGTTAAGGTTAGGTTTAGGGTAAGGTTAAGTGTTAGGGCTACTTAAGTCGGAGAAATGGGAGGTCGGACTAATGGACGCAAAAATAAAAAAAAAAGTATGGTCGGAGAAATGGGTATCGAACAGACGTGTGGTCGGAGAAATGGGTAGTCAGACAGACGCCACGCGCCCGCAAAATAAACCCCCCAACACACCTTCATAATGATATTACTGCACAGTTCTTCATAGTTCCTCCTCAGTAAAAACTAAACTTATCAACCAGCGCATCCAGCGTTTAGCATTGTAATAAAGTCTCTCTCTCTCACCTCTCACACACACGGACAGGTCGCCAGCCATCTCGCTACAATGTTTGTTAATATGTGATGCGTCTGTACATTTACTTCGCACTGCAGCATCTGTAATATCTTAAAACTAAAGCTGACGGTATTTCCTGCACCACTTTGCTTTTATATTCACCTATCTATTTGCAACACGTGGATGGGTTAGTTGTTCATAAATGTGTCTGATGTGCACATGGACGAATTGTTTTCCCATTATTTTTTCACAGCTTCACCTCTAAGTGTCGCCAAAGGAACAATAGCTGTAGAAAACTTTTTTGTGCGTACGCAACATTGATACATGAGGCCCCAGGTGTAGAGTGAATACGAGAGTAGGATCATCTCAACCAACACTGGGCTCCAGACTGACAAGTGTCTAAACTGTAAAACTGTGAGGAGATTTCCTCCTATAAATGTTGTGGGCCATGGTTGATGAACTTTTACAAATAGCTGAAGTTTCAACAATTCAAACATTTTTAACATCAGTTTTTCACTTATGGAGCAAAGACAAATGATCAACATCTCTATGCTGTCAGGATGCCTTATATAGGAGCTACATGTGTTGTGTTGTGTTGTGTTGTGTTGTGTTGTGTTGTGTTGTGTTGTGTTGTGTTGTGTTGTGTTGTGTTGTGTTGTGTTGTGAGGTAATTCACTCAGTGTTAATTTAGACAACCAGTTAGACAACCAGTTTAGTTTTAGTCTTAGTCTTTTGACTAAAACACAATTTAGTTTGACTCATATTTAAGTCATTTAAACATCTTTTAGTTTTAGTCGACGAAACATCTTTACTGTGCGTTCACACCAAAAGCGTTGGGAGCGTTTCGGTGGCCGGAAGTCATTCATGTTCAATGGAGACTGGCGTTGAGGGGCGTCAGGAGCGTCGATGCGAGAATTCACGTCGAGAGCGTCAAATTAGAAGTTGAGAGAAGTTCAACTTTATGCAAATGAAGCGCATTGCAGCGGCAGCCAATAGCAGACCGGGCGGGAGAAATTAGTTTAGTTTAGTTTAGTTTTATTTGCACATTATATAATTTGCATAAACAATGAAAAATAGTAATAATTACACATTGTGCAGGAGAGGTAGAAGCCAAAAAAGGCTTAAAAAGATACCACCCCTATGTAAAAATAACAACAGCGACAGCAACAGAGTAAAAAGATAATACAGAATTTCATAGCATAAAAAAATAGAAAAAAAGAAAAACAAATTAACATAGAACAATGAATAAATGAAATGAATGAAAAATAATAAAAATAAAAATAAATAAAACAAATTTATGTAATGAGGAGAAAAAATGAATGAATTAAATTAAAGTATAAATTGACAGATCCAGAAATGTTACAAATCTTAACTAAAAAGTGATTTTTTCAGATGTTTTTTTAGCCTGGGTAGGCTGAGCTCACTTGCTGGTTCAGGTCTCTGATGTCACTTCTTTGTTTCCGTCCTAAACCCAGCGCTGATATTTCTGTGTTGTTCATGAAACCGCAGGACGCTAACGAGAGAGGACACTGTTGTTTTGAAACTTTTCATGTGCTGATGCAAAATGTACATTGTAATAGCAACTCTCTTGTTGTCATGGTTTTATATCAGTGTCATTCTTCATGCTACCACAAGATGGAGCTAAAGTCATTAATCTTCACCTGCTCAGGTACAAGTGGAGCTACACTTTGGATTTGCTCATTTCTCTTTCAATCAAACTCACTTCTTTTACTCTTCACTCTCTTCTCTGTGTTCAGAGCCTGTCAGGTTGGTGGGAGGAGCCAGTCGCTGTGCAGGTCAGCTGCAGCTGAACCTAGGAGAGTGGAGACCAGTGGACGGTGGCTACCCCTACTACTGGACCCTGAAGGCAGCATCTGTAGCCTGTAGAGAACTGGACTGTGGCTCTGCTGTTTCAATAAGAACAAGAGAGGAGTCCTCACTGAGGTCTATGTGGAGGATCAACACTGACTGTGTTCAGTCTGGATCTACCCTGATGGACTGTTCAGATTCAGTTTCCTCTTCCTTCACCGTGGAGATCAGCTGTTCAGGTGAGTCCATCAGTGACATCATCAGTGACAGTCAGGTTCAGTGTCTTCCTTCCTTTGTAGTGGAGACAGAAATGTTCAGTAACTTGTTCTTTTTGTATTGAAGTGAGTGAAGGTCTGAAAACAAGACATTAAAGAGGAACTCAGCAGGATTTCTCCCGTGGCTCTGCTCCATTTGTGCATTAAAAAAGTCTACAAAATGCCTGGGGAAATGTAGTTTCTGTGGACGCTACCGAGCTACTGATCAATAAAATAGCTATTTGATGTAGAAAACAGCGGCGCTACGACCACGCTACTGAAAAATGTAGTTTAATTACTAACGCCGCTACTTGTAACGTCGCTACTGCCCAACACTACATTTCTGGACACATGCTGATGACTTTCAAGTTGATGTGACAGTAAATAAAGGTGAATGTTGTGTCTCTCTCTGCAGACTCTGTCAGGCTGCTGAATGGGACCAGTGTGTGTTCAGGCAGACTGGAGGTCAAGTCCAAGCAGTCTGACCAGTGGTGGTCCTCAGTGTGTGAAGATGACTTTGACCAGCAGGATGCAGAGGTGGTCTGTAGGGAGCTTGGCTGTGGGGCTCCTTCAGTCCTCCAGGGGGGGCTCTATGGAGCAGTGGAGGCTCCAATGTGGACCACAGAGTTCCAGTGTGGAGGCAACGAGTCAGCTCTCCTGGACTGTAGAAGCTCAGGCTCAACTAGAAGCAGCTGCTCACCTGGCAAAGCTGTTGGACTCACCTGCTCAGGTACAAGTGGAGCTACACTTTGGATTTGGTCATTTCTCTTTCAATCAAACTCACTTCTTTTACTCTTCACTCTCTTCTCTGTGTTCAGAGCCTGTCAGGTTGGTGGGAGGAGCCAGTCGCTGTGCAGGTGAGCTGCAGCTGGAACTAGGAGAGTGGAGACCAGTGAACGGATACTTCTGGACCCTGAAGGCAGCATCTGTATTCTGTAGAGATCTGGACTGTGGCTCTGCTGTTTCAATAAGAGAAAGAAAGGAGTCCTCAAAGAGGTCTGTGTGGAGGATCAGACCTGACTGTGTTCAGTCTGGATCTACCCTGAAGGACTGTTCATCATCATCGTCATCATCAGTTTTCTCTTCCTTCACCGTGGAGATCAGCTGTTCAGGTGAGTCATCAGTGACATCATCAGTGACAGTCAGGTTCAGTGTCTTCCTTCCTTTGTAGTGGAGACAGAAATGTTCAGTAACTTGTTCTTTTTCTATTGAAGTGAGTGAAGGTCTGAAAACAAGACATTAAAGAGGAACTAAGCAGGATTTCTCCCGTGGCTCTGCTCCATTTGTGCCTGAATTAAAAAGCTGTGGAGTAATTGTGATGGTGAACTACATGACTTGTGACTTGTTAGGAGTGACAGCGGAGGCTCTCTGTCTTCACCTGGCATGTCACGGCTGAGGCTTCGTTGTAAACAAATGCACATGGAGGAGAGGAGCGCAACCAAAACAGTTCACCTTTAATATCTGAACTTCCACTTTCCACTTCCATTTAGACAGTTTGGAGATGTAGGAAAACATTATCAACTTCCATACTTTGATGCAGTTCAGCTGATCTAAAAGTACTATAAACCCCCCCCTCCATGAGCTTCCTGCATGTCCAGGTTGTTATGACTTCACTACATGTGTGTGGATGTGATGCAGTGTGTGTGATGTAGTGGATGGCTGGACCTGTATCGAGGAGCAAGGGTGGGGTACTCACGGTCGCTGGCTGGAACGGGACCCGACGCCAGGCCTTCACCTGTTCCTCATCACACACCGGCGTTCACGGCGAGCCCAAGCGTGAGGGTTGCTTCGCCTCGGTGGCTCAGCGTTCAGGTTTTATTAAAAGCTTCTTTTCGTCGAGCGTAGGTGAGACTCTAAATCATAACACAAAACCAAAAACGAAAGCGGGGGAGACGAGACGCCACTCCTTTGGTCCTCTCGTTTCTTCTTTTCTCACACAGGTGCACCGCATCACTTAATGCACACGCACGCCCCCCAGGAACCCCAACCCCGCCTCTTTCAGTCCAGCCAATGAAAGACGTGCCTGAGTGGGTGTGCTGTGTGTGTGTGTGTGCACTGTGTGTCTCATTCATAACATCCCTCCCCCCGTAAAGAAAAAAAACAAAACAAAACCCAAAACAACTTCACCTACTGTATTTTCTACTTTTCTATTTTTGTTTTTTTTTTCCTTTTTACATTGTTTATTAAAAATCACTAGTCTGACCACTAGGTTGCAAAACGGGCTCTGGCATCTCTCTACTTCAAAACCACCATCCTCAACGCCTTGACAGAGCTCCTATTTTATCAATACAGTCTTCTAACCTTGGTATAGGATAGGCATCAGATTTTGTCACATTATTTACTTTCCGGAAATCAATACATGGACGCACGGTATTATCAGGCTTGAGCACTGGTACTAGTGGCGAGCTCCAATCACTTACTCCCAGTTCTATAGCTCCAATCTCCATCATGTAGTCCAGCTCGCTCTTAACTCCGACCCATTTTTGAGGAGGGATTCTGTATGGATGCTGTTTAATAGGTAATGCATCACCAGTATCAACATCATGTGAAACCAACGTAGTGAGGCCAGGTGTGTCCTTAAACAGAGCCCTGTGCTTTTCAACTAACTCCACCACATCTTTAGCTTGCTCTGGTGGCAGGTAGTCCAGGTGTTCCCACAATGTTGCAACTACTTGGGAATTCAGTAGCCGCGGAGGCACAGGCTCCTGAGACACACTTCCACACTCACTCTCCTCCAACTTCTCTCGCTCAGCTGAAGACACCACACACACTGGGACAGACTGCACAGGGCCAGGTGGGTTACGTTCAACATATGGCTTAAGGAGGTTGACATGGCACAGCCTGGTTTTCTGCCTGCGCTCAGGTGTGCTAACCACATAGTTACATTCACCCACCCGCTTCATGATGGTGTAGGGACCACAAAATTTCACTCCCAGCCTGTCCCTCGTCATTGGCAACAACACCAATACTCTTTCACCCACTGCAAAAATGCGCTTAACAGCTCTTTTATCATAGTGATCTTTCATCTTCCTCTTTGATGCTTGTAGGTTAGCTCTGGCCACCTCACAGGCTGACTGCAGCCGGTCTTTAAAGGTGGCCACGTACTGCAGCACCCCACCCTGCCTTGTAGAGTCGAGGAGCTTCTCTTTGGCCATCTTAAGGGGACCTCTGACTTCATGGCCATAAACTAACTCAAAGGGACTGAAACCTGTGGATTCATTTACGGCATCCCTTACAGCAAAAAGCAGAAATGGTATGGCTGCATCCCAATCCCCAGGGCACCCTACACAATACGTCTTAATCATGGTTTTCAGGGTTTGGTGATAACGTTCTATCGCACCCTGTGACTGTGGGTGGTAGGCTGAGGAAACCACCTGCTTAATGCCAAGCTCATACATGACCTCCTGAAAGACACCTGACGTGAAATTGGTACCAACCTGTGCCACTACAGACCAACACTCATCCGCAGGCCGGTCAGGAGGCCACCATTTTCGCATTAGGACTTCATCTTGTAAGTAAAATCCCTCTGCTACTCCCTGACTCTCCTCAAAAGTCATAGCAGTTTCCTTTAAAGGGGACACGGAAGGATCGGTGCCCTGCTCTGCCACTAAGGCCTCACGTGAGAACTGGCTGCATTCTCCTACCCCAGATAATTTTGCAAAGAACGTATCTGCTAATTCCACTGCTGGCTGCTCTTTCCTAGGTGCTGTAGCGTCAGTAAACTGGGTCGTGGAGCGTGTCGCTACACATGCTGCAAAAGTCTCAGGGTACTCTCTTTCGAGACTTAGGGTCTCAGACACTTCACAAGGCTCCTCCCTGACTACAGGAGCTACATCACTACTCCCTGTTTCTACACAAGAAACTTCACCATCACTGGGGTGAACACGGGTGCCGGCAAGATCATTTCCCAAAAGGAAGGTGATTCCTTCTATAGGTAAGGATTCAATTATCCCCACCACCACCGGCCCACTTATTAGATTAGTTTTCACCAAAACCCGGTGGAGTGGTGCAGGGACAAACTGATTTCCAACCCCTTTAACCAACACAGACGCATCCTGGGAGGTGGCAGATGGCAAATCGACCACTCCCTTCAACAGCAGAGACTGGCGGGCCCCCGAGTCTCTGAGTACCAGGACTGGTACTTCCTCACCCTCTTCTGACACAGACACTGTACCTTGTGAGACAAAGCCTTCATATCCTGGTGGTGCTAAACCTGGAGGTGAAACATTCTCTGCCTGTTGTCTACCTTTAACCTGGGTGTTTACCAGAGCCACAGATTTACTAAAGTCTTTGTTTCTTAACGCTGGACATGCAGATTTAATGTGGCCCATTCTTTTACAGTAGTGACAAATGATTTCAGAGCGAGGAGGGCGATCGCCCCTCCTTGGTTCGGGTTGAAACCTACTGTGTAACCTGTTCAGGACTGGGGCAGGGGCAGGTCTCATGGGTGCCCCTCTCTCTTCTCCTGTGCTCCTTTCCTGCTTAAAGGGCCTTCCCCTCCCTGGCATGTCACGGTGGCTGAGCTCATAAGAATCTGCCATCATGGCTGCTTTCCTAAGGTTTTTAACCTCCAAATCATTGAGGTGGGCTTCAACATACTGTGGTACACTTCTTTTAAATTGTTCCATTAACATTAGCTCTCGGAGATCCTGAAAAGTGAAGACTTTGTTTGACCCTAGCCACCTATCAAACTCTGCTTCCTGTCTCCTAGCCAAATCCAGAAAGGTCTCATCACCCCTGCGTCTAAGTGACCTAAACTTCTGTCTGTAGGCCTCGGGGACCAGCTCATAAGCAGCAAGCACTACTTTTCTTACTACCTCATAGTCCCTGCTCTGGTTAGCGTCTAAAGAAGCATAGGCTTCCTTGGCCTTTCCTTCCAGGGCAGTTTGAACAAGCAGTCTCCATTTGTTCGCAGGCCATTCCAGATCCTTGGCAATTTTTTCAAAAGCATAAAAAAAAACTGTTACTTCATTGGGGTTAAATCTAGGCATTAACCTCAGGCAACTGCCAAGGTCAAAACGGGTTTCATGTTTACGCTGCAGCTGGGAGTTTGTATGCTGTAGCCGCTCTTTCTCTAATGCAGTCTTGGCGAGCTCCACCTGGAGTTCTCGCTCCCGCTGCTGGGCTTGTCGCTCTTTCTCCTGTTCTGTGGCAGGGTCCGATAACTGCAAAGCCTCAACCAAAATGTTCACCACCTCCACCCTTCTTATGGTGGGAGCAATCTCTATTTCAAAAGCTTCAGCAACTTCAATTAATTGTTCCTTTTTCAATTTCCTAAGGTCACTCCTGTCAAAATCATTTTTGCAAAATTCCTCCACATCAAATGTTGCCATTTTAGCCTCTCTCCAATCAAGAACACGACACATGACAAAACAAAAACCAATCTGGGGATACAACCACAAACCCACAGATTCAAAGCCAAGTTATAACAACAACGATCCTCCACGATTTGGCGTCCAAGATCATGGGCTTACTACACAACAGTCCCCCGCGGAGCTCACTTCCTCCTACACTTTAAATCCCCCACTCCCGTATAACTGCGCGTCTCAAAACAAAGTGCCCCTTACGCGGCCAAACAATCCACTCAAAATACACCTCGAGAAGACATGGCACAATACAACCTGAATAACCAAGCGTGAGGGTTGCTTCGCCTCGGTGGCTCAGCGTTCAGGTTTTATTAAAAGCTTCTTTTCGTCGAGCGTAGGTTAGAATCTAAATCATATCACAAAACCAAAAACGAAAGCGGGGGAGACGAGACGCCACTCCTTCGGTCCTCTCGTTTCTTCTCTTCTCACACAGGTGCACCGCATCACTTAATGCACACGCATGCCCCCAGGAACCCCAACCCCGCCTCTTTCAGTCCAGCCAATGAAAGACGTGCCTGAGTGGGTGTGCTGTGGGTGTGTGTGCACTGTGTGTCTCATTCATAACAAGGTGGAGGCAGCCCCCTGGTCAGTGCTGCAGAGGAACAGACCTCATGTCTGGTAAATAATGAAGGAAGCCTTCACTGTAGTGAGTGGTCTTCCTCTCATTCCTCTCATCATTATGTTCTTGAACATCAACAGTGTTAACCCTTTAGTCTCTTTGAGCTCATCATCTCTGACACATCTCATTCTTCAGAGTGGGACAGATTTCTCTCTGCTTTATTTCTGCTGTAAAGACGTCAGAGACGCTGTGAATCCTTTTCACTCCTCATGAATGTATTTCATCTGTAGCAGCAAATCACATCACAGGACTCTTTAGAAACTCCTGGAGGTTAAAGTGGACTAAGCAGGTGGTTGACTGATGATGGTGAAGATGTTGAAGTCCAGACCGTTGGTTGACTGGAGTCTTTGACTCAAGAGCTGGACTGAGAGTTTCTTTAATGTTGTGTTGGGGACAGAGAAGGAAGTCATTTCTGGACACATGCTGATGACTTTCAAGTTGATGTGACAGTAAATAAAGGTGAATGTTGTGTCTCTCTCTGCAGACTCTGTCAGGCTGCTGAATGGGACCAGTGTGTGTTCAGGCAGACTGGAGGTCAAGTCCAACCAGTCTGACCAGTGGTGGTCCTCAGTGTGTGAAGATGACTTTGACCAGCAGGATGCAGAGGTGGTCTGTAGGGAGCTTGGCTGTGGGGCTCCTTCAGTCCTCCAGGGGGGGCTCTATGGAGCAGTGGAGGCTCCAATGTGGACCACAGAGTTCCAGTGTGGAGGCAACGAGTCAGCTCTCCTGGACTGTAGAAGCTCAGGCTCAACTAGAAGCAGCTGCTCACCTGGCAAAGCTGTTGGACTCACCTGCTCAGGTACAAGTGGAGCTACACTTTGGATTTGGTCATTTCTCTTTCAATCAAACTCACTTATTTTACTCTTCACTCTCTTCTCTGTGTTCAGAGCCTGTCAGGTTGGTGGGAGGAGCCAGTCGCTGTGCAGGTGACCTGCAGCTGAAACAAGGAGAGTGGAGACCAGTGGACGACTACTACTGGACCCTGAAGGCAGCATCTGTAGCCTGTAGAGATCTGGACTGTGGCTCTGCTGTTTCAACAAGAACAAGATATGAGTCCTCACGGAGGTCTGTGTGGGTGATCAAGACTGACTGTGTTCAGTCTGGATCTACCCTGAAGGAGTGTTCAGATTCAGGTTCCTCTTCCTCCACCGTGGAGATCATCTGTTCAGGTGAGTCATCAGTGACATCATCAGTGACAGTCAGGTTCAGTGTCTTCCTTCCTTTGTAGTGGAGACAGAAATGTTCAGTAACTTGTTCTTTTTCTATTGAAGTGAGTGAAAGTCTGAAAACAAGACATTTAATATTCAACATGTTACATCATCGTCTTTGTAAAGGTTTTTTGGCTCTTTTGCCTTTATTTAATATCACATTGATAGAACACAGTAGAGATAGACAGGAGAGGGGGAGGCAGAGAGAGGGGGAAGGACATGCAGGGACCCCCCCCCCTCTAAAACCCTAAATAATGAAGACAGCTCTATGTCTGACTTAACATTCAGCCAATGGTCTCTCTGTTTCCAGAGCTGCTGGTCCAGCCAATCATCTCTGTGTCCTCCATGTACGGGGTCTCCCAGGCCCAGCAGCAGGGTCATTCAGGAGTGTTGATGGGCTCCAACTTCAGCATCAGCTGCTCCATCCAGCCTCAGTACCCAGGAGGCTTCTTCCAGCTCACCTTCACCTCCTCCAACACAACGGACAACTGCACCCAGCCAGCTGTCAATCACTCGGCCTCCTTCCTGTTTCCTGCTGCAGAGCCCGCCCACCAAGGAAACTACAGCTGTGTTTATCACCTCTACGTTTTCTCTCATAACTTCTCCTCTGAGAGCCGTCCACTGTCCCTCACTGTCTCAGGTGAGTTGAAGCTCATCTCACCTGTTTGTCTCTTCATCCGTCCATGTTGCTGTAGTGGAGTTAATGACGCTGTTGTCCTCATGTCATGTGATCTAACGTGGTGACTGAATGTGTCTCATCAGCTCCAACAGATCCAACAGGTGGTATCATCAGACTGGTGGTCCTGCCACTCAGTCTGCTGCTGCTGCTGATGGCTGTCCTCTGTCTCAGCCTTAAGGTACCAGACTCTCCTTTGTTGACCTGAGCTCTGTCTCACATCAAGCTCTCAGCTCCTGTATGTTCAACTCAAGTCTCGTGTGTGTGTGCTGCCACATCTCTCCAGGCCACCAGGGGGCAGAGTCCAGTCCAACAATCCCTCCAGGCCACCAGGGGGCAGAGTCCAGTCCAGCATGAGGCCATAGAGCTGCAGTCTTTGAACCTGGCTGTTTCCACAGCTGAAGAAGAAGGAGTCCAGGCTGCAGAGGAGGAACTTGTCTTCCATCCAGACTCGTCAGCTGCCACACAGCTGTCCACCAGCTCAGTCAACCGTCCAGCATCGTCCCTTTAGACTTTGACTGAGATCCTGCAGGAGTTTCATCTCCTCTCAGTCTCATGTCATCAACAGGTCTTTGCAGCACAGAATCTCCTGGAGAAACAACACTGATTTATTGGTTTAGAGACTGAAATACACTGATGATGCTTTCAAAGGCAAAGCTATGAATCATGTTTTCCTCATCAATTAATCTCAGTCAAAGACGAGTGAAGAGCAAACAGCTGGATTTTGGATCATCATCTTCAGGACTGTTGGGACTGTGAGCTTGAGCTTGGGACTTGTGTCTGAAGCAGAGCAGAGAGGAAATGTGTGTGAAGCGTCTGTCACACACACACGTCACCTGATGATTCCTGACTAGAGGATTCCATCCACACGTTTTTATCCGCATTAAAGGTAGGGTCTGGAGTTTTGTCCCTATCAGTTTGTAAACAAAACATTGAAACTCAGCCCCTCCCCTCAGGCTAAGCTGTGTAGCCTTCTGCTTCTGACAGCAACAGTTGTCATGACCATAAAGGAAAGGAATTACAGTCTGAAAGAAGTGCTGGAGCCGCGGGCCGATAAGCCGACCTCTCGCCAACACCGGGAGCCTCCGTGTTTGTTGTTATGCCGTTGTATTATGGTGAACTAGCGGGTGTTAGCTGCGGCTGCTAACCGCGAGCGCTAGCCGAAGTTAGCATCCCGCTAGCTCACTAATATGGTCCTAATACTTGTTACCAGTGTCGGTATAGGTCGGGAATCGGTCCGCAGCTCCAGCGCTTCACTCTCACTCAGACTGTATTTATTGTTCTTTGTTGTCCTGACTGCTGCTGCTGAGAGAGATAGAGACTCAGTAGCATCAGACAGCTAGCACGGCTAACAGGCCTGAGCCTCCTGCTGCAGGTAGCTTCACCTGTAGCATCAGACAGCTAGCACAGCTAACAGGCCTGAGCCTCCTGCTGCAGGTAGCTTCACCTGTAGCATCAGACAGCTAGCACAGCTAACAGGCCTGAGCCTCCTGCTGCAGGTATCTTCACTTGTAGCATCAGACAGCTAGCACAGCTAACAGGCCTGAGCCCCTGCTGCAGGTAGCTTCACCTGTAGCATCAGACAGCTAGCACAGCTAACAGGCCTGAGTCTCCTGCTGCAGGTAGCTTCACCTGTAGCATCAGACAGCTAGCACAGCTAACAGGCCTGAGCCTCCTGCTGCAGGTAGCTTCACCTGTAGCATCAGACAGCTAGCACAGCTAACAGGCCTGAGCCTCCTGCTGCAGGTAGCTTCACCTGAGCTCCGTCATTGGCTGGAGGATAACACAGACTCTCTCACCATAGGTATCTATGCTCATTTGCGACTCTAGCTCCACCTAGAAACGTCCACGTGCACAGCAAAACATGAACAAAACAAAGCAAAAAACCAAAATACAGGCAGGGGGAGGAGGGGCTGCAGACAGAGCCCCCACCACACAGGACTAGAAGCCCATAGGTGATGATTCAGACGGATTTCATTTGTAAAAGTCTAATGTTTATTTTTAGGCACAAAACTCCAGACCCTACCTTTAAGCAATATAGGATTAGAAATACTTTATGGAAACGGTTAAATTCGATAATTAAATGTCATGAATATCAATAAAAAGTTAATACGGTCGATATCGTTGAATTTTCTCTGGATATAAAGTTAATGCTCCAAACGCTGATAGAAGCAGTTCTTTGCAGGATAAATGGGAGTTGCGATCATGTTTTATGTCAGTTCCTCTACGAATCCCAGCTGTTCAACGACACGGTGGAGTAAACAAAGAAAGATGCAGGTTTCCAGGCAACAGACTGGCTTCATGTGAAGGGTCACCATCTCCCAGAACAGTTTGAAGCGCTGACGTTGACAAACCACAGGTGGCAGGTCTCGGCTGTCTGGAGGATTTAACACAGGCTGCATCTGCATCAACATGGTGTTGACACGCCTCTGTCCTCTGATGACAGGCATGTTGGCATTAGAAGCACCAGCCTATAGCCTAGATATATTCAAATAAACTTGAATTGAATTGAATTGAATTGAGTTTCCAGGCAACGACTCCAGCGATCGGTAGAAGATGAAGGATGGATGTCCTTCTATTTTGCAATGAGTACAAAAATGAATAGAAACAGCACATTTCTTTGTGGATGGAAACATAGTTTATATGTAAATAGTTGTATTTAGCCATTACTAACAGCTGCTGTTGCTTCCTGCTTCACTGTCTAAAATATACTAAATAGAAACATAAACACAAACATGAATGTGGAAGTCCAGCGCTCTCCTCTCCAGTACATTTCCTAGGAAGCCCTCCATAGTCTCTCTAAAGCTGCTTTGTGTGGATCTTCTGTGTCCTCTGCTCTCCATGGTTTGGACTTGGTAGTGAAGTCCAGAAGAACTTTACATTAAGACATAAACAAGGAATTAAAAGAAGCAAAGCAACTGTCGAGGAAGCTTGAGGTTCCCAAGCTCTGCCTTCAGAAGAAAATGTCATTTTGCAGCTTAAGATATTCTAACCTTGAAGTGTGTTTTGCTAAAATATTAATAAGCAGGAGTGAGAAGAACATCCTGTGATTTTTGCCAGCTTAAGATATTATAACCTTGAAGTGAGTTTCTTAGTGAAGTGGAGCAGAAAGTCAACAGTGATTTATCATTGATTTGTGGCTGAGAGCAGAGTGAGAACTGGATCCTGTCATTTTTTCGTTTGAAGATATTATAAACTTTGAGGGCCTGATCTACTAAAGGTTTGCTTGTATTAAAACGTGTGCAAACATGATGTCACCCGCAAAAAAATGTGCCAGCTGATCTACTAACCTGGGGCCTCATTTATCATTGTGGATACACGCTTTTTTACACGCTCTTTCCCCCATTTTGTGCGTACACGCTTTTCTCCGCCTAGTTTGGGATTTATCAAACCAAAATCGGTCGGGAGATAGGGGCGAAATTTACGACGAGTCTGACCATGGCGTACCGGCATTTACACGCTTTTTGAAGAACAGGAGGAATTGGCGACGCCGCTGCTGAGTCGGAGAATCGCAGTGAGAGGCAGAGAGGAGCGGATCAGTGTTTCCCTTACACTAGTAGTAGTGGTGGAGCCTTGATGCTGGCAATCCAACCCGCTCCGTAACCCGCTCTATAATAACACTAGTTAACTGATAAACAAAGCGGATTGAGATTTTTTACTTTTTGCTTATAGCCCACACACTCTGAGGGTCCAATCCGACCCCCGCACGGACACGAGTTGAACCATAACACAGGGGAGGCTGTCGGAACGCGCGTAATAAAAAGAAAGAAAAAAGGGCGAGAATAATAAAATGTGGACAGAGAGAGAGAGAGAGAGAGAGAGAGAGAGCTCCACCAGTCTCTTTATTGTTAATGGAGGGAGAGAGGAGCGCGGAGGTCTGTGTTTGAAGCTGAAGTAGTGGTGGTGATGATGCACAAATTAGTATATAGCCTCCATTAAATAAAATGAGGGCAGATTAAATACGATTCTTCTTCTTTCTGCTCTCTGTTTCATTCAGATTAGGGAGTTCTTGTTTTTATTGTAGCCTATTTCAATGCAAGATGATGTTTCTGACTGATATTGGCTTTCAGAGAAATACCACTTCTTTCTCTGCTCTCCGTCTGTCCTGTCTTCACCGTCCTCCACATGACGTCTCTCCACACATTTCCGGAGTGAACATGGCTAATTAATATGCATAATATGCAATTTGCATATGCATGCTGATTTGCATTGACCGTATATGGTTGTTTTGGGCCGTTCGGAAGGCGGAATGAGAGGTGTGGTCACCTCTGCACTCTTCTTGTGTTAGGTGTGATTTACCAAGGGAAATACCGTGCAGCCGCCTGTACGCGGAGTTTGATAGATCTGAAAACAGCGTGTATATTTTGGTCGTACGCTCATTTTGCCTTTCGGTCGTACGACCAAGTTTAGTAGCAGTTTTACACCCTCTTTGATAAATGAGGCCCCTGGTGCACTGAGGATTGCGTCTCTCAAACGGGCAAAAAAGCATGCGTGATGTATTTAGCGCGTTTGCCCTGATGAATATGCAAATATGGGCGTTTCTGCCAGAACGTGCAAAATATTGGGAGGAGAAGATGCAAATAGATTCATTTAGCACACGCAGCCTGATTTAACAAACCTGAAGCCGATTGCGGTGGAAGTTTTTGCGTTTTTATTTAGTACGTTTGAAAGGCAAGTATTATCTGGCACAGCTTTTTTTCTTTTATTGATTTAATACCTGCCAGGGCAAAAGCTCTTACATCTCTGCATTTCCTCGCATCGGGGTCATTCCAGCGAACTGTAGCAGTTTTTTTTCATGTGTTTAAAGTCATTTAAGCGCCGTTATGCGCGCCACACGTCTCTCCTCTTATGCGCTCCTCTCCTTTCCTCCTCCCTCTGGAGTATGTGGCTGCCCAGCTGTGGGTCTGAGACTGAGAGACGTCACCCAGTCTTCATCCTCTGGTCAGTGTGTCCTGACTCCTGAGTGTCCCACCTGAGTTCTCTATTACAGTTTTTCTCAATCGCTTTGGTGCTATTCTCACCTCACTCTTAACATTTGCACAACAGTTAGTGCATTTCTCAAAACAATTGTTACAAACTGCAAAACCTAGTGGACAACCTGCAAAAGTGCATCACTTGCTCAAAATGGATTGTCCATCCCTCAAAAGCAAGTACTTGTGTCAGTGAAACTGTCAGTGTCGTCAAAATGAGAAGTCTTGCCATCATCGTATATGAGCATGATAGTCAAATGGCTTTGTCATGTTTTCATTATGACACTTTATTCTCTATGCGTTTTTCAATGCAAAAAGTGATGATACTACCTGAAAATGTTCAAGACAGCACTATACACTATGTATAGACACAGTAAAGTTACACATTAGCCTACTGTAGTGGAGTAACTACAGTAATACTGAATATGTATGTTTCACATTTTTACTGCATATGATCATTGCAATTCTGATTTGTTCACAGCATCGTGCAAAGGAAAAATACACTACAGTCATCTACAACAGACATAAGAAACAGCCTTTGAGTACAACTTTACGTAAATCTGGTCTCTAGTGAAGTCGAAAGTCTAAATGTACAGTAAATGTAAAAAAAATGATTGTCCCACTGTATCTGACAGTAAAGCCTGACACAATGAGCAGTGCAGATTGTTTAGTGCTGAATTACTGTCCAATATTATACACACCTGTTCTGTTTGAATACAGTCTTCTCCCAACATTTACAATGAGTTTGACAGATTTTGAAAACTAGTTCAACAATTTTGTATGTGATGACTCAAGCAATGAAATGAGGACTATTAGTTTTTTAGGGAAAGACTATTCAGCGTTGAAAAGTATAGTTCATTTTGACTGACATGACATAAGCAAATGATAATGTTATAAAACAGCAGAGAATTGTATGAAAGCAACTGATACATATCCAAAAGCATTTGCAATTTGTTCAGAGGAAGGAGAAACTGCTACGATGATGTGCACAAATGACTACATGTTGTGGAGGTTGAACTAATAGTTATGAGAACCTTCATTCTGATCTGAGAATAGCACCAAAGCGATTGAGAAAAACTGTAATCCATCGGATCAAATTCTGTGTCCATCCAGTTCTCTGTCCACCGCGGAAACCATTAACACTCGCAAACCCTCATTTAAATACTGCAGACTGCGTGTGCTGTCATTTAGCGTGTTACTCTTAGTAGATCACCTCCTTTTCATGCGCTAACCAGACACGCAATTTTTTACCAGGAGCACGCAATTTAGCGCCCCTTATCTGCGATCTTAGTAGATCAGGCCCTGAGTGTGTTTTGCTTAATGCTAAGAAGAGGAGAAGACAGTCATTGTAAGTCATGTTAGGAGCAGACTGATGAGGAGCAGCCCGGAACCTCAAGGAGGGGGTGTCGAGGAAAGTTGAGGGTCCCGGGCTCAGCCTTTAGAGGGAATGGGAGTTTTGCTATCTGATGTTATCATCAAGTGTGATTTGATAAATGCTGGAGACTTTCCTGTCATTTTTGCTGTCTTATGATATTACGACTATAAAATGTATTTTTGCTTAATATGACCAGCGTCGAAGACGAGGGAAGATGGTCGTATGTGATTTGCTATTGTCTCTGATGGTAGGATCAGGATGAGACAGTGATGTGTTCTCCGCTGTGTTGAGATTTATGAACTGAACTAATGAAATAACTGCTGTAACCTGTTAAAGAGGGAAGTTGGACAGACAGCACAAAGGTTAAGGTATGAGGAACCGGCTGAGGAGAGAAGGCCACAAGGTCAGTAAAGGTGGCAGAGATCTAAAGATGGGCAAGTACACATTGACCAAATAAGGCAAGTACCGGTGCAGGATGATGGAGAAATAGTTCCATGACCGGGGAACGGTGTCGGCTGCTCCGGGTCTATAAAAAGGGGTTGATTGATAGGGATAATTGATTTGAATAAATGTGTGTGTATGCTCTGATGCTGCTGCTAAATTCCTGCAATAAATATTCAACCTAAAAGACAAGAGAACTGTTGTCCTCATCTTTTTGTCTGAGGTTTTAATTCAGTTATCACTGTTATGTTGTTCATGGTCGTAAGAAGTTTCATCTAGTTTTGTGTCCACTTCAGAAGATAAACTGGTCCCTAGGGTTGTTTTTCCAAACCTTTAAACTAAACCTAGCCACTAACAAGTGCAAAGATCAAAGAGGAAAGCTGCCGGGGGGGCTGGGAGGGGGCTTCAAGAGTCACGCGTGCTAACCAGTCAGCCAAAGGGACACCCCCTTGGCCAAGTAGCCATAGTGACAGGACCCTCAACTGTCACACTTACCATGCCTTCACACCCAATACAATGGACGCCATGCCGTCGCCCGTGACACAGCAGGGTCTGGTGATCTTCTCCACTATGTTTTGAAATATGTGTCTGGCGTGACTATGGTAACTGTGTTGGTGACGTGATTGAATATCAACACTGATTGGACATCGCGGCACAGCGTCGTATCGCTTGAAAGTTCAAATTTCTCAACTTCAAGCGATACACGCGATGATGCGATGGACCCCTAACCCTTTTTCATAGCATCACTCCTATCTAGGGTTGGGCATCGTTTGGATTTTAACGATTCCGATTCAGATTCCGATTCTTCATATCGATTTCGGTTCTAAACGATTCTCGATTCCGATTCTTTGAACAGGTCACAACTTATTTCACAGGATTTTTTTTTTTTCACTTTCTTCACACAGGCCATTTTTTCATGCATGCTTGGACTTCAAACATACATTATACACAGCTTGTAGGACCTCCAAAAGGCCTCCAAAAATAGATATTGCCAACTATAGTATTCAATTAAAAGGGAGGGTCCCTAACTGTAACTATAAAACTGAAACTTGGCAAGCAGTCTAACATACAAAGAGCTGCAGAACAGGTGAATGTATGCAACAAAATAAAACAACCACTGGAGCAGTCATGATGGCAAATCAAAAACAGATAAACATGTCTGCCTTCTCAGGCTGAGGAGGCCTGTACACTACGTGTGGTCAAGAATTGTTTACTTTATTTGCGGCGCAGCGCGGGGCGGGGCGGGTGCTGATGTTGACAGGAAAGCCGGCAGAGGTGAGAGAACCGGGTGCCAGCTCGGTCGCACTGAACGTGGAACCGAAGCACAGCGCCCTTGAGCGGAGGCAGTTTCAGATAGGCGCACATGTTAACGAGTCTGTCTGGTCGCACATCTCGCGCTGTGGAGCCCAGTGCACGCGCCTGGAGCGCTACGGCGGCTGGGTGCATCAGCAGAGCGGGGTTGGCTTCACTGAGAGCAGGGACCAGGGAGAGAGGCGGCGGCGGCCACCGCGGCTGCTGCGCTGTGACTCTCCCACTTTATGAGCTCCACACTGACAAGCTACCGGCAACACAACGCCTCTGTCTGCCCTTTCAAAGTCAAAAGCCCGCTCTCGGACGTTTAATAGCGGTGGGGAGGGTTGTGAAAATAGATGCGGTGGTGCGGTGTGGGTCAAATTACTTCAAACTAGTGCGAGCGGAGTAAAACAAACAAACTAGTGCGGACATTTAGGAACCGATAAGAGGAATTGAAATGCAAACAGCTTCTTAACGATTCCGGAACCGGACGTTAGGAACCGGTTCCTTATTGGAACCGTTTTTCGGTGCCCAACCCTACTCCTATCGCCCGAACCGTGTCGCCCGACGCACCATCGTGAGTCATTACGTCATTTACATTGACTTTGAATAGAAAGTTGTGGCGTTCATCACATCCATCACGTCCAGTGTTAACGCACGGTTACAGCTACCAGTGTTTGTAAAGCTGTTTGAAACCCCTTTAATATATTGGGCTACAGAAATAAATTAGAATATAGGCTAAAAGAAAAGGAAATTAATATATTATTAATCGTTAGTTTATTGAGCAAACTGTATTATTTTGTCAAGTATACGTTTTCCCCATGTTTTTCCTGTCCCTGAACGCATCAGGTCAGAGTTAGCCAATCAGAGACTGTAAACACAGTTTAGCCCCGCCCACCGGTGTGTTCTACGTGTGTTGTGTATGTGTGAGAGCGTCAGTCAACGCAGAGACGGAGAGCAATCAAGTCGGAGCACAGTTTTGTAAACAAGCGAAAGAAAGAAAGAAACCGAGAAAAATTACAGCGAAAACAGAGTCTACTGAAGGCTAACGAGCTGCCATGACAGTGTTGTGAGAAAGAAAAGCAACAAAAAATGCTTGGCTGATGCTCCCAGCTCTCGTCTGTCTGTGTGTCTGGGTGGACAACTTCCCCCCTCGTCTGTTACTGCTTTCAGCAGCAAGATCCTCCTCCATTAACATATTCTGGGTACCAGAGACGTTTTTGTGCCTGTGCCCTGCCGAACACAGAGAGATCGTGAAGTAACGTGATGGCGAGCTACCCATGAATGAAGTGAACCCCAGATAGTCTCCTCATTGGATAACACTTGTATCCTACAAGAAAAATCTTCTCCTCGGGTTACAGCAGAGCAGAGTGACGGAAAGACTCGTGTTACAGCGGAAACACTCCATGTAAGTGATTGCTGACGGAAAATAGGACTATTTAGGACTTATATTAACAAAAACATTCCGCTGATATCTGCTTTAAGGCAAGACATGAGTTGGTGAGCCAGTCCTGAACATGAGACAGTTGGTGATTGGCAACGGGCGCACACCCCGCCGACTCTACCACCCTCGTCGGTGCAATAGCGAGACCGACACAAAGTGTTTGGGTTAATGAGAAGAGCAAATCCGGGTCCCTTCGCAATATATTAAAATCTGTGTTAGACATGTGTGTGAGCATGAACCTTGGGTCAGAAAACAGAGTGTTGCGGTTTTGCCTATGTTTACCCTTGTGAATGTCTATGAATTGTCGCAGACAATGTCCCTCACGGCTCTTCTGGTCTGACCATGGCTGTGCCTGTGTGTTCATTCAGGTGTGAATGACCGGACGCAGTAGCAGACCCCAGACCGAGTGGAGATATCGGACCAAGACCGAGCTACCCCAGACCAAGCGACCCCAGGCCGAGCGGAGGTATCAGACCAAGACCAAGCGACCCCACACCGAGCGACCCCGGACCCTGGACCGAGTGGAGGTATCGGACCCAGACCGGTCGACCCCAGACCGAACAGACCCCCAGAGAGAGGCTTATTTTCTGGGCAATCGTGAGTGTGTTTTATTGAATTATTGCCATCATGGGGGGAGAGGTATGCTGACACGCAGTTGATTCACTCTGTTTTTCCTCTTCCTCCCAGATGACCAAGCCAAAGTTGCGGGACAACTGCCCCATTTGCCAGAAAACATTGAAGCTGGTTTCGAAACACCTCAGGGTGATTCACCAGCTTAAAAATGAGCAGGAGAGGAAAATCCTCAACCTGCTGGCAACGGGACGGACACCTATCCCTCCCGATCCCTGCCCCATTCCCTTTGCCAGGGCCACCTCCTCCACCTGGAGAAGCATATTAAGGGGCATAAAGATATCATGATGGCATGAGCGGAAAGGGAGGTTTCCACGCTCAAAAGACGGGCAGCCATTGCCCAGCTGGCTGACCTGCGCAAGTCAAACCCTGTGCTCGCCATGGTGTCCAAACTCGACCTGGGCAGAGACGAAGAGGCCGAGGATGAGGCAGAGCAGGGCCCGAACCTCTGCCAAGAGACCTCCTGCAAAAGCATGAGGAAAATGAACAGGGAACTGTCAAACGAACTTGCAGAGGTTCGGGCCATTGTGGCGGACCTTTCCGTGAGTATTTGAGAAATTCTTCCCAAAACTTTACAATGCAGTCCTGTTTTGTCTTTACGATTGTTACCATCTTGTATTCTCTCCTTCTGCCCGAGCAGATGAAACTAAGCCAGAGCCAGGAGGGTGAGCCCCGGCCCTCGGGCTCTGGGCTTCGAAGGTCAAGTGGGACCACTTAGATATTGGTGGTAAGAAATAACTACCGTGGATAACTTTTGAGCTGGGTGCACATTGACAACTCCACTAAATGCAAGTGTTATTTCTAACCCAAACAGAAATCCGACAGCTCCAGCTCGGAGGAAGACTCCTCTGACGAGGCAGAGGAGCAGCGGGTGACGCCCAAGCCCCCTGGCTCTGCAAAGGCCACGCCGAAGGCCAGTGCCTCTAAGGGACGTGGGCCTCCTGCCAAGGGCAAGGCCAAGCGCAAGGGCACGGGCACTGCTACGCCCAGAGCAGCAGCAGATGTTGTGAGTATTACCTAATGTGTATGGCTTTTGATTATGGGGTACATTGACAACTCCAATACATGCAATGTGTTATTTCTAACCCCGCTAGGACTCGGACGATAGCAGCAGCAGCAGCAGCTCCGAGGCAGACGAGGGGCGGGTGACCCCCAGACCTCCAGATCCTGATTACACCTCCGGACGATGTTGATAACTCTCGTGTGTGCGTTTCTCTTTTCCCACTGTCCAGAGCGGAGTAAGTGAAGGCTTCCACGCCCCCGCCGTCCCCTCCAGCAAGCCAAACGCCGAAAACAGCCTCGGCCTCAGCTCCATCCCCGCCACCTCCACCATCCCTGGCCCCCATCCACGACGACGCCGGCCATAAGTGGGAAAAGAATGGCCAAGAAAAGGCTCTACCACAGTGACAGTGAGGCCTCGAGCATGAGCGTCACGCTGGAGTGGGCAGAGCCCGTCAGCCCACTGTTCAAGGGGATGATGTGTGCGCTAAAGCCGCACATGGAGGGCAAATCCAAGGCATCCAAGCTGCGGAAAATTCCCTTTGGTCCACCCGTCGGTAAGAAGTTACACATTCCATATGTGTGCAGGTGTGTGCAGAGCACAGCGATTCCTTGATACATGTCTTTGTTTGTGCATTTCATTTTTACAGAGAAATACCTTGCCTCAGTTTTTGTGGTGCCCTGAAGGGACACCCAAAATGCAACAGAACGCCGTGTCCAAGGGGGCCAGGACGAGGCTGTATGTGAAATATATGTCCTTGGGCCATTCTTCCATCTCCTACTGGGACTGGTAGTTTATAGACAACCTGCCTCTCATGAAATTGTAAGTCCAACGCACAACCATTGCAAGTACCCAAGATCAATGGGTATCGCAAACTTAACCCAGAATTTGTTGCCCACAGCTTCCCGTCACTCCTACGTGGCTTTGGCCTGGCCCCGACCACAGTGTCGCTCTACGTGGGCCAGGCCATAGCCTTCCTGGAATATATGCAGGACGTCCCGCCCCAGCACGCACAGCTCAAAAGGGCCAGGCTGGTCCTCCTGATCAAGGAGCTCAGAAAAGTCCACCGCGATTTGGGCCGCACCCTCCTTGGCCATCAGTCCCTGGTCAAGGAGAAGAAGGGGCTCAAGTTGCTGCCAAAGGACGCCATAGCGGAGTGCCAGCAAAAGGCAAAGCCAAAAATGCCATCGCTGCTGGGTAAGTAACTCCCACACCCACACAGTTGCCTCTCCGATATAGAAGGTTACTCATCCTTCTCTTCTCTATTTCAGACGACATGGAGAAGGCACCAGCCAAGCATCCTCAGACAAGGTACAGGTTCTTCGGATACCTGGGGGCCTACCTGTCCTCAATTTACGGGCACCGGTCCAGGGTGCTGACCAGGATGACGGTCAAAAATGTAAAAGAGGCAGTCGGGGACAAAGAAAATGGCTACCTGATCAATGTAAGGCACAAATGATGTCAACACTCAGGTTAGAGTGTGCATGAATGCATTTACCTCAATGACTGTTGTCTTTCACAGGTCCTCGACCACAAGACGGCACGGAAGTACGGCAACGCCCAGATCTACTTAACGGCCGAGGAGATGGGTTGGTGCCAGAGGTTAGCCTCGTAAACCAGCCTCCCCCGGAAATGCATTTAATTCATTTCTCAGGGAGAGTCTGGCCTCATCCCCGTTGTATCCGTTTCGCCAGAAATCGGCCGTCTACCGAGCCAATCAGTGTCGCCGCTGTGATTGACACAGCACGTTGGCCAATCAGGGCCTGAAAACATCACTACATGGACTGGACTCACCTACAACAAACATGGCGGAGCGTCAAACAGCGGCGTAAAAACAGCAGTAAGGGAAGTTCTAAATGAAATACCATCAATTACAGAACTTAAACAAGAGCAAGAGTCGGCGCTTGTCGAGTTTCTGGGAGGAAAAGACGTTATCGCTGTTCTTCTTCGGTCCCTGATTGGCTCGGTAGGCGGAGTGTTGCGGCGAAACGGATACAACGGGTATGAGGCCAGACTCTCCCTGAGAAATGAATTAAATGCATTTCCGGGGGAGGCTGGTTTACGAGGCTAGCCAGAGGTGGCTGACACTCAGGGGCAGGTGTGTGCCCCAAAACCCCTATTTTTTCAGTCTCATTTATAAACGTTGCATACGCACAAAAAGTGGCGTACGTGACATTTTACGCCAAGGTTGGATCTATAAAAAACAAACTTGACGGGAGAATGTGCGCAGCTCTAAGCAAACTCTGAGCCAGGCGTACGTATGGTTTGGAGGAAAAGGAGAATTGGCGACACAGACGGTGTGGTGGAGAACTGAAGTCAGACTGAAGAAATGTAGTGAGAAGAACCATTATGTTTTTATTATCTGCGTCACACATTTAATTTCAACCCGTATGTTAGATCCACGTTGCCATGGTGATTTAATTCAACAGCGTTATTTTGCATCGGACTGGTGTTTCAGAAAAAATCTTCTTAGAATTTAACTTGAGATTCAAAATCAATATTTAATCAGCACCATCTCTCCGTCACAGAGCGCAGGAGGAGGAGAGGACAGCGCTGCTGAATGGAATAAATACATGGTGTAAATAACTTTATGTTCCTGTGATACTGTGTGAACATATGATCCAGAGTCAATTAAATCTCAAAGCCTGGAAAAAAAATCCAGTAATCGTTCACACAATTGTTCCATTCTGTATTCTTGTTATCAAGAGAAGTGTAAAGTTTGTTCATTCCTCAGAATGGAACTGATTCTGCTGTCATTGTTGTGGGCTGTCTATGTGCCGAACCGGGTCCAGCGCTTGACAGGCAGCACTGAAACTCTGAGCCGTTGACGCCGTTAACAGCTGCAGCAACGTGTCACGCTGCCACTTCCACCACATCTGCAGCCAATTCACAACAGCCACAGAACAAGAGCATGTCAGGCTCATTGACATGTAGATGCATTCATGTGGTGGTTTGCATTGACCATATATGGTTAAAACAGGGCGTGGACAGGGTGGAACCTGAAGCTGATTCAGCGGCGCACACTTGTAGGAACTCTGTGATTTATAAAGGGAAGTTTGCTCAGGCATGTTGTGTTGCCAACTCCTCAGCAAGCAAGTCGCTATTGGCTGTCGTTAAAGTCGCTAGAAGTCGCTAAATTATGTCATTACCTCAGCGGGCGGAGGGGGCGGGATATTTGTTGGTGCATGCAAAACTTGCCTTTTGGGTGTACGTACACTTTTAGTAACGATCCCACGCATGGTTTTATAAGTGAGACCCCTGATGAGAAGAAGAAGAAGTGGTAATTGCTCATTACAGTTTTAACACGTTTGCACATTTTGACAGTAAGGTTTTTAAACACAATCTGGTTTGATGTACCATTTACAGCCAGGAACACGAGGAGCATTGTGGCGAGGTACAAGATGGCCCTCCATGCCTTTAACAAAGGGGGCTCGATGAAAGCAGCGTTCGACACCATCGGTGCAGACAGAAACACCGTGTCGAGGACGGCACCGATAGCAGAGCTCAGCATTGCTGCTCCAGACATATTTAAAAATGTGGGGGCCTGGGATGAACGGAAAGAAAAACTGTCCATCTTCATTTCCAGGTGCCACAGTGCCATGACCCCAGAGGTCAAGGAAAGAATTGTGCAGATGAAGGAAGAGGGCACTCTCCTCCCTATTGCTAGTGTAAATATGAATCATTGTAGGCTACTAAAAGGTTGACACTTAGTTCAAAGTTGAAAGCTACTGTATATACTGTAGTATGTTTTTATATTTGTAGAATTTGTTTTTATATTTGTAGCAGTGGTGGCTTTCCATGCCCTTTGCCCATGTTTGCTACTGTAGTTAATTAAGAAAGAAATTAATAAGAATAAGATGAAAAAGAAATTCAAACTTAAAATATTTCCTCACCACCAGATGGTTGATTGCTGAAATAAAGCTTGAAAAATGTACTGATGTCTTTTTCTCTTTTTTTGTTTTATTCCTTAAACTGTAATTAAATACCCAAATCAAAGTTTTCATATGTGTCTTATATCTATGTATTTAGTAGTGTTGGTGATTGATTGAGCTCCAAATCTGTAAATCTTAAAAATATACATTTTGTGGACAAAATATGCACGTGGATTACCCCCTACTGGTTGAAACCAAGCTTTACCGTTACATTCCTAATTCTAGTGTAATTCTCTATATTTGGTATCTGACAAAATGACTTATGATGCAGCATTGCTTCTTTTAAATGCATGAAAATGACTTACACTTTACTTAACGCCAACAATGAAACATGATTAGCTATACTGCATTATAGATGCATCTATATGAACCTCACTTTACATTGATCATTTACTTGTGGCATCCTACTGTATGAGTCCTTATAACAATTGATTGTTGAGGTGTGTGTATAGAGGGCAGGGCTCCAGACTAACTTTTTCACAGGTAGCACTGGTGCCACCTAGTTTTTCATTTAGTAGCACCAAAACAAATTAGGTAGCGCCATATTTTTCTTTTTCTCTTAATACGTGACCTAAAACACAGAGCGGCGTGTTTAAGGAGGCTGCAGCAGAGTGGGCTGTTGATGAGGTAAGAATGCTAAAATAATCAACTATAGACCAGAGGGATGGAAAGAGTACCAAAAAAAATCTACTCAGGTAAAAGTACTGTTACCTTGATGAAATTGTACTCAAGTAAATGTAAAAGTACCGGTGTAAAAATCTACTTAAGTACAAGTAAAAAGTAGCTCATTTAAAGTGTATTCAGAGTAAAAGTTACTTAGTTACGTCTTTTGGGTGAAGGGCTATAATGGCCAGAGATTGGCTTTACATTCTCCGTGCATATCTCTGTGTTCCAAACTCGTCCCTTCTCCATCGATACACTGGTCTCCATCATCTTTCAGCCCCTCATGGCACCAACTTCTCTATTCTGACCTTCTGACACTGCAGTTGTCCAGAGCCAATCAGATGGACAGTTCCTGGCACTAAGGTTGTCACTATCATGGTCACCATACTAAAATGTTCAACTCAATATGGATCAGGAAAATATTCAATACTCAATACCATTTTCGATACCAAATGGATAAAAAAAAAAAAATCACTGTCTCTCTCCTTCACTCACACACAACTGCTTCTTTACTGTCTGCTCTCAAGGGGGGGGGGGGGGGGGTTGCGTCTTTACTGTAACTGCTGTGAAGCAGTGGGCTGCTGTCTGTTCCTCTGAGCTCCTACCATGCTTCTGTATAGGCTCCTACATGAAGTTAACTCAGCGGGCCGGTAGGAGTAGACCCAGAATGAAGTCCGGTCACGCCGGTCCGGACTTCAGCCCCGGTATCTAGTCATTTAATCCGTCACGGTTCGCGGTCCCGTTAAAAACAACACCGCGGACATGTTTTTGAGTTCATTAAAAAAAACAAACCCTGACGCCCCGGACACGACGTGAAAAGTGGACGTGTCCGTGCGAAAGAGGACGTTTGGTCACCGTAGCCTAATCAATAGAGTAGCATGCCTGATAAGGTTAACATTAACTAGCTGCGGCTAATGGCTAATACTAAGACGACAACATTGTAGCGTCTAGCGCTGTGCATGTAGCGGTGGGTGGAGGCTACCTGCCTGCTGCTGCTGTGTGCGTGTGTGAAGGGAGAGAGAGGCAGACACAGTGCAAGTTCATCTATTTATTTGTTTTACTTTGAAACGGAAGCTATTTAAAATGGGGGAAAAAAACTTTTTCACTCGTCCTCCTGCAAGTAGCACTGGAGCGACCTAATTAAATTTTAACTCGCACCTTAAGAAATTAAGTCGCATATGCGACCTATTAGGTCGCACGCTGGAGCCCTGATAGAGGGGTATGAGTAGTTGTATTCTAAGGCCCAATCCCATTTCTCTTTTATACCCCTACCCCTACCCCTACCCCTTGCCCCTCGCCCCTTGAAACGGAGCTACAAGGGGTAGGGGTAGAAAATCAACCCCTATGAATTGGGATACACCTTCAAGAGTCACATACGTCATCACGTAGTCTTCACTGGCTTTACGTAAGCTGATGCGCCGAGCTTTTGCCAGAAATCAAATAGCCTTGTACCATATAACTTAATAAATATTCATGTTCATTGTAAAACATTAATTTATTGATGTAAATGTGGTGATTTCCGTACGTACAGAACCCAGACGCAGCGGATGTCTGATACCTACACACATGAAGCTCTTTTCATTCAAAATAATAGGCTAATGCTCCAGTCAGAATTGTTAAGTTTCATTAATGAGACTAATATTTAAATGCTAAAAATAATTTAACCAGCCGGTGGTAAACCTCTAAAAACCTGCGGGTATGTTAATTAGCGACCGTCTTTTCTCCCGGGACGAGGACGTAATGTAGCCGGCAGACCGGCGCTGAAGACCGGCTGCTGCCTCGGTGAGGAGCCGCTCCTCCTGGCGTCGTCGGCGCGAACTAACTTCTAACCAGCCGTCATTTGGACAAACTAACCGCACATTTGGGACCTAAACCGCTACTTTCTCGCATGAAAATGTTTTAAAATGACATAATAACAGCGCTGCAGTGAGAAATAAATCAGCTTTTCGTTTTACAGCCCCCGCTGCCGGTTGCCGCCAGATGCATTCTGGGAAACTTTTCATACCCCTCCGTTTGGAGTGTGCCTCTGAAAAATCTCCGTTTGGAGGGGTATATAGCCCTTGTCACAACCCGTTGGCTCAAAAGTAGTGACAAAAGGTCGACGCAACGCAAACGTGCCAATAAGTAAAGGAATTTATTAACATAAAAGTTTTAAATGTAACATAGCCAAAGCAATGAGGTGTGGTTGTCAGTACATCAGTGGTGTCGGTGTGGGTGAGTGACTATAATGTGTGAATGACATGATGGATGCAGAACCAAAAGACAAAGGCAAATGTGTGGCAGCAGGCTGGGCAGAGAGAGAGCAACTGAGCTTAGCCGTGGTTTTAAGCTCCTCCCCAGCTGAACCCAGGTGTAGCTCATCCTCCTCATCACCGCCAACACCTCCTGCAGGGATGAGAGGTTAGAGGCCAGCAGGGCCGTGACACCCCCCCCCATAAAGTCGGTGTCCCGAAGGAGACCGCCGACGTCCCCATACAATACTGCCAATGAAAAACAGAAACATGATCAGAAATATAAACACAACTACTCAAAACAAATCTGAATAAATGTACAAAGAAACAAACCCATAACCCGCAGTCTCCGGTGACCCGCCCACCTCTCTCCCACCCCGGTCCAGCAACCCCGGTACCACGGGAAGCACTTTTAAGAACCTGGAGGGGATTAAGCACAGACCAAGAACACCCAGAAGACAACAGGACATGAACAACCAATAACAAGCTCAACTAAACTCACAGGGGCGCACGTGACAGCGCATCAGCCACAGTATTGGCTGTCCCTTTAATGTGCCTAATATCAAGGTCATAGGCCTGAAAAAACAAGGACCACCTCATTAACCTCTGATTCAAGCACTGCAGCAACTGAAGAAAAACCAGAGGGTTGTGGTCAGTATACACTACCAGAGACGTCCCGCCGGACCCCACATACACCTCAAAGTGTTAGAGAGCCCAAATCAACGCCAAAGCTTCCTTCTCTATAACAGAGTAATTACTCTGATAACGATTGAACTTTTTGGAAAAGAAACTAACTGGCCTCACCAAACCCTGGGCATCTTCCTGCAGCAAAACCGCTCCTGCTCCAACCTGACTGGCGTCCACCTGCAGCATGAACGGCTGACCAAAACGTGGAGCTGCTAAAACAGGAGCAGAACACAGAAGCCTTTTAATGTTATCAAAAGCATGTTGACAATCAGAGGACCATACAAACTTCGCCTTAGCCTTCAGGAGCTCGGTAAGAGGGAACACCACAGTCGAGAAATTTTTACAAAAACTCCTATAATACCCGACTAACCCCAAAAAACGTTGAAGCTCCTTTTTAGTTGTGGGTTGAGGAAACTGCCCCACTGCCTGAACTTTGGCCTGAACCGGAGCAACACAACCTTGCCCAACTACCCGACCCAGGTAAGTGACTGTTGCCTTAGCAAACTCGCATTTGGCCAAATTAACAGTAAGGCGCGCCTCTGCGAGCCTGTCAAAAAGCGCACGAACCCGCTGGAGATGCGAGTGCCAAGTGTCACTATACACAACAACATCATCAAGATAAACCGAGCACCCCTCCAGCCCTGACACCACACGGTTCATCAGGCGCTGGAAGGTTGCTGGTGCATTTCGCAACCCGAAGGGCATCACCGTATAAGAAAACAGGCCTGACGGAGTCACAAAGGATGAAATTTCTTGGGCCCGGGGCGACAAAGGCACCTGCCAGTAACCCTTGAGCAGATCGAATTTACTGACAAACCGGGCCGAACCAACTTGGTCAATGCAATCATCCATCCGGGGCAGAGGAAACGAATCAGGCTTGGTGACTGCATTCAGCTTCCTGAAATCAGTGCAAAAACGAAAAGTTTGGTCAGGTTTTGGCACAAGAATGCATGGCGAAGCCCAGCTGGCAGATGACGCGACAGCAATGTTATTGTCCAGCATATAATTAATCTCTGAATCCAAAACCTTGGCCTTGTCAGGTGACATACGATAAAAGCGTTGCTTAATGGGTTGCGCATCCCCCACACAAATGTCATGTTCAATCCAGTTAGTGCAAGAAGGAGTATCACTAAACAATTCAGGATACTTTTTAATCAGAGACACAAGTTCACAACGTTTATCCTCCGACAAATATGACAATGTTTCATCCAACACACACAGAGACTCAGAATTTTTCAATCGGCCACAAAGCACACTCTCGTCAGGCTCCGGCACGCCATCACTTTCATGCGCAACAGCCACAGAGCTCACCGCCAGAGCCGGACGCACCACACTTTCAGGCTCACGCAAATAATAAGGCTTCAAAAGATTCACATGACACAATTGTTGCGATTTCCGACGACCAGGCGTTTCTATCAAATAGTTAAGGTCTGAAACCTTCTCAGAGACAGTATAGGGACCCGCATACTTGGCCTGAAACGGAGACCCCACCAGAGGCATGAGAGCCAAAACCTGATCCCCTGGAGCAAACTCTCTACGCTCTGACCGCCGATCGTAGACACGCTTCATTTTCCCCTGTGCAGAACCCAACTTTTCCCTGGCCAAACAACCCGCCACAAACAAACGGTGTCTGAAGCCATTCACAAAATCAATGAGGTTCTTAGGTGGTTCAGCCTCCACCCAAGCACCTTTCAGGGCCGCCAAAGGACCGCGCACAGTGTGTCCAAAAACAAGATCATTAGGGCTGAACCCAGTACTCTCCTGAACTGCTTCTCTTGCAGCCAGCAGCAACCATGGAAGACCCCCCTCCCAGTCCCTACCCAGCTCTGTACAATAAGCCCGGAGGAGAGACTTCAACGTCTGATGAAACCGCTCTAAGGCACCCTGACTTTGTGCATGGTAAGCTGAAGACTTATTGTGCTGTATGCGCAAAATTTTCAACACCTGAGCAAACACATGAGAGGAAAAATTTGAGCCTTGGTCCGATTGTATGACCTTGGGGATGCCAAAAACTGAAATAAATTGTGTCAGAGCTTTGACAACTGACTTAGCAGTGATTGACCTCAGAGGATACGCAGCCGGATATCTAGTCGTTTGGCACATCACAGTGAGCAAATATTTACAACCCGACTTAGCCACAGGTAACGGGCCCACACAATCAATAATTAGGTGTTGAAACGGCTCACTAACAGCCGGAATAGGCTGTAGTGGAGCAGGTTTAATTTTTTGATTTGGCTTCCCGGTTAACTGACACACATGACACGTTCTGATATACGCGGCTACATCCCTTTTTACGCGTGGCCAAAAAAAATGTCTCAGAATACTCAAATACGTTTTTCTTACCCCAAAGTGTCCGGTGTCATCATGGGCAATTTTGAGAACCAGAGGACGAAACTTAGCTGGCACCACCAGCTGAAACACCGGGTCTCCCACCTCCACATCAGAATGAGCAATCCACTGCCTAAACAACAAGCCATCCTGCACAAAGTAACCACTAGCGGCACTGCGCACCTCGACAACCGGCATCACTTGCTCAAACAAACCTGTGAGGGACTGATCCAACTTCTGCTCTTTTCGTAGCTCCTCAGATGACACCGCCAAAGGAAGCTCCGACAAAGCCGGAACATCCAAAACTGTAGCCTCTGCTTCCACAGGCGCTGCGTCAGCCATAGCCATGGCACGCGTAACGGCACAAGTTGACAGGGCCTCTGGCGAACCACCAGAGCCTTCAGCATGAACACTACTCACCGGACAGGGCGTGACCACGGGAGATGGAGAAGCGTCGGCCCAGACTCGGCCACCAGCCAGCCCGTTACCCAAAATCAGATGGATTCCCTCCATGGGCAACGCCGGACGCACCCCGACCGCCACTTCACCCTGCACCAGCTCGCAGCTCAGAACCACCTTATGCAAAGGAATCGGCAAAACACTCAGCCCTATTCCCCGACTCAAAACCACATCACCAGTGTCACTGGCCGCTGACAATGGCAACACTGAATCCACCATGTACGAGTCATAAGCAGCTGTATCCCTCAGGATTTTTATAGGCACTTTAATTTCACTCCCCACCAGCGACACAAACCCATTGCTGATGAACGGGGCATAGGCGGCCAAAACCTCAGCCTCATCCACCACAGCAGAAGGCAACACATGCTCCGGCACCGTAACCGGTGCCACCGGCGCCACAGCAGCCGCTGGTTTCACAAAAGACCTTCCTGGCCGGCTTTTAACCCGCAAAACGGGACACTCAGACTTCCAATGACCGACCTCACGACAGTAATTACACCTGTCGTCCTTATCCAAAGCACCACGTCCAACAATGCCTCTAGGTGCCAGCCTCCCTGGCCGCACCTGCTCTGAGGAGGACACCGTGCCCGGACTCTGCCGTGCGCCCTCATGACGCGCAGAGTGATCTCCAAACTCCGCTTTGTGAATCAACACAAACTCATCAGCTGCCGCGGCCGCAGCCGAAACACCAGAGATTTTCCGCTCAGTGAGATAAGTGGCCAATTTACCAGGCAGCATGTTCTTAAACTGTTCTAATATCATCACTCCACAGAGCTCATCAAACGTGTTTACATTTAGCGCCGCCAACCAACGTTTGAAATGCATGTCCAAATCTCTGGCAAATTCGGTGTATGTTTGACCACTTTTCTTTTCCCACGATCTAAAACGCTGGCGATAAGCCTCGGGGACAAGCTCATATGCCGTGAGCACGGCCCTTTTGATTTTATAATAGGACCCACTGTCACTCGGGCTTAAGGATGCATACGCCACCTGCGCCTTCCCCGACAGCACACACTGTAACACCGCGGCACAATCTGCATCAGACCAACTCCGTGCATCCGCCACACGTTCAAACAGTACAAAAAAAGAATCTGGATCCCGTTCATTGAACGGCGGCACCCACCGCAGACTGCTGGCATCAAGGGGACCAGACCTTTCGGCCTTCTGCCGGAGGAGCTCCAACTCCAACTGTGTTTTCACCTCCAACTCCTGCTTTTCCCTATCATGCTCCAGCTGCATCCTCATAAGCTCTTTACGCTGCTCAAACGTGAGCCCTGACCCCTGTGACAGCACCGCGGAAAGCAGCGAAGGAGTCTCTTCTTTTCTCTCCACAAACAAACCACGCGCAGACAACGCAGACACAACAGCTGCTTTAATATTGTCCTTCACACGTTTGTCCCCCTGCACCTCCACCTCATAATGCTCCGCGATCAGAGCCATCTGATCCCTGGTGCAGGAGTCCAAAAAAGCCACAGAAGGGGACTTAACAAATTCCTCAATGGTCTCCATCTCCAAACCACACAACAAACTCTCACAACTCACCAAAATCAGGCCAGGGACTACGCGGCTTAACAATGTCCCGTGCGCACCAGGGCCAGAAGATTTCCCGCTATCTACCTAACCAAAACTTATCTAACTCACCCCTAGTCTTCATGCGGTTACTTGCGGTGGGTAATTACGCACTGGAAACCGTTGGCACGGGGGAGCGATCTACGAACACTCACCCGAAACCAAGGATGTGCTCCCAAGCAAAGCTTCAGTCACTTTCTCCGCAACACTACCAGGACCGGACCAACGGCCCCAAAGGGGACCGCCGCTACAGCCTACCAGGGAAACCACCCAACCTAACGTAGGTGCCACAGCGACCACCGCCTGTCCCCTAACCTGCCAGCACTCACACTGGAAAACTGTCTCTCCCTGACGCAGCACCAGAGAACAAACAAAGAATGGAGACCAAAAATCAAAGCAGCCGAATCACCAATTACGCACCGCTTCAACCCAATTTACAGGGACAACCACTTAACCAGGCACACCCCCCCCCCGCACTGTCATCACACTTATTTATTAACCAAACAACAATCCAAACTCCCCGCCACGAGAGACAAAGGATGACAGTCACAGGAGCTGCGCGCGCCCCATGCGCTTCAACCCGGCAAAATAATTCCAACTGCCGACCAAACGAACAACTCTAAACCAAACTCAACCAAACAAAACAAAAAAAAACGGACGAGCCCCCATTTTGTCACAACCCGTTGGCTCAAAAGTAGTGACAAAAGGTCGACGCAACGCAAACGTGCCAATAAGTAAAGGAATTTATTAACATAAAAGTTTTAAATGTAACATAGCCAAAACAATGAGGTGTGGTTGTCAGTACATCAGTGGTGTCGGTGTGGGTGAGTGACTATAATGTGTGAATGACATGATGGATGCAGAACCAAAAGACAAAGGCAAATGTGTGGCAGCAGGCTGGGCAGAGAGAGAGCAACTGAGCTTAGCCGTGGTTTTAAGCTCCTCCCCAGCTGAACCCAGGTGTAGCTCATCCTCCTCATCACCGCCAACACCTCCTGCAGGGATGAGAGGTTAGAGGCCAGCAGGGCCGTGACACCCTACCCCTTTCCCCTACCCCTCCGTCCTAACGGGAATTGGGACACCCCTACCCCTACACGTGAACGCGCAAAACGGAGGGGTAGGGCCAAGGGGTGAAATGGGATTCAGCCTAAGCCTCATCAGACTAGCCTGATGCATCAGCCGCTTATTTCATTCCATTTCATATAGCGTCTGAACACGAGCCGTAGGGATTCGTTTGCTTCCGGGAGGTGGTTGCTTACATTTGCTTCAACTAATCGCTGCTGCTTGGTGGTCATGTGTGCTATACACCGGTGAAGCTCATAGGTTAGCTTGAGTGCTTGAGTTCAACGTCATCGCCTTCACTTACCCATCTGTTCGCTGATTGGAAACCGAAACGCATTGCTAGTTTCCTGACTACATGGTTGAGGCAAATGAAATTTGCCGGAACCAGTAGGCGGCGCTAGCCTGGCTATCATCAGACAGCCTGTAGTTTATAACCAGTCAAGAGCACTCATAAGACACTTGGATTTATAAGTCATTAGAAGCTATATTTATAACTGTTGATATAGTGCATCATGAAGCTTTATATGTGTTTAGGAATGCAGTCATAATGCATTATAGATGTAGTCTTCATAGAAAGTGTTACCCCAGGGTCTACACTACTGTACATTTAATGCCCACAAAAGCAAGAACCATGATGGCAGACAGATGCATAGCCGGTTGGAGTGTAAACCGGAGATTTTAACACAAACAGAAACTTTGGGTGAAGTTGTCCATACTGAAATTGAACATGACATTGAAGACACAACTGATTTTCAAGAAGAGGATTTCACGGCAGATTATACCGATGACTTGGAGAGGCGGCTTGAGCATAATTTGGCAGCCCTTTTCCTTAGAATGCAGACCATACTTAGGATACCTGAAACAGCTGTACAAAATGTGACACAGCAAATAAGACAGATAATGGACCTGCCAAACCTTTGCATTTTTCTTCTGTTCAGAGAGTACTCTTGAACTACTATCCTAATGCAGACATGGCTATTGCAAGAGAAATGGTTAGTGCAATCTCAGAGTCTGATGTCATTCTGAAACACACTCAGAAAGGAGGTTCTCTTAGCCTGATGCATCAGCCGCTTATTTCATTACATTTCATATAGCGTCTGAACACGAGCCATAGGGATTCGTTTGCTTCCGGGAGGCGGTCGCTTACATTTGCTTCAACTAATCGCTGCTACTTGGGGGTCACGTGTGCTATACACCGGTGAAGCTCATAGGTTAGCTTGAGCGCTTGAGTTCAACGTCATCGCCTTCACTTACCCATCTGTTCGCTGATTGGTCCGTCCGCTCTGGTGGACGGAGCAAACCGAAACGCATTGCTAGTTCCCTGACTATATGGTTGAGGCAAATGAAATTTGCCGGAACCAGTAGGCGGCGCTAGCCTGGCTAAGGTTCTCTATCCACCTCCAGCAAAAGAGCCTCTTACATGGTTAAAGAGTTTAAAATTGTGGAACCTGTTGAGTTTGTTACTAGTGCAGTCAGCACACAAGCAGTCAGTCGTCTACATACCTGTCCTTAAAATGCTCCAGACATTGTTAAACAAAGATGAAAAATTGGACAAGCTCTCACAGTTAGCAGTGGTGATATGCACGGATACAGTACCTTCAGACAGTTCACGTTTCAAGGAAAATGCTTTACTAGTGGAGGATTGCCTTAGCACTTTACATGGATGACTTTGAGGTTGCAAACCCTTTGAGCACCTCTAAAAATAAACACAAAATCTGTGCAGTATATTGGATCCTGGTAAATCTTGCACCCAAATTTCATTCCTCTCTCAGTTCAATACAGTTAGTTCTTCTTTGAAAGACAAACACTGTCAAAGCATGTGGGTATTCTGACGTCCTTCATCCACTCCTCCAGGATCTAGTGCTTCTTGAGAAGCATGGTGTTTACACAGTAAATTTTGAAGAGTAAATTTGACTCAATTTGAGTAAAATTTTACTCCCAAAAAGAAAAAGAGTAAAATTTACTCTTGTCACAGAGTTAAATTTTCAGAGTTATTTCTACTCTACCTAGAGGTCATACTTAAATTTACTCTATTTAGCATAAAATGAGTAGCCTGATGCATCAGCCGCTTATTTCAGGGAAATGATCAATTATATTTGTTGTTTGCGCACGGGAACGGGCGGACATTGTGTGCGTACTGTAATGCGTACAGGTGCAGTAATGGGACCGAGGGTTTAAACGGGGAAGTGACGTGGTGAGATGAGGGAGTGAGAAACACAGTCGGCGCTGGGACGGCGGCGCAGTAGATTGACTTTTCCTTGTGGATTAACCTGTGGATTGTAAAGGCCCGTTTGGACACCACCTGGCCAGGCCCGTTTCAGCCAAGCGGGACGAGGGAGAGGATTGGTTTGGTCTCCTCAGCGGAGCCGCGGCGTCTCTCCCGGTTACACCCCGCCTTTCCGAAGCCCCGCCTTTCCGACAATAGACTTCCATTCGTCGTAATAGCGGGGTTTTCTTTTTTTTCTAAAGACACCGCTATTTCGAAAAGGCTACTGACATAAAGACCTAACGTTCATTCTGCTTCTAGCCTGTCTAGCCTCCATCTGATCTTTTTACTAAACTTAACCAACTCCTTTCTTCATTGCCTAAGCCCAACCAAAGCATCTCCCTCAGTCAGCTGTCAGCACGAGCGGAGGCTGTCGGAACAGTGGTGTTTCGGAACAGCGGGGTGTCGAAGTGGAGGTGCGTCGGAATGGAGAGCTGTCCCCGACTCTCCCGTGTGGACACTGGACAGTAGGACAAGCTCTCTCTCTCTCACTCGCCCTCACCACATGCCAATACGCACACACACACCTGCATGAACATTGACTCTGCGACCGCGCACCCCCATACACACACACGCCTGCACAGACTGTGCGCTCGTGCACGCGCATTCACACACACACACACACACACACACACTCCACATGCATTCATTCCCTCAGCGGGGACTCAGACTTAATGGACAGCGGGAGGGGGGCGTTTAGATCCGCGTGGCCTGAGTGTCCCCCCTGAGATCTGTGTGTAGTAGTGTTAGTGAGACAACTAAGTAAACTAACACTTGGTAAGGCCCATAATAATTAGGACAGCTGTTAGAGAGTAACACTTTCTTTTTTTATTTCGACAGAGGTAACATTCAGTACTGTAAGTGGAGGACAGAATAGTTCAACTGGGCAATATGAGAATAAAATACAGAGCACGCTTCATGCAATTAAAAACACACTATCAATAAAACCATGCAAATAAAAGCTTCATATGCCCAGTGTCTGTTTTTCTATAAATCAACCACTACAAAGAATGCTTTGGCTTATGGTTTACAGTCAGTAAATAAAATCAATAAAATCAAAAGAAATCCAAACTAAAACAACGGCTGACAACACCATTCACCAATCTCCCTGATTGATTGTGACCTGCCGTCTGCTCTGGTCTCTGCCTGACGGTGCGACAGGCCTCCGTCACTGTAGTTGCATATAAAACTATGTTTAAATCCCTAACAGGTTATTTTAATACAATTCAAGTATCCTTTCTTTTGTGGCTTTTCTGCACACAAGCAAACGAAACTCCCAACACCCTGCTGTCTGGCAGCACAGCTCCTACTGGTGTGAGAGCATGGAGTCAGACACACCTGGTCTTAATCACCTCCTCCCACTTCCCCTGGTCACATCTCTTCCCCCCCCAGTTGCATCAGCGACCCGACGATGGCAGGTTTCATTTGTCTCTTTGATCCATGACTAATGATTGGGGCAATCTATGGGGGTTGGGATGATGACCTGCATTTGTCCTTCCTGTGCGCCTGGGTGCAGGTGGTGATACAGGGTTGGGTGTCTGAGGATGGGGACTAGTAGGTCTACTGACATCAGGTTCTGCTCTCTCCGATGGTATCCTAGGCAACATGATCCACTCTCCGTCGTCCGAGTCGTTGTCCACATCTGGCAGTGCATCAAAGACTGTGGGAGTGACAACATTTTGGTCAGGAACATCAGACACTAATGCTTTTCTCATTTGTGAGCGGTGGACTTGTCGGACTGGGCCATCTTGGTATGTTGGAGTGACAGAATACACCACTCCTTTTTCCTCTGGACGTCTGACCACTCTGTAGACACGAGGATCCCAATAATCCTGAATTTTATTGCGTCCACGCACCTGATGGTTTCTGAGATGTACCAGTGTACCTACATCAAAGCCAGCATCTGTGACTTGGTCATTGTTGGCCTGGTTCCTCTGTTCCGCTTTCCGGGCAATTTGTTGTCTGACATGCTCCTGTGTTGTCTTCAACTGGTCCTGATGTTGTTTGACCCAGTCCTCGGTCATGGTCACTTCAGCGTCTGTGCCAAGCAAAAAGTCAACTGGCAGCTTAGGTTCACAGCCAAACATGAGATAATATGGTGTCAGACCTGTGGTTTGGTGAGCAGTGGTGTTGTATGCATATGTTACCTGTGGTAGGTACTGGGGCCAGCGTCTCTTTTTCTCTGGGGGCAGTGTTCTGAGTAGGTCATGTAAAGTACGATTATAACGTTCGCACTGACCGTTACCTTGTGGATGGTATGGTGTTGTGCGGCTTTTCTGAATTCCATACACTTTGCAGAGTTCTTGAATGAGTTTGCTCTCAAAGTTTTTTCCTTGATCGGAGTGGATCCGGGCAGGTACTCCAAAGAGGTAGAACCAGTGTCGCACCAAGGCTTCAGCTACTGTGCTGGCCCGCTGGTCTTTGGTAGGGATGGCCTGGGTATACTTGGAGAAAATATCAGTAATGATTAACACATTTTCCCTCCCATCAGTGGCTGGTTCCATCACAGTAAAATCAATAGCCAATATTTCATGGGGTCGGGAGGCCTGGATACTGCCAAAGTAAGAGCGCACTTTAGGTTGTATAGCTTTAGCAAGAACACATCTCTCACAGTTACGACACCATGCTTCAACGTCTTTTGACATACCTGGCCAGTAGCAGCGGCTACGTGTGAGTTGTAGTGTCCTGTCTACACCCTGGTGGCCATGAGCGTCATGCACACTTGAAAGAACTTCCCTCTGGAGAGCCTGGGGCAGCAACAGTTGGAATATTTGTGTGTTAGTTCCAGGTTGATGGCTGGATCGGTAGAGGGCGCTGTTTCGCTCTACCAGGTTCTCCCACTGACTGAGTACCTTTTTGCAAGGGGCAGGCAGCTTGGCTCTTTCTCCAGGGTTTGGTGGGCGACCGAGGCGCCACGCCTCCCAAACCGGGCCGAGGACGGGATCCTTCTTTTGTAGAAGTCCCAGGTCAGTTTGTGTGCGTCCTGACAATGCTGCAATTTCATTGTGGTGTACTGTTATGGTGGGTTGTGGACTGGTCCCACTGCTCCTCATGTTTTGTGGTACCTCTGTTCCTGCTGCTACTCTATCCAGGTACTGTCTGGAGAGCGCGTCAGCGTTGCCATTGCTTCGCCCTGGACGGTACTTGATTGTGAAGTCAAACGCAGCCAGCTGGGAGGCCCAACGTTGTTCTACTGCCCCGAGTTTAGCAGTCTGTAGGTGGCTCAAAGGGTTGTTATCAGTGTACACCACAAAAGAATGTCCCAAAAGATATTCTCTAAACTTCTCTGCCACTGCCCACTTAACTCTTTGACTGCCAGCCATTCTCAGAGCAGCGTCCTCCAGCTTGCCAGGCATTTTCCAGCTTTTTGACCGATTTTCATAGACCCACCATGTACCTACCTACTTTTAATAAATACACATTCAGCCTATCAAAGGAAAGATGAGGGTCTCTACTTTCCAGCAAAAAAAAACAGTTTGTTTCTATCTTGTTCCAGTCTTTTGAAATTGGCGGTTGAATATAGGTGGGTTTAGCCCAAAATGCCATTTTGGCAGCAAAATCTTGAGAAAAAGAGGTTTTTGTGTCGGCTGTGATTTTCAGGTGAACCAGTGCAACTGGCTCCATTATATTTTGCTTTAGTGACACCTCAACATCTGTACAGCTGTTCTCTTGTCAACAACAATGAAATCAACACTGACAAATGACTTTTGATGACAAAAGACACAACATTTAGCTACTGACACACAATAGGCTCCAGCCTTTTTCTTTCTTTTCTCTGAGTTACAACTTTTTCTCTCCTTTCTTTTAGTGTGTGTGCGTGCCTCCATGTAGCCTACGTGTGTGGGTGCGTGTGTGCACGTGTGTGTATGTGTGTGTGTGTGTGTGTGCGCGCGCGCACGCGGATCAGTTCGACAGGTTTTTGTAGCCGACACGCGGCGCTTTGTTTTTTTTTTTTTTTTAGATCAGATCCAGCTTCCTCTGGTCGGCAGGTAGCGGTCTCACTCTCTCTGTCTGTCGCGCACACACACCTACACACACAGCCTCCAGCTGTGGCTGACGTGCCCCCTGGACCCACAACCACAGACAGTCTCTGTAGATCACAACAGACACTCCACCACCTTCAGCTCTCGTTCCGTTCGGCGCGGCGCCGTCCGCTCGTCCTCCACTAGACCGCGGGATTTTCAGGCTGCTCTCTGTGTGATTTCTCGCTGAATCTGGCGATTTTCCAAACGCTGTTGACGACTAACGACGAGCGATCAACGGGGTTGTTGTTACTAACGTGTGTGCTTTGTATCACGGAGCTGTACGGAGCTTCAACCAGCTGTCGAGCCGCCATGAGCGCCGCCGCCGCCCCCGCCCCCCTCTCACCGGCGGCCGGTGTGTGACGAGCAGCCCCGCTGCAGTCAGACACCGCACCGCTCCATGAGGGGGGAGAAATACGCTATATTTTTTTATACCTGTTAATCAAAATGTTTTTTCTGCACTTTATTTTGATAGTACAAGTCTGATCTTCACAGAGGAGTAGGGCAAGACATTCAGCATGGCGTTGCAATAAAAAAAACGCAAAGACGAGTTATCTCGTCTTTGGCAGACCACGTGTGGATGATCAAAGACGAGTTAACTCGTCTTTGGCAGTGAAAGAGTTAAGGGCCAAAAACTCTAGTTTAAAGGAACTGTAGTTGTCCATGTTTTTTCTGTGGGCCTTAAACTACGACTGGCGAAGGCTATGGGACGTAGTTTACCATCCATGTCCTGTGATAACACTGCTCCCAAGCCTGAGTGGCTGGCATCCACCTCCAAGACAAATGGCTTCTGAAAGTCAGCATATGCTAAAACAGGTGAGTTGACAAGTGCTACTTTCAGCATTTGGAATGCTGATTCACACTCTTTAGTCCACAGATGATGTAATGGTGTTTTGGGGGTCTTACCCTTCCTTTTTGAGCTGCTCACTTGTGTTACCAGACGGTTCAGTGGGGCTGCCAACTTTGCAAATCCCTCGACGAATCTTCTGTAATAACTAGCGAATCCTAGGAAGGATTTCAGCTCTGCCAGATGTTTAGGACGCTGCCACTCCTGCACAGCTGTCACTTTGTCGGGATCTGTGGACACTCCCTCCTCGCTGACAACATGGCCCAGGTATTTGACTCTTTTCTGAAAAAAATGACATTTTGAGAGTTTAACTTTTAATCCTTGTCCATGAAGCCGGGAAAAAACCTCCTCCAGTCTCTGAAGATGCTGTTGCACTGTCGAAGAAAACACAATTACGTCATCCAGGTACAGCAAAACAGATTGATTTCTCTGGTCTCCAAACAACCTTTCCATTAAACGCTGGAATGTGCAAGGGGCGTTACACAAGCCAAATGGCATTCTATTCCATTCGAAAAGGCCAAATGGGGTGCAAAAAGCAGTCTTAGCCTTGTCCTTTTCTGCCACTGCCACCTGGTTGTATCCACTGGCTAAATCAAGAGTGGAAAAATACTTTGCACCACTGAGAGCATCCAGAGACTCTTCGATTCTTGGAAGTGGGTAAGCATCTCTGCGTGTTTTGGCATTTAACTGGCGGTAGTCTACACATAGTCTCAATGTTCCATCTTTTTTTGTGACAACCACTATCGGTGATGAGTATGGACTACTACTTTCTCTGATTATCTTTAAATCAAGGAGCTGTTTAATATGAGATTTCACAGTCTCATACTGGGACGGTGGGAGTCTGCGATAGGGCTGTCTCACTGGTGTGTGTTCTGTCAAAGGAATTTCGTGTGTGATCAGATTAGTGCATCCCAAGTCTCCTTCTCCTTTAGAAAACAAAGCCTGGTACTTTAAGAGGAGAGCTTTAGCTTCTGTTGCTTCTGCTTTAGAGAGACCCTCAAAGTCAGGAAATTTGAAAGTGACTTGTTCTGCTGACTGTGATGAAACCGAGGCCAAATATTGTGTCTCTGGGGGGTCTGGAGGAGTAGTTGCAGAGTTGGTAATGTCTATCCACTGTACCGTGGCTACCACTTGATGTGGGTGTAATGTGGCGTCAACAGTGCCTACGTTGGTGATTGGGGCAAACAGAGTACCTCCAGTTGCTGTGACGAGGCATGGGGACACTAAAAGGCCATCAGGGAGAACTCCTTCATCAGGTCCAAGTGGCTCAAGCAGCCAACAAACAGGGTCACTTAGTGGTACTTGGGGGCAGGTCACTGGGATCAAGGATAACATACCTGCTGGTACCCTTATCTGGGATTCCCCTTGTACTCGAACAGGAAACGGTGATTGGGCGTTGATGACAGCTTCCATCTTTTCACATGCACGCAGGGCTTGTTGCCATGCTGGGCCGGCTGCTAGCACCTGGGGGGACTGGAAGAGCTCGGGACCATATTCTTCATACAGTTCTTTAAAGCAATATGTAATGACATTCATACCCAATACTCCAGGGACATGAGTTTTCTGTTCATTTAAAACTGTACTCACAGGGTCTTTAACAATCAAAATGCCCCGTTTAGTTACAATCTTCTCAAGAACCTCAATGTCTAGTTCAAGATAACCTAAATATGGTAGCTCTAACCCATTGGCAGCTGTGAGACCCAACCAGTTACAATCCCTGAGACCCCGGGTCCCTTTGTTGGCAAAATGTGAAAAGAAAAAACTTTCTGTGATAGTGGTAACCATTGAACCAGAGTCTAGCAGGCAAGCTACATTTACACCATTCATCTTTACATTTACTGTCGGGCATGTGCCAACCAACTTTGAAAATTCTTCAGAGCCTACAGTTCCCCTTTCCAGTGTGCGGCTCGACCCACTGGAGGGTTCTAGTTTTCCGACTGGTTGTTTGATGTCACTTGAGTCGTGCTACTGAGCCCCTCAGTTATCTGTGAGTAACCAGGTGACATTTGGTTGAAATCATGATCAAAATCTGCTTGCAGAGAGTTAATCTGTGGCTGCCAATGACGAGATTGTGAAGAATTTACGTTGGATTGGCGGTAACTGTTCTGCCAATGACGAGATTGTGAAGAATTTACGTTGGATTGGCGGTAACTGTTCTGTGGAGGGTGAGTCCTTTTACAGTAACGGGCAATATGACCTGGTAGATTGCATTTTAGACAGATAGGTTGACCATCAGGTGTGCGTTTATACTGATTACTCCTTTTCTGTTGCCTAGTTTCTTGACCATAGATAGGAGTAAAGTGATTAGAAGGATGGGTAGCCTTCAGTAACTGATCCAGTTGGGCCTGTTGTTTTAGTACGAGGGCTTTAAGTTCTGTTAAATCAGACACTTTAGCTGTGACAGCTTCACTACTAGTTGTCACTTGAGCTTCACAGGTCTGAACAGCATGTCGTGTGTACCTTTCTCGGGTAGGTTGGCCCTCCTCAACCCAACGAAGAGCCTCACGGCGGACATCAAGCAGAGACAGATCTCCATCTTGTCGCACCAGCCTCATAAGCTCTCTGCGCAGGCCCTGGTCACGCACATTTTCACAGAACTGGTCTCTCAACACATCCTGGGGTTTTGGCACGCCCGATGGTCTAACCTGTAAAATTTGGTCCATTAAAGCCATTAATGCATGTGAAAATTCGTGTAAGGACTCACCCTCATGTTGTTTCCTGTCAAAGAACTTTTGTTGCAATGTTACAAAAGATTGTGAACGCCCATAGACTTCTCTTAATGCCTTGAAAATCTCTTTTGGGTCTTCTCTCACAGTGCTAGGCCTATATTTAATCTCATTGCGAGCTTCACCATCTAAATGATCATAGACAAACGATGCTTTATCTGTAGTTGACATGCGTCTGCCCCTTATGCAAGCTTCAATCTCCTCAATCCACTCTTCTAAACTCAAGGAACCTTTAACATGAGCAGCAGAGAATTTAGAGCATTTACGCTCTCTGGGAAGGTATAGTGGTCGTTCCCATCTAGTTTCAGTGCTAGGGGCTGAAACAGAACTCGCAGCAGTTGCTACGCCTTGTTGCGACAGTCTCTCATTCTCGGCTCTGAGGGCCTGTATTTGTTCACGCAGGGACTGTAGGTCCTCCATTTTGTGTCAGGAAAGTCTTTAACAGTTCAACAGTTCCTATGTGGTCCCAGTTGGACCTCTGCAGAGACTCCTTCTCTTCTCTTTGTGGCCCTCTTCAGGTTGCCAGCCGTTGTTTAATACTACTAAAAAAACTGAACACACACCATTGCCAAAGCAAAAAATAAAACATACACCCTCTAACAATATAAAGAAAACAGGTAAAGCTAGCGGATGTTTGACGGCTCGTCCTACGTGCTGGGACCCTGTAATGTACTATTGATGAGCTTTGGTGCAGTTCTGAGCATTATTTGTGGCTAAAAGTGGCGTTTTGCGGACTGCGGTTAGACAGTGGATCCGCGCAGCGCCGTGTGTGGCGATAGTGCGGTGTTTGCTGAAGTTGCTGGAACTCGTGAATCTAGCGGTCGGGTAAATTGATCTCTCGAGGGGGGGTCTGACTCGGTGTTACGGTGTGTTTGACCGTGGCTTTCACTTACGCCGGAATATCGCTTTAAGTGTTGCCATTCTGACAATTAGGGCCTAATGTCGGAGTGGCAGCATGTCGGAATGGCGATTGCCCCCCGTCCTGGTGGGGTATGTCTCCAGTCCCACCAGTCTTAGAACGGGACCACTCCCTTTGTTGTGTGTGTGTGTGTCTGTGCGCGCATGTGTATGTGTGTAGATGGGATGTTTTATGAATGATGAACTTTCATTCATGTTTTGTTTTTATGTTTTATGTTCTGTTTTTCATTATGTTGTCCCTGTTTTTTTCTGTTGTACTATATGTAAAATAAAAATAATTTTTAAAAAAACTATCTCCGTGGTTGATGTAAATAATAACTTTCCTGTCCTGTGTTACACAGACGTGAATGCTCGCAGTATGTTACCGTTTCCACTATACGATCACATGTTGTCTTTGCTTTGCATTAGAATGTATAGAAAAACATTTAAAACATTTTTTTTTAACCTTTTATTTTTTTAAAAAGAAAAAGAGAAAAACTTCTGTGCTGGAGACGTGAATGCTCGCAGTTGCACTTTGATGACATCCCTGTTGCTGTGTTATCTTTGTACCAGAATAAAAGAAAAAGGAGCCAGAGAGCTGTGAGAGCAAGTCCTGTGTGGTCGTGCCGTTCTTCCTGCACCATAGACACCTCCACACGCGCAGACAGACTAGACCGGTTACACTTGGTCAGGGTTGCCAGGTAACGGCGGTGCACGTCGGGGGCAAGGGAGACAGAAAGGTGATTTGAAAACACAAAGCTCACGTCAGGTTTCAAGTGCAAGCTTGTGTTTCCTCTGGTGAGTCTTTGTATTAAAATGTAAATTTCAAAGTAAACTGAAATACGACTAAAGTTTATAACAAAGACGGAGAAAAAAAGCAGATCAGAGCGGGATTCGAACCCGGGTCTACAGATAACAAGTCGGTGATATTGCCGCTCAGCCACACATTTACTTGTTGTGCATCCAGCCCTTGTGTAGGAGTGAAGTGCCGCTATCGCTTAATACATTGCTTTACTCCTCTTTTTATTTTGTATACCATTTTTGCCGTAGGACAGGCAAGCACCGTTTGTTTACTGTAGTCACTCCCGTCCCTCCCACACACCGCGCTGATTCGCTTAGGGCACCGCCAATCAGAATCGCCATAGCTAGCAAACAGCCAATCAGAAGACCCGACGAGTTTACTCTCCCGACGGCCGACTAGTCCCGATTGAGCATGTTGAATCGGCCCCGACGAGGTCCGACTCCCGCCGACAGAGAGGGACACACCAAACAGACGAGCTCCAGACTCGGTCCGACTAGGCCAGACGCCCGACGGTCGGGCCGGTGTGTCCCCGGCTTAAAACAATGTTTAAATCCCTAACAGGTTATTTTAATACAATTCAAGTATCCTGTACATACCCTTTCTTTTGTGGCTTTTCTGCACACAAGCAAACGAAACTCCCAACACCCTGCTGTCTGGCAGCACAGCTCCTACTGGTGTGAGAGCATGGAGTCAGACACACCTGGTCTTAATCACCTCCTCCCACTTCCCCTGGTCACATGTGCCATAGCGCGCACCTCCATGTGTGAATGTTTAGCTGTAAACTACTGTTGTTGACTATATATCACATCTGTAGGCTACATCTGTGGACTGTGGCGCCGTCCAAATACTGAAGATGAAGTTGAGTCGCTATTGAGTCGCTATTCAGACATCCCGCTATCCCGACATGTTTCTATTTAGACATGCCACTATTCCGACATCCCTCTATCTTTTGTTTATATTGGTGTCAGGCGAGACTCTGTATTGTAGCCTATCCCATACAAACACGGCGCACCGTCTCTCTCTCTCTCTCTCTCTCTCTGCTGCTCTGGATCCGATTCTTTCCTTACAGTATAATTATGATTCTTAACAGTGGCCAAACAACAGAACCATTTTATTATATTGGAGTCAGACTATATATTTTCCATTTTTGCTGGGCATAAGCTTTGTTCTAAAAGCCTGTCCCATAATAAGCCTATAGATGCGTGTCTCTCGGGTCCGCTCGGCACACACACCCTTCAGCAAAACAAACAAAACAAAACACCGTCAACAGGTGACGGCATAATAACAGTCTCAGTAGCTGCAGATCAGTGTGCGTTGCTGCTGGTGTGTTTTTAAACTTGGTGGGTTTGATTCTTGTCGGACATCACACTAGAGTTTGTTTTTTCTTCTCTCTAACAGGCCGATGTATTTGTGTATGAGAAACAGTGTCTCACATGCAAAAACAACAATGTAATCAATCAATGTCGGAAAAGCGGAATGTTTGAAAAAATAGTAAAGTGCCGCTACTCCGACAATGAAAAAAAAAATGTCGGAACAGAAATAGCGGCATGTCGGAATAGCAGCATGTAACCGAAAAAAATACCGCCATTCCGACCTTAGGAGACGAAAATTGTCGGAATGATGGGACGTTTAATTAAAGGGTTAAAGCGATATTCCGGCGTAAGTGAAAGCCACGGTCAAACACACCGTAACACCGAGTCAGACCCCCCCTCGAGAGATCAATTTCCCCGACCGCTAGATTCACGAGTTCCAGCAACTTCAGCAAACACCGCACTATCGCCACACACGGCGCTGCGCGGATCCACTGTCTAACCGCAAAACGCCACTTTTAGCCACAAATAATGCTCAGAACTGCACCAAAGCTCATTAATAGTACATTACAGGGTCCCAGCACGTAGGACGAGCCGTCAAACATCCGCTAGCTTTACCTGTTTTCTTCAGCAGACACAACTCACCTACTTCTCCTCCTGGAGCCGCTTGCTGGTGGAGAAGCCCTGACGAGTGGATCACCGAGTGCAGCGGAGCTAAAGAAAACAGGTAAAGCTAGCGGATGTTTGACGGCTCGTCCTACGTGCTGGGACCCTGTAATGTACTATTGATGAGCTTTGGTGCAGTTCTGAGCATTATTTGTGGCTAAAAGTGGCGTTTTGCGGACTGCGGTTAGACAGTGGATCCGCGCAGCGCCGTGTGTGGCGATAGTGCGGTGTTTGCTGAAGTTGCTGGAACTCGTGAATCTAGCGGTCGGGTAAATTGATCTCTCGAGGGGGGGTCTGACTCGGTGTTACGGTGTGTTTGACCGTGGCTTTCACTTACGCCGGAATATCGCTTTAAGTGTTGCCATTCTGACAATTAGGGCCTAATGTCGGAGTGGCAGCATGTCGGAATGGCGATTGCCCCCCGTCCTGGTGGGGTATGTCTCCAGTCCCACCAGTCTTAGAACGGGACCACTCCCTTTGTTGTGTGTGTGTGTCTGTGCGCGCATGTGTATGTGTGTAGATGGGATGTTTTATGAATGATGAACTTTCATTCATGTTTTGTTTTTATGTTTTATGTTCTGTTTTTCATTATGTTGTCCCTGTTTTTTTCTGTTGTACTATATGTAAAATAAAAATAATTTTTAAAAAAACTATCTCCGTGGTTGATGTAAATAATAACTTTCCTGTCCTGTGTTACACAGACGTGAATGCTCGCAGTATGTTACCGTTTCCACTATACGATCACATGTTGTCTTTGCTTTGCATTAGAATGTATAGAAAAACATTTAAAACATTTTTTTTAACCTTTTATTTTTTTAAAAAGAAAAAGAGAAAAACTTCTGTGCTGGAGACGTGAATGCTCGCAGTTGCACTTTGATGACATCCCTGTTGCTGTGTTATCTTTGTACCAGAATAAAAGAAAAAGGAGCCAGAGAGCTGTGAGAGCAAGTCCTGTGTGGTCGTGCCGTTCTTCCTGCACCATAGACACCTCCACACGCGCAGACAGACTAGACCGGTTACACTTGGTCAGGGTTGCCAGGTAACGGCGGTGCACGTCGGGGGCAAGGGAGACAGAAAGGTGATTTGAAAACACAAAGCTCACGTCAGGTTTCAAGTGCAAGCTTGTGTTTCCTCTGGTGAGTCTTTGTATTAAAATGTAAATTTCAAAGTAAACTGAAATACGACTAAAGTTTATAACAAAGACGGAGAAAAAAAGCAGATCAGAGCGGGATTCGAACCCGGGTCTACAGATAACAAGTCGGTGATATTGCCGCTCAGCCACACATTTACTTGTTGTGCATCCAGCCCTTGTGTAGGAGTGAAGTGCCGCTATCGCGGTGAATTACTACAATGCCGCTGTTGCTGTGAATTATAAGTCTCTGAGTTACTGGTTACAGGCTGGTATCACTGTCCTTACCCGCTCCTCATCCGAACACAGAGCAACGTCGCCGTCATCGCTGTTTCACGTACGTTACTCCCGCTTTCTACCCTGTGGGTATTTTATGTAATGAGATGGTGGGGAATCAACGGGATTGGCTGCTATAGTTTCATGACGCACGAAAACGGACTCCAATTTGAAAAATTGACTCAGTTTTTTCAGACTAAAATGCTCAGTTATTGTGTAGATTAGCAATTTTGCTCCTGGAAATGCCTTGTAGCAGAGCCCACACACTAAATTGACATGTTTACTTAAAAAAGACGATTTTTGGTTTAGGGGGTCTTTAAATGCTAACACATGCACTGAGCACCCATAATACACATGTCAATACCGTTTGGGCTTTGTAATATGACAGCATTGTATATTACGTATGCACACACGTAGCTGCAGATTTCAAACCTTTATTTATTCAGGGAAGCCAATTGAGAGCAAGCTCTCTTTTACAATGACGCTCTGATTACAAGATAGAACAACATACACAACAGCAACACAAATGTAAGGATCAAGCATAAAAACAAAAATTAAACACTGTTATAAACCGTAGTATAATCATCAAGTGTCAGATTTCAAGATACATAAGGCAGACACAAGGAAAAACAACTTCTGCTTGAGGATCTCAGCTTCAGGAAAAGCATGCATTTCATTTCATTTCACAGGGGGAGTCTGGCCTCATCTCCGTTGTAACCGTTTCGCCGAAACACTCCGCCTACCGAGCCAATCAGTCCCTGATTGGCCAACATGTTGTGTCAATCACAGCGGCGACACTGATTGGCTCGGTAGACGGACGATTTCTGGCGAAACGGTTTCAACGTGGATGAGGCCAGACTCCCCCTGTGAAATGAATTAAATGCATTTCCGGGGGAGGCTGGTTTACGAGGCTGGCCCATCTCCCGCCTATGTCCAAGCTTTACTCCAGGATAGCTTTCTCCAAGCCTTCTCACAACTGAAATTATCACTCAATACCAGTGGCGGCTGGTCAATAGAGGGCGCTCGGGCGCTGCCCCCCCTAATGAAAAGCATCTTGATCAGCATTTATGATGGTTGTGCGCAATCTGACATGATCTCTGACTGAATATGGGGAGATTCTGGGCCGCGCGTGTGGGGAGAGAGAGAGAGAGAAAGCTGCATGCTCGTATGAATGGAAGAGCTTGTCAGAAAGTAGTGATGACAGTTCGGACTAACGGGACCACCCATTGGTTCGACCTCCTATTGGTCCGACTTGTGGTTGATTTTGTCGGAATAACGGGAGGTCGAAACAATGGGAGGTCGGACCATTGGGTATTTTGTCGGTGTAACGGGAGGTCGGACCATTGGGAGGTCGGACCAATGGGCAGTTCCCCCTCGTTCTCCCTGCGGTTACATGCTGCTATTCCGACATGCCGCTATTTCGACATTGACTTCTAATTGTCGGATTAGCGGAATTAACATTATTTTTCAAGCGTCCCACTATTCCGACTTTTTTTTTTTCATTGTCGGAGCAGCGGCACTTTACTATTTTTTCAAACATTCCGCTTTTCCGACATTGATTGATTACATTTTTGTTTTTGCATCTGAGACACTGTTTCTCATACACTAGGGATGTGGAGATTCACCGATTCATATCGGTGCACCGATACAAACGTTTGCGATGCGACTGCACCGGTGGATTCAGGCTACATCGGATAAAATTCATGGTTGAATTCGCGTCGCATCTCTTCTAGCTGTCTACATCGGTAGATTCCGTGGTTACATCGATCTTTTCATTTTCCGAGGCAACCTGAATGCACCACCGCGGAAGCCGTGTGCAGCCTCCTGCCGCTGACAGATAGCAGCAGCAGTAGCAGCAGTAGTCAGAGCCGCAGTCAGAGCTGCCAAGAAGTAAACAGTCCGATCTGAAGCACTGGAGCGACGGGTCAATACTCGGCCGTCAGGGTTGTAACTAGTGAGCTGGGAAGCGGTGGTAGCGACGGATGCTAACCGCTAGTTAGCGGTAGCGATTAGCATCCGGGACAGCTAGCAGCAGGACTAGTATCTCTGCTACGCTGCTGCACGGAGCTTCACCTGAGCTCTGTCACTGACTGGAGAGAAAACACAGACTCTCCACCTAGAAATGTCCCGGGCACAACAAAACATCTGTGACTTGTCTCTTTTAGGTTGTGTTGTGAAGCACTTTATAAACTTGTGTTTTTAAAGGTGCTATAAATAAAGTTATTATTAAAACATGTATAGCAAAAGACCAAAATGCAGATTTACCACCACACAGGACTAGAAGCCCAGGTGATGATTAAGCTGGATTTCATTTGTATAAGTCTAGCATTTATTTTTGAGCAAAAAGCTCTAGACTGT